>CM057141.1:17430380-17689491 GCA_029964075.1 Patiria pectinifera | reverse complement strand
TTTGTCGGGGAGATCCTTGCACGTGCCTTTGTACGATGTGCCATCCGACTTGTTCAGATACTGACCTATGTTATCTCGGGATGACGACATAATACATGCCAAAAAAGACGACATCCTGATATGATTTATAGGGGGATGGCGACATCCTGAAAGTAGGAGGAGATAATGTACAGGGTGTCTTGAAAATAATGGTGCGTGTAAACCCCGCCATTTTCACCAATTTGAAGGTTTTACCAAATTTAAGGTTACAGATTTAGCTTGATAATATCGTTTGTTTAATTAAGTTCAGAGATATGTTTGAATAATCACTAAGCCAAAAAAAAAACCATTCTGCGCCAATTTGAGAAGCGAGTGCTTCAAAGATCAGACAATGCCAGTGTCATCAGTATGGCTCTTCTGATAAGATTTTCCTTATGGGTGAACGACAAACATTCCATTCACACGGCAATATAGGGTTTTGTTCTAATGCTGAAACAAGGTTCGCTTTTTTGAAACTTTTATGAAATAGTTCAATTACATATAAATAGACGGGTTATGATGTCTGTGCGTTTCCAAGATGGCGTCAATGCACCACGTAATATCTCAGTATGTCGTCTTCCTACTTTCAGGATGTCATCCCCTACTAAATAATGTCGGGATGTCGTCATTTCAATTTCCGGATGTCGCGACGTCGCGTTGTGCACTATTACATTATTTCAGGATGTCATCGTGCCATAAAAGATTGTTTGAGATGTCATCATCCCATTTTCAGGATTGCGTCATGCCATAACATTATGTCGAGATGTCGTCCTCCTTCTGTCAGGATGTTGCCATCCCCCAATAAATAATCTCAGGGTTTGTCTGTATTATTTCGTAATCCCGAGGTACAATAAGTCAGTATAGACCTATCTGAACAAGTCGGATGGCACTTCTAGAGATCCGTAGACACCTCTATAACTCAGTATATGTTTTATCGCAAGGAAAGTACAAAAACAAACTTTTAGACTTTTACGTCCTTTTGTTTCCTTGCAGCGAAATAAAAATGAGTATTTCGCATTCTCTTAGTTCTGCTGTCTTTTACCCGTCTCCGATTGGGTAAACTAATATATGTAATAAACTATATGACCACAGCTAGGTCTCCATGGACAATGGGTTGTAATCGGGCTATAAGGATTAAAATAAAATTCTCCAAAGTTGGCTTCCATAAAAAAAACAAAGAAATAACTTTTCACTACCTGTTTATTACCCATTTTCACCAAGTAATCCCCCCCCCCCTCCCACACACACACCCACGCACACAAAATCAAACAGAAATACACATTGTCTACAGGGGACAAAACACACCCCAAAAAATAAAATCCTGTATTTTCCAGCATATTCTCCATTTATCATGTTTAAAAGGGACAGGTTTATTAGTCCAAACCCCCCGCCCTTCCCTCATCCCCAAAAATAGTAAATTTACAACATTCTAACTTCGCACCTCCCATATATGAATTGTTTCCCTCTTTTTACTCCGGTGCAAATTCTCCGTTGCGTCCCCACACGCTTCTTTAAAAACATAACAATAAGAAAAATAAGAAACACAGGACTAAATTAGAAAAACATGACTAAACCTGCACAGTTTGCTTTTCCTGAGAACGTTTCAGAGAAATGACAAGTACAAAATTTAGACTTTTTATTTCAAACTTGGTCCTCTTGTCAGCTGTTTTTCTCGGGGGCTAAAACTGCTCTCAATATTTCCCTCAAGAGAGTATGTCAAATGTCGTACATTCAATTTTTGCATTTTAATTGTTTTATTTAAAAAAATGATTAAGAGAACAAAACATGAAATATTGCTTCCACAAAGTTCCTTTTTATAACTCTACGCACAGACTGTTTTCTGTAACGTGCATTACAACAAACGGGACCTACAGCTTTACGTCCCATCCGAAGGACGAAGCTATAATGGTAAAGTGCCTTGCTTAAGAGCACTGGCAGCATGTTCCCACGGTCAGGATTCGAACACCCGCCCATGTACCACGAACATCGTAACCATTGGACCACACCGACACCACGAAGTAACACCCATCTACATACCAGTAAAAACTAGCAATCGGAGAAAACGGCAACTAAAGTAAAACGCCTTCTAAAACAACACTTTGCGTCAAAACGACAGATTATTTTCAGTTGGGTTTCTCGTTGAGGACACTTAATGAATTGAATTTATTAAATCTGCTGTTTTTCACCCGTTTGTTTATTAAATAAAGAAGAAATAAGAGGAAAAAAAGATAAGTGTTAGTTCGTGGAACCGAAAAGGCTGCGAAACTGTAAATTTTCCTTTTCACGAAGTAACACTCTTAAATGTCAACACGAGTAAAGTGCAACTTCAGGTCAGTGCGCGCGCGCTCATACAACTTATTACAAGAAGAGTGTTACTTCGTGAAAACGTTTTTGTTCACTTATGAGCAGAGTGTGCGCCATGCATTCCAACGACGGTAAATGGATCTTGAGTGTTACTTCTTGAAAACGAAAATTGTCACTTTTGCGCAAAAGTTGCCATGGGTACTTAGCGTAATTATTAAAGTAAAGCTCTTGAAGCTTTGAAACTTCGTGCAATGGTAGGCCTTGATGAATAGTTATTAAAAATTCAAAAAACTGAAACTCGAAAAAAATATGGTTTAACACGCTAGAGTGTTACTTCGTGGTGTCGGTGATTAGTCAGGGTTTCCTGACCTGGGAGATTGGGGAAAAAAAATCTAGGAAATTTACAAAATTATTGGAAATAAAATTTATGGAAAGAAAACATTGTGACATTGACATCAGTGTTGCAAGCATTTGCTTTTTTTTGGGGGGGGGGGGGATTTCCTTAATCGTATCAAAGTCTCACACCCGTCAGGCGACCCTTCGCCAAATGTACGCCCATTTTACGGATAGCCAGCTTTGTTTGCTAAGCTGATTATGACAATTTTGTAATTGTTTACATGATTTTCAATAAGGTTTTATTATGTGCCAGAAAGCAACTTTATGATTTGAAGCACCGTCAATACCATAATATATATATTATTTGATGTTAATCTGGAGACAAGGTAAATGCGAGCAAGTTTGGGGTATAATAACAGCCATTTACTAAAATCACCAAAAATAAACTTTTTAAAAGATAAAAGTGAAGAATTTACGCAAATAGGGGAATAACAATATTACACGGCATGGATTAAAAAGTATGCAAATTGGGTATGGTCAAAATTAAGGGTGGCATCTACCAACATTTCATGTTTCATTCATTGACTAATTGACTCTGACATGTTGCCTGTTTTACCAAAACATGTCATCTAAAATTACTCTTTGGCTGGTTTACTAATTTGCCTGCTGAGTGTTCGGCGCGTCCTAATTTGTGAAACTCGATGGAAGCGTGACTGCTTTAGAGATATCATGTGAAAACAAACAGTAGGTGTATAATTAATTTACACACGATTTAGAGATAGCTTTCCACATTTAGAGATACATGTAATCTTTTAATGAATTGGAGATATCTTTCAATCTATTTAACGGGATCAACTTCCTTTCCCGCGATGAACTTCTTAGCCATCTTCAACAATCCATGAAACACCTAGAAACCTGAAAATACCTAGAAACATACCCTTGAAAAATTATGTTGGCAATATCTGGTTAGACAAGGGAAATGCAGGCAATGTAAGGTTATAATGGCAGCCATTTTTTCGATCGGTAATATGTACTCGTAATTATTCAGTCGAGCATGCTTTAAAAAATGTTATCAAAATGTAACCCAAAACGCCAGATCAAGCAAATTATGCACCATTCCCACAAGCATTTCACGTGTCACCCCTTCTGAATATCTTGTCGACTCTATTGAAGAATCTTTCTACCAAGTTTGGTGCTGCATTTGGACCAGTCTGTCACAATCTTGTCATAAATTGGGTCGAAGCCTATCTGGAATTAAACATTACAAAAGAAATGCCATAAACCAAGTGCTGTCGGCCGCGATTTTTTTGACCCCGAACGAGATCGGACAATATCAAAAGAGGGCGCTCTCATCACTGCGTTATGCATGTTCATGATGTCCTGGGCTTTAGAGACTATTATAAGTTATTTAATAAGGAATAATGGTGTTAAAATCACCGCCGTTTGGCAGCTGATTCGTGGACTGGTTGGAAGTAGTCCTGACTTCTAATTAGGCGATCCGACTCGGAGTTCGAATCTCAGTGAAGGTTTTTCACTTCTTCTCAGTTTACCTTTTAAATAAATAAAGTGAAGAAGGAACACTTTGTGTTATGGAGAACAAGGCATTAGAATTGCATGTAAAAAAAAACCGGACCAATCTGAAGATGAGGAACGGATGTCGTTTAAAGAAGGAAAAAAACCAGATTCGCGTCCCGGCCGGCCAAGGGCGCGTAACTGTCCTTTTTTTATGGGAGTACAAATGTATTTTGCATCTTCACCATGTTTTGATTTTATTGTATTTGAAACCATATCGTTTTTAATCAAACTCTTGATTATATAATTGTAATTGTTTTAATATTGGAAAAATACCACAATGAACCATGTATGACCAACACTGAACTAAGTTGGCTTTGGTTGTTTATATATATTGCATTTAGGTCTATTGTGCTTGTTTTTGATAAAATTTGTAATGGGTGGAGGGAGCCGGGGTAATGTTCATTGGAGTGGCTTATCCAGCTTTTGGCGATGGGGAGGGGGGGGGGGGGGCAACCGCACTCGCACATCCGCCCCGAAATGTTATAGACATGTTCTTCCCAAAACACTTAACCTCCGTTAAAACACTCAGCCTCCGAAAACTAAGTACCAGCTAAAGTTTGGAGCTGAACTCGCACTTGATTTATCACGATTGATCACGTTTCCTTAAAATGGTAAAAGTTTTTTTGTGAGTAGGCATAAATGAAATTATCCAAATAGTGCTAAGTATGTTTCTAATTACTCTTCATTTCCCCTACTGTAAAATTTTATGAAAGGATGTTGACCTCTAAAGCAGGTGACTCTTGTAACATGATTACAAGCGTAAATGGGGAGCGCCAATCAAATCCTACAATCAGGCACACTATATTAACTACAAATGCACCTTGTCACGACTATTTCTTAAGGGGGAGACCGTTTGCATGTACGCCACTAAATTCCTTCTTTTTGGTAATGCAATTTTTTTATGGAATTTCCTCTGGGGGGGGGGCAGACAAAGTATTAGGGGCGGGGGCTACAGCCCCCCCCCCCCCCCACCCCCGTACAACCGCCACTGCCCTTGACTTGTTTGATGCTAACTTACTTTCTCTTTTGGGCACGAAAAATAACTGCATGTGTCCTGACCCTAAAAGTCAACTCGAAAGTAGAGAATGTCACTCGAAACCCGAAAAATTGACTTGAAATTCGAAAACTTAAGGTCTAACTCAAAACTCGAAAAGTCGACTCGAAACTCGAAAAATCCACTCAAAAATCGAAAAATTCACTCGAAAAAACCCTCAAAAAGTCGACTCGAAAGTCGCAAATTTATCTCAAAACTGGAAGATTTGACTCGAAACTCGAAAAGTTAACTCGAACTCGAAAAGTCAATATAAAAAAAAATGCGAACATTTAACTACAAAAATAGGAAAAAAAGTAACACTCGCATTGTTATGTTTGTTTTAACTTGTTTTCACTTCTTTTTTTCATGTCAACACACTTAGGCCTATGGAAATAGTTACTGACACCATGGAGCTATAAACACATTAAATATCTTTCACTGAAAATCCGCCGGGAGGGGGGGGGGTTGATATCGGTTGAGATCGTAAATTCAAACAAGAATACTTCAGCTTGCATGCATGCAAGACTCGTGTTGCTTCGGCACCACGTGTCTAGCACCACAAATTGGAAGGGGAAAAAACTATGGATGGACAATACACAGTGCATGCTAATTAAATGGGGGGGGGGGGGTCATGTACATGTCAACGCTTTCCAACTAAAAAAAAACAACAGGACCTGCGCGGCAACACGTGGTTATGATGTGATGACTTCGGGCCTTCGAATAACAGGAGCTAATTTCATTGTCTTTCTCAGCTGTCAGTTCGTTCACACCGCACGCACCGTCCTTGTTCTTTTGCTCACGCAGACAACATCTCTCTCTCTCTCGGCTGCTCTGAACCCTGAGCAAGGAGTCTGCTGACCTCCGAAGCGGTAAATCAACAAGGAAAATGTCACGCCGCGGTAAGTACTCATTCCAAACCATTTGTTGCCACTGTAAATATTATGATACATGACATATGGAATCATGAAAACAAAATGGAACTTAAAAAAAACGGACATTGAAGACTAAATAATTATTTAACCAACGCAAACAACGTCGCTTGTAAATTATTTTATTGTGCCCTTCCATATGCAGTTTTGTATATCGTCCTTGCTCTCTCTACCGTATACCACCGCTATGCTCCAACATGCACACACTGAAAAAAACTGAACAACTTCGTGTTCGTCAAAACATATGTACTGGTTTTCCTTGTTATCGAAAATTGACCATGGATTTAGTTAAAATTTGTATAATGTAGCTAGAAAAACTAGGGTTCCACTCCAATTTCGTTTATTTTGTGCATTAATTATTTTTCCAAAGTCAATTATCATGGAAACTCTCGTCTGCTTGGCTGATTTTCGGTTGCATCCTCAGCTGACCCTGAATGGCTAGTCAAACTTAACAGATTTCTTGTCAAATCTGACCATTGAGATGACTCATGGTTTTTTTTTTTTTTTTAGAGTTAGAGTGCATACCCACATTTTCATTCAACCGTGCTACAAGTGAACCACTTCATTCATCTTACAACCACTACTTTCATGTTATGATAATCGCACCCCATACCATCGTCCGGTATCACGATCTCACATGTTTTCAATATTTGGATAATTTAACTTTAAAACTCTTACCATTTTAAAGCAAACTTGCACAGATTGAGCGTGATAAATTAAGTGCGAGTATAGCTCCAAGCTTTAGCTGGTGCTTATCAACTTTAATTCATAAAGTTATTTATGTGTATGGTCTAAAATAAAGGTAATTAGGCCTTATGTACATGTACATAAACACCCCCAAAAAAGAAAGCTGACATTGAGGTGTCATAATTTTGGATCGGGACGTCAGTTATACACCTGTGGGGAATCATATCAGCTGAATTTTGATTTTTGATACCCTGTTTGCTACCAAAGACTGAAAATTGTTTCGTAAAACTGTAAAATGTAGATTGACTACGGTTTGTGACAAATTATGCAGTTTGAAAAGTTGCAAATTTAAAGAGTTCGCTATACTATAGTTGAGTGGAAATTGCTGTCTGACAATGTGACACTGCCCGAAACGAATGGCAAGGAATGTCTATCACACCGTGCTTGCCTACATGAGAGCATGTGAAATTGAATAACCCCGCTTTGTACGGGCACTGTACAGTCCATCCATATGGAGACAATTACATTTATTTTTGGTTGCGCTGAGCACTTTCTCCTGGCGTTTCTCTTGAATTCAGTGCAACTTTTCAAAATGCACCGTTGGTCATAAACCGTAATCTTGAACCATTAAAATTTTACAAAGATGCTCTTTGATGTAATACATGCTGACATTTTTTTTTTACTGTTCATTGTATTAAATTAATAGCATGTAAGCATATAGAGCAAGGTCAAAATTGAGTACCGGTATGCTTTCAGTGAGCCTAATTGTGTGCTACATGTGCACAATGTACACCCAGTGGTCCCTCATTTAACACTGCAATTGCAAAAACCATGTATAAGTGCTGCTTAATTTTAGGTCTATTAATGGAGAGGGAAAACTTTGAAGCTTCTACTGACTGTTCCTTCATCTAGCTTTGAGCACACTGCAGTGCAAGGAATAGAAAATCCATTTACCTACAGTAGTGGCCAAGCACCGTTTCCAGTGTTTGGAAAATAATATTGATCATATAAATGTTGGTTGTAATTGTTTATTTTAGCCATGTGTGACTATTATCTAAGTGGTTGATAAGCCATGCCTATAAACATACCGCCATGGATATATCGTGTTATCAGATCTAGTAGTACAAGAGCCAGCTGCTTTGGACATTAAGTAAAGAGGTCAACTATAAATTAAGGTCAACTCGAAAATGGAGAAGTCAACTCGAAAATGGAGAAGTCAACTTGAAACTCGAAAACTTAACTCGAAACTTTAAAAGTCAACTCGAAACTCAAAAATACAGCTCGAAACTCGAAAATCCATCACGAATCTCGAAATGTCAACTCGTAACCCGAAACTTGAAAATTCGACTCGAAACTCAAAAACTTAACTCGAAACTCGAAAAGACATCTCGAAATTGAAAAGTTAATACCACCATGATACCACCAATCAGTCCGTATTTCATAAGTCGTAAATTCATGCTACACCGGCCACCATCCGGGGCGCAGCCACGCCGCTTGTCAGGTCTCACTTCTCCGGCGTGCTAGCTTCTCCGAAAGGGAAACTTCGCTTCAACACGCGTGCACAAAATTGCGCAGTGGTGTACATTTTTTGTCAACTTTATTTGTGTGCCGAGTTCTTCGGGGTTGTACTGGTGCACGTAATATCATAGGATATTCGTATGTATAGTTACAGGGTACCAGTCGAATCCAGAATGTTCGTGGCGCGCGCAACTCCCAATGATCAAAAAAGACTTGAAATGCAGATTAATTTTAAGCCGCATGGTTGCAAAAATAAAGACAAAATGGACCACGAACGAGCAAGGAACACGGTCCAAGGAGTTTGTTCTTAATTATTCCTCCATGAACACACACACATGCCGTAAGCTGGGAACACAAATCAGAATGCTTGCAAGACCATGGGGGAAGTGTTGCATAACACATTATTGGATGTCCCTCACTGTGTTATTAATAGGCTTGGTAATACAGCCCGAGGAAAAGTAAGCACAGCGGACACATAACGTGCTCAACTGTCCGCCGAATCCATCCGGAGACTGAGCTAGCACGCCGGAGAAGTGAGACCGTGACACCGGTGTCACGGTCTCACTTCTCCGGCGTGCTACTGCTAGCTTCTCCGGGTGGATTCGGCGGATAACTGAGCACGTTACACATGTACGTCACATAAGCACGATTCATGTTCATGTGTCCGCTATGCTTACTTTTTCTGGAGCTGTATTCTGAAGTCTACCAAGCCAACATGTCCTGGTCCAATCAAATCAATAAGTCACTTCCAGAGCCAACACAGTGAGGGTAGCAGACCAGTAAATAAACTTCTATTGACCCCAATGGTAAATGCTCCCACTTCAAAAATTCGGGAAAAATACTCACAACTCTCCAAGGTGTTGGAGACACACATCAAATTAAAGCTTATTTCATCATCTTTCATTTTCTTTTCAATTTTTGGGGGGTCAACCGATGACTTTTAGGAGAAATTTCCATCTGAAGATGATCACCCCTGAAAATAGTCCTGAAGCCCATCGCCATTTTGAAAAACGATGCCTACACTCCATTGCAGAGTAGAGCGCTTTTAGGGTCCAAATTACATCAAAATTACACAGAACTGCAAGCTCCAAGTCCTGTGCACGGTTTCCACCCATATTTTTTACAAACCTTCAAGTTCATGGCCCACAGCATGCTCAAATACCGAAGATTTTGAGGGCATGCAAATCGTGATTTGGCCGGCGCAGGCAATTTCGGACCGATTTACTGGTCTGCACCATGAGGGATACCCAAGAATGTATTATGTAAGACTTCCTGTGGGCAGGTGGGGTCAAGTCATTCCGTGGTCCGTAGCATTCTGATTTGTGTTCCCAGCGTCATACATGTGTGTGTGTTCATGGAGGAACAATTAACAACGAACTTCTTGGTCCGTGTTCCTTGCTCGTTCGTGCTCCATTTTGTCTTTATTTTTGCAGCCACGGCCTAAAATAAATTGGTTTGGTTATTGGGAGTTGTGCGTCACGAAAATTCTGGATTGGACTGGTACCCTGTAATCATGCATACAAATATCCTAAGATCTTACGTGCACCAGTACAACCCCGAAGCACTCAGCACGCTAATACAGTTGACGGAAATGTACACTAATGCGCAATTTTGTGCATGCGTGTTGAAGCCAAATTTCCCTGTCGGATAAGCTAACACGCCGGAGAAGTGAGACCGTGACACCGGCCTTGATTATACACCATTATCATCTTGCCGCCATGGTGATTTTTTTCCTTCAATTCAAATCAAGGTAACCAAAGCGAGGCCAACCTCGTCCCCAGGGTGTCGAGCAGTACGCACCCACCACTACCCGCTCTCTCACCTGCCTGGTATTGGATCATTTGCATGTGCAAGATTTTTGCACACGTATGCAAATGAGGAACAGTCTGGTGCCTGGATATGCGTTACACATTAGCGTTTTTTTTGTATGCGGTGTCTGGGGTAAAAACAGAGTCAATTCGTAGCAGCGCGAGCACGGCGTGAGTTACGAAAACACGATTTTTGAAATCAAACTGTTACGATCTTATCCAGACAACATGCAGTATCATATTTCATATTAATATGAGCAAATTGGAAAGGAAATTAATATTTTCGAGAAGGCGTGGACGAATGATCGCGAAAACACGTACTGCACGTTGTGAATATATAGCACCAAGTACACGATAAAAATCCATTACACTAGCCAATTGCGGTATCCAATCAGGATACAGGAAGAAAGTGTCCTATCCAGGGTTTACTATTGGAAACGCGGTTGGAAATAAAGTAAGCACTGGGGACGAGGTTGAAGCGAGGCTGGAAGGAAAAATAGTCTGGTTCCTTTTTGCACAAAAACATTACCATTCAGTACTGTGATTGGATACAAGGAACATGACTGAAATGGAGGCACCAAGATAAAGATTAAAAAAAGGCTTCATTTTTGGCTGACACTCGTACAAAATTGTACACAATACTCACAATACTAATATACCAAGAAAAGGAGAAAAACACACGAATTTCACTTCAATGCTACGGTATTAGATACTTTTTTTTTAATTAAAGAAAACATAATCACGCGCGATAATTTTAATAATTAGGGAAACTTCGGTTCAATGAACAACACAAAATAGTGGCGGCCCCTCTAGTGGCGGAGACTTTCAGTAAAAACTGTACTGCCATGACTCGTTCAACTTCCACGTTTCAAATTCAAAGAATTGCGCCCTGCGTAATTGCTCGCATTGATTTCAAGTTGTTGACACGAAACGTGAATTATTTGTGGAAACTTACATTATTGTAAATCAAAAAGTGTATGACAAACATTTAAAAGATGGTATATCTTTTTTTTCGAAATAGAATCATTTGAAATTGCTGACGACAGGATTTGGAGAGTCCGGAGAAATGACCACAACAAGATAACAAGTAGAAAAGAAGTCGCTTCTTTCACCATGAAGGTACAAAAAATAATCAACGCTGGACACAAATCCCAAAGCGGTGGACTACTGGTCGAAGTACGAAGCGCTTTGATGAATACCACCAGGTAATTTTCCATAATTGTACTTATATATTGATATATGTGCTTTTTCAACGTCAGAAATTTATTCTCTGAATGAATTAGGAAATGTTCACTGGCGCCACCGAAATCATTTCTCCATGGTGCAAGTGGACCTATATAAACAGCTTAGCGTGTGTAATATGCGCTGCATGGGTCATGCAATAGTTTATTAATCATTGATACGTCATGATTCATTGAGCTGATTAGCCATAGCGTAAAGCCAGGTGCTCACGGCCACCTGTTTGACGCGGTCCTGCTTGTAATTAGGCGGAGTACATTTAATTAGAGCGAAACCCCGGCGGCTCCAATCCGATTGCGTATTTTGAAACACAAAAACTGTCGCTGAATTTCAACACGGCACATGAGTTGAACACCGTAACCACTGGACCATTCATTGTAAACGAAATGTACTGAACATTTAAACCAGCCTTTTTTTAAATGCTCAATGCACTTAACTAAGTATTTACGGGTGAAACTCAGTCATCACGATTCACGGTCTCACTTCTCCGGCGTGCTGAGATTCTCCGGGTGAATGCGGCGGATAATTGAGAACGTTACAGTGCACGTTACATGAGCACGATACATGCTCATGTGTCCGCTGTGCTTACTTTTCCTCGGGCTGTGTTCTCGAGTCTGCCAAGTCCATTAATAACACAGTGAGGGACACCCAAGAATGTGTTACGTAACGCGTCCTGTGTGTCAAACTTATGATAGAGAGGACTATGGTCATTCCCTGGGTCATTCCATGGTCTTGCAATTATCTGATTTGTGTTCCTAGCGTCGTGTGTGTGTGTGTGGGTGTGCATGATTGTGTTCATGGAGGAATAATTCAGAACAAACTCCTGTGCAAGGTCTGTGTTCCTTGCTCGTTCGTGGTTGTCTTCATTTGTTGCAACCACTGGGTTTTTACATGTATTGGGAGATGCGCTATTCAAAATTATGGATTCGACTGGTACTTTGCAACGTATAAATTTGTTCATACAAATATCCTAAGAGTAAGATCTCACGTGTACCATGTACCAGTACAACCCCCAAGAAATCAGCACACAAATAAAGTTGACGAAATGTACACTACTGCGCAATTTACGCAGTAGTGTTAAGGCGAAATCACGCCGGAGAAGTGAGACCGTGGGTACGGGTGATACTCAGACAACCCGTAAGCCCAGCTCTGTTAATCCTTTGAAATTGTACAATGTGAAGTAAATTTACTCAAGGAGGCATCATTATAAAGTATTCATAAATACTTCAGACAGTTTAGCTAATCCTATTGGTCGAGAGCCCGTCACGTGGCAGGTCTTAAAGGTAAAATACAACATTTGCAAGCATCAAAAAATGAAATGATCAAATTATCACAAAATACCTTACTGGATTGTTAGGGACTGACAATGTAAAGCATCCTTTAAAATCGTGGCTCCTGGTGTGCTGACATTTACAAGAAAAACTGTATTTTTCCAACGCTGGTCGGCCGACCAGCTTTGGAGAAAACTGTTTTTTTTTAACCGTTCTTAATTTTTCATATTTAGTTATTCTGAATTTTCATTGCAATTAATTACACACCTCTGAAGGGGCACAAGCCTGCTAGACTGAGACTGAAAGCAAATGTTGTACACTCCCTTGTCCATCATTTGCAGCTATCCAAAAAAGTAACCGGCGTAATTATTGTTGAAATCATACTGGTTGAAAGATACTAGTAAGAGGACTAAACTCCCTATGAAATTATCCTTTCTGGCAAGCTGTCATTTTGAAGAAATCAACGAAAGAAGGTATTTCCAACGGTGCTTCTTAAGAAGCACCGTAGGAAAATCTAAATTAGTTGTTCGTTTTGTTATTCGGCGCAGCGCGCACAAGCATTGGAACGACGCACATGCGCGCGCGGTTGCTATAATTCGTCGGATCAGTGCGCGACATCGCGTAAAGCTGCAATTAAAAACAATTCGAAACATGATTTAGGTCCTACAATGCTGTTTTTCTCGGAATATGAAGCTGATGCTGAGCTGAAACTTCATCAAGGAAGTTGTTCAGTATCCTTCGTTAGATTTTGAACACTTTTGTTGCTTCAAACGAACAAAAAACACTTATTACAAATGATGGACTACAGCTTTAAACGGTTGATAAAGACATGGCTAGCTGGTTTTAAACACTTTTCCAGCTGAGTTTCACATAAAATGTGGACTCCTAAAAATCAAGTGCCTCTTACTAGTGCCTCTTACCGTTTTATTGATTGAACGTTCACAATATCCACGTAGGCATGCGCAACACTACCAGCGAGTCAGAATTTTATACATGTAGTTCTAAATTTAAAACGCAACGCCCCAGGTGCGTTCTGTGCGACATCGCGCAGAACATGATACTCGCGCGTCAATCTCCATAAAAGGGTTGTTTACATCTTACTCGCCAGCTGAACACTCCATTATTTTGCTAGGGGGGTGTTTCAAAAAGCATGAAGTGAACTTGTTGAACAAAATCGGGATTTTTCTAACGAATTATTTGAATTTTTTTTACCGAAAACGTATGAATGGGCATAAATATGTGCTCGGTCTGTATTTAGCCCTCTGTTTAAGACCGCTTAGCGTCTGAGTCCACCCATACTCTAAGCAGTCTTAAACAGATCGAGTGATAAAAACCTCCGGAGTACGCATTTATTCCCTTAACAAGTGTGACAATGCGACGCTCTGGAGACTAGCAAACAGACTATGGAGATTATGTCTATGAAGTGTCAGTAATTGCAATGGAACAGCGCCCCCACACTGTTGGCTTGGATGTAATGACCTCTGCCCTGTTTACAATTCAGGTCATGACATCCGAGGGAAAATAGAATGCTCCATGGATCACCGAGGGTGGCTAGTTTTACTTTGCCACGAGATAAAGCACTCAATATTTGTTTTATAACACTTCACCCACAGATTCTGCTTGGTTATAATATTTTAAATTATTTATATCTGAACACAGTTGAAATAAACTTCAATTTCAATACAAAATTGGTGGAAATTGTATTTCTCTCTTCCAAACTACCCCTTCGCGAAATGTGTGAACCCAACTCTGTGGCGCTCTCTTTAGAACAAAACGCGCTGCGTGCAACGTGCAACGCGCACACCAGCATCCATTTGCACACAAATACCGCACCGTGGAAATAGTATTTTGGTTGCTAATAGTATAGTACTTTGGTTGCTATGCGCATAGTACTTTTGGCCGTACACAGAAAGATAGCAGAATTAGAAAGTAACATGTGACTCGCTCTCGGCCAATCAAGACACAGAATCTGTGGGTGAGGTGTTCTAAAAAATATTGTTACCTCCATGGTTTAACTGACTGGTTTCACGTTTTGGGCTTGTACTAGTTGTAGATGCCGGAAAACCCGAGAAAACCTATCATGTTCTTGTACTTTTTTGTAGTCTGGTTCCCTGACCCCACTTAAGATGAAACGAAGCAACTAATACACTTTGGGGAATTGTAAGGTCAGAGAATCAGTCTAGCAGGCTTGTACCCCTTCACAGGTGTGTGATCAAGTGCCAAAAAAGTCAGAATAACTAAATGTGAAAAATTAATATCAGTTTTTGAAAAAGCCAGTTTTCAACAGTACAGTTTTGTTGAAAATGTCAGCCCACCAGGAGCCAAGATTTTAAAGGAGGCTTTAGACTGTCAGTCCCTTTTTTTTAGTAAGGTATTTCATGATAATTTGATCATTTTGTTTTTTGATGTTTGCAAATGTTGTATTTTCCCTTTAACCTACGGCAGTGGATATTTTGCCGGAGACGGCAAACCTTTAGTAAACGTTAGTTTGCCAGATATGCACTGAATATGCGCAGTTACTGTTTTTTTGTACTTAAAACATTTTCCGCTGACAAATTTTAGTCTGGCTCCATGCCAATATTATCGTTGTAACCTCGTATTCACAAGATGGGATTCAGACCATTTTATAATTTCGGACTTTATTTCCCTTTCAAAAAGAATCCTCCAGAGCCACAAATCTGAAAAAGAAAATGTAATACTCTGCAATAAAATGTTTGAGACATATTAAAATAATAAAAGAAGAATATTCTTATTTATTTGGTGATGGGAAAAAAAAAACCTTAAAAATGTGGCGGCGATCGGATTCGAACTCGAGTCATCCCGCTCACTAGAGCTTCTGCTGAACCACTACACCAAACGTGCTACACAACTTTTGATGGGAATTAATACATCTTATAATTCAGCTCTATCTTAAAGAGTACAGCGCCCTCTGTTGATATGGATTGCCGCCGGCAAACCTGTAGTAAACGTTAGTTTGCCGTCATTACCTCCGGCAAAATATCCACTACCTTAACCTCCTGTTTTTTTGCTGCCCACTATTGGAAGTTTTGTAGTAATGGAGGACTGGGAACTAGTCTGGGAAGTGCTTTGTTTAGGCTCGACAAGTTACATGTCCCTCACTTTTTCAGATAAAATCAATTGTAATTCGACACCTAATGACGTAATCATGACTTCAGAGTAATATGCACCACTTCAAATGAGGGTCGGTTTATATTGAAAGTTACAAGTTCATAGGAGAAAACCCGCGGAGAAGTATTGTCCGGAATAAAAAGGAAAGAAAGAAAGAAAGAAGATTTATGAGAACAAATCCAGAAAGTGGTCGGGTTGTTCCCGACCACTCAATTAAGGTTATATGAAAGCGAAGATACATCATTTACAAACAAGTAAAAAAACGAAATGATCAAATTATCACGAAAGATCTTACTATATTGTAAGGGAATGACATTCTAAAGCACCCTGTAAAATCGTGGCTCCTGGTGTGCTGACATTTTAAAAAAAAGAAGGTATTTTTCCAACGCTGGTGGGGAACTGTTTTTTTTTCAAAAACTGCTCTTAATTTTTCATTATTAGTTTTCCACATTTTCTTTGCAATTGATTACACACCTGCGAAGGGGTACAAGCCTGCCGGACTGATTCTCTGTCCTTACAATTCCCGAAAGTCCACCAATGTTGTACATTGACTTTAACTGCTAATTGCTTATAAATAGTTTTAAAAATGAGTTGATAATTAATATTCATAATTGATTTCATTTAGAAAACTTGAAATTCAACAACGATTTTGTAAAATTATTTTCCTATTTTTGGAGGGCTTTTTTAGAGGGTTCACTCTGTATAACAAGTGGTTAAAATCACAATTTGTTACTATAGTGTTTAGAACTTGATGACAATTTCAGTTCATTGACACTGCAGTTAAAACTTTGGCTCCTTGGCGCTAAGTGAAAAACAAAAGTGCGCCAATTAATGTGCCTATCAATTGTTTCCCCCACCACTCCCCCCCCCCTGGCTGCCCCACCCAAGATGTGGGGATTGTGACACTTTTGAAGTGACAAAATACCTACCATTCTGGCAGAATTTAAAGTGACAATCCCTGACCATGCCTTGACAAATACGTGGGGCGCGCTGGTGATTGGCTTTCCATGTAGTACGTCCATGTTAACTATATAATATGAGTCAAATTGAGTGACCAAAATCCCTACCCTGGGGCATGAAAACGTGACCAAATCCCAACATCAGACCTGTGGCAGAGGGGGGAGGGGGGACATTTTATAGGCGTATAAGGGGGCCGCACCACGTTAGGAGACAATATATTACGGTCAAGCAAATTTCTTTAATGTATAATTTCTCTCCTTTGTCAACCAAAATGCTTCCAGGACATGTTTCGTGACCCAATCCGCTATCCAATCTAACCTGGATAAGTTTACTACAGAGCTTTCCCAGTCCTTTGGATTAGATGGTGCTGGATGTGGTGGCCTTGTCCACACCTTCACCAAGAGTGAACTCAAGGAGTTTTTTTTGCGTGAAGTGGAGAGATATTACAGGTGAGTACCGTTAAGCCAAATAAAAAAAAGAAAGGTTTAGCGTCCCTGCCCCCTTCCGTTTTGGATGCTGCCTCCTTTTTTTTTAGACTGAAAAAATGATAAATTTTAACAGTGACCTCATTTTGGCATCATTGTATATATCTAGCCCATATAAAGCTGGTACGGTATGTCATTTCCTGAGTCCAAGTGGTGGCCATTTAAAACAAAAGCTGGCGACCTTCTTGAAAAATATCCTGGCCAGTTGTTTGGATAATGTGTCAGGCGGCCATTTTGGAGCAAAAAAGGAAAAGAAAGAAACTCCTTCCCTTTTTTCAAAAAGGCAGGACTTGTTTTTCTTTTTCATTTGGCCTTACTCTGTCTTGTGTGTAGGAAGTCTACTGTCCTCTTATTGGCATACTAGTCTTTGTCCTATATTTTACTTTGAATTTTATACACTTTGAGGAGTATCACTATTGGTTTTGTCATGCTAACTTTCAATGTTATTCCCTTTGAAATGGATGCTTTCATGCACATACAATTATTCATTCCATCATTCTTGTCTGGATATGAACTATTAAAGCCAGTGCACCAAAAGATTTACAGCATGGGTTTCAAAGCGATGATTTTATTTCATAGGAATGTTGTTAAAATTGCCTCATTCCTGTTATTCAATTACAAACCAAACCGCAAACGTAACCTTTTCGGTTGTCTTTATCCTCATGTGCTGTTACTGATTTATGGCTGTATTATGAAGCTTCTTCAATTTAATTGGATGCACCTCATAACAAACAAAAACAAAAACGAAAAACTTTCAAGGTGTTAGTGTGAAGTTTAATTGCTAAAAACAGTTTTACTTGTGCCTTTGTTTACATAACTATACCATCAAAACTATCACCAAATTTGAAACTTCGTTTTGATTTCACTTTATATTGTTGGCTTCTATAGCTAGGCGTGTGTTTTTATGTTTGTGTTGAATTAACCTAACGTTGACCTTCTAGTTTGCATGCAAGGGCGTCAATCGTTTTCAAAAGTGTGTGGGGGGAACATAACCTAGATCAGCAATATTAATGCTGGGTCTGGGGCCCACATAAGGGCCCTGGAAAATGTTGGATTCTGGTCTCTTTATGATACAGTCGGTGTCAATTCAACCAATTTGTGAGCCAAAAAATATTGATTTGGGGACGACAAGGAGAGGGGGTTACAAAAAATATGATATCAACCACATAAAAAGTGGGGGATTTGAAAAAAAAAGCCCCCCGCCCCCACTGATTAACGTCCATGTTTTCCTAAATGTTGCACTTAACATTTTGACAATCTTAATTAATTACAAAAACAATACAGGCAGTGCAGAGAGGATGGTTCATCCACCACATTATTGGCAGCTACATGTGTAGGTAAACAGCCTAAGAAGGATGTCTGGGTTTTATCACCCAGTTTGCAGCTCGATAGCAATGGAGTAGAAATTCCTACTGACCAGCAGACATTCTACTGGGTCGACAAGCTGCTACCTTCGACTGGGACGAGTGAGCTTGAGGTGCCAAGGCATTTTAATATCCTGCGGCCTGTAGATGTATTGAGAGATGTCTTTTTGGCCCTGTCAGAGACACTACATGAAAATGCCATCGCAGGGATATTCACAGTTGGTTAGTATAACTTAAAAGTTACTCCTTCCAACATGGACTGTGTGATTCCTAAGTTTCATCATTTTCAACTACAAAAATTATCATCAGGTGTATTCCTCATTTTTTATTTTTTTTATTTTAATAATATAGATTTGGTCAGTACACATATTCTTTTCAGAGCTGGATGTCTTAAAGACGAGATCACTTCACTTACTAATAAATATCTCTGTTACAAATTGAACAAATTGTATTTAATTGTTTTGATGATATTAGAATGAAGTTATCATTTACAAAACAAATTCATAGTCAAACAAAAATAAGAAAACATCGGCTGTCCCTGCGGTTTCCATGGACAAGCCAAGTGTATAAGGTCATCACTCATTGGGTCTCAGAACTTCAAAACATAACCAAAGAGAATGTATGTTTTTACTCTCTAAATTGAAATGATATATTATTTTGTATTTGTTGTTTTGGTCCTTACAGCATCTGTGTGTCTTTCAATGCACTATGAAACAGTCCTGCAGCTGTTTAAGTGTTGTCCAGTGCCAATCGTAATTGGCGACGTCAACACAGGTTGGTACTGGTTCATAGGTAAAATTCACTTCATACACGTGTGAATAATAATGGCAATATCTTCAAAAACTGTTGCTTAGGCCAAACTAAAAAAAATATTTGGTCTCTGGTCAGACCAAAGTTCCGGAATTGATGGGGCGACGCGGCTTTTTTTTTCTTTTTTTTTTCTTCAAGCTTGGATTGTACAGACAAGGTGGGGTACTATTTTGCTTTTTGGTGTCCTCATGTACATTGGTGTCCTTCATAATTTGCTTTGGTGCTCTCGATCATTTGCCTTGGTGCAATTTCCCATTCCTTGGTGCTCTTTGGTAAAAAAAAAAATTGAGGAGGTGTGGCAATAGAGGGCGCTGTTGGAGCTACCGCGGAACAATTTAAGGAAAAAAAGGTTGACGCGCATGAATAAAATCGACGCGCGAGCTGACCAGAGACCGACTAATTTTTTTTTTTGGACCTAATATGAAACAAAATGTAATAACACCTCCACTATCCATAATGAGGAATTGCTCTGGCTTCTAGTTCTTAATGAAACAAATGGGTGAAACCATATCAAATCTACATGTCAGGCCATAATGGTTGATGCTCAATTTCAATACCCAAAGCAGTGTTACAAAGGCGTGCAAGCTCCCTGTAGTAGCATTTTAAAATGACATTGATCACACTGTGGAAATAAATACTACCTATAATTTTTCTTCTACCGAAAATACAGGTAAATGTAAATCTTAAATATCTAATTAATATCTTTTCTTGTAATAGGCAAAACGACTTCCTGTCGTATGGCATCAAGAATGACCGGGGCCAAAAACGGTGTGCTTGGATATACCAGAGAACGCTTTCTCCCAAAAGCAACATCAAAGTCCTCCATCCCTGTCATTCTGGATGATGCCGAGCCCAGTGGCATCCGGGGTCTTATGACCAAGTATTTCAATGGCGGGGTTGATGCCACTTGCACTCTGGAGTCAACACCAAAGTGCTGCCCTATCATCAGCGCAAACTGGTTTGCGCTTTCCAAACTGGCTGGATGTGAGCGGTGAGTGAGATTGTTGAATTAGCTTATATATTTGCTTTGTCAGAAATAGAAACAATTGGAACTTGTGGGTTTTATTTAGGATTATATTAAAAAAAAAAAAAAAAATAAGTAACCCCCAAAACAATTACATCGTATATGCAATTGACACAATAATTTAGAATGGAAACTAGGCAATATATCAGGTCATATTCCTATCTTAATTTTAAGCAATAAAGAGTCAATCATTTTTTCAAAGGGGCGTACGTGTACCCTGGGAAAAATGACACACTTTGAAAGAAACTCACACTAAACAGGCTAAATGGGGACTACTAAAAAAAAAAAAAAAAATTAAATTTAAATTGAACTAGTAGAGACCAAAGACAGAATTGTAAATTTTCAAACCCAAATAGCTAAAATAATTTATTTTACGGGACTTTAAGAAGGACATACAAATATCGAAACTTTACAATCCTGCAAACTTAAATTAAATGCAAAATTAAAACCAACACTGCAATCGTGGACACAATTCTGCATGAAAGGTTTACCAAAAGAAAAAAACTGTAAAGAAATAGACCTAATGAATATTTATGACTCAATAAGCAATTGCAATTATACAAAGAAAGAGGGAGACACTAATTTCCTCAACTTGAGGATCAGCGCCTAATAAAAGAAGTACAGTGGCACAGGCAATGAAGTAAATCTTGGGAACTGCTACATACGCCTCTTTTCTTTATTCATTTATTAGCTCCACCTCCATGATCTGGACCTGATATTAACAGGAATAAAGAAGGACTTGTGATGATGCACATTATTTAAGTACATGTACATGTACATTTGTAGAGGAACATATTTGATTGTTGTGGATTTTTGCAGATCACTTTAGTAATCTGATAATAGACTTGATTACTGCTCCTTCAGTCACGGGCACGCCAAAGTGTTGTAAACAGTCAGTGTATGTTCGTAAATGACCAGATATTTTCACTAAAATGGCTGGGCTTGGGAACCAGGTTCCCAAGTACACGACAATTGGTGTCAGGTACTGGTTCCAGATTACAGAATCAAGTAACCATAAGTAACCTTTACATATTGCTAAAGGCGGATCCAGAGTGGGGTTTGGGGTCAAACCCCCCGCCCCATCTCTGTCCCCCCAAAAAATATATATCATACAACTTCCTAAAAATAAGTCGACCCCCTGGTGTGACACAAACCAAAAAATTATACTATTATAATTTCCGCTGTTCAAAATACGGTACACCATTCTGTAATCTAGTGTTAATAACGCAAAATTTGAACAGGGCCCCTATTGAAATATGGTGTCCCCCGATAACAGATTGCCCTACATGAAATTACTGTTTTACTTCCAGAGAAATGACTCGGGCAGTCATTATTCCATTTATGAAGACCCAAAGGCGGAGAACGGAGGAGCAGTTCCTGGCAGAGAGCCGGCGCCATGAGCTGGAAGACAAAGTAGTTCACTGCCTGCCTCTTCTAATTTCAGTGGGCGCTGAACTCAAGAAACAGAAGGTTCGCATTTTGCAAAAGTGCAGGGTGCTGGTGGCCAGAAGCCTAGCTCATCTGAGTGACGCAGATGACAGGCTCCACCTGACCTATGGGATTCTCCTGTTTATGGTACAGTTGGTAAGTATTTCTCTAACAGTCAAGAATCCTAGCAAAATAAAAGAGCGATATTAGTTTCCTTTTTACTTTTGTCTGTAATAGAAAAAGCAAGATGAGCCTGATTTTCTTTTCCGCTTGCATATATGCCAATCTAGGTCTATTTGCTATTGATATTGCATACAGCCATTTTTATCGTGAGCATAGGTTAATTATCTGTCAAAATGTCAGGAACCTCTAGTGATAAAACCCATTTACATTTTTGGTTAATGCGCCTTGCCCAACAAGTTAGGTTTGCAGTAAACATGGACTCAAATCACTCCTTCTTGTTAAAAGAGGATGTGTCAATGATGTGACGAACCACCCCCCCCCCCCCTGTACTGCAGGCTGTCATTAAGCTTGCACCAATTTTTTTTCTTCACAAATACCTTTTATTGTTTAGAATGATTTGTGATGGCACACAGCATTATGATATATGATATTACATATTTTGCTGTTTGTTGTATGGGAGGTAATTGCCATTGTATTATCAACAAAAACTATGAAGTAAAATAGCAGCATAATTTTTGTCAAAGCTTCTCCAGAAAGCAAATATCCCTGACTTTCCACCGGAGATGGCAGAAACCTTTCTGCAGACCACCATTCTGCACTATGGAATTGAGCAATTCCAGATTGGGAATGCCAAACTGCATGGCCTTCCCTCCCCCACCAAGTCAATCGCAGATGTGGCCCACCTCATCACCGAGGCTACTCAAGTATCGGACATCGGTGAGGTAAGGGACATGACATACTTGCATTGCTTTGTATGGTCTGTATCAATTTGTTAAAACACCTTGGTTGAACGTGTCTATCATATAAGAAAAATTACTTGCCTTTGGCTTCCTCATCTCCTCATCCCTGATATGCATGCACATTCAGTTCGTGGAATTGCATATTATTTATATAGTGACTATAAAGAATGAACTGTACAGCATCTGTCCATTGTTTTCTGATGTCCGAAGAAACAATCAAAGAATGTTAGGATGGGAATTGGCCACAACAGCAGATTCCACGAGTTGGTAAGATGCAACTCTGGGCGTGACTCAAAATACACACGCTAAACAGTTACACACCATCAATCACATCATGATCTTACCATATGTAATAGATAATCATTTACCAGTAGATGGGCTCAAATCTGTCATTCAGCAAGGAAACAGTTCATTGATTCTGATTGCATTTTCAGCAGATGAAGCACCTGGTATGTACATTCAGCTATTTGATTCAACTGTTATTTAAGTGTGATGTTCACTTCGTTCATGATTTGATTTCATGTAGTTGCTGACCGCAATCAATCCCAGAGTGGAGGTTAGAGGGACCAACGGGTTAGCTTTCCACCTGGTGACACTGTTGGAGATTCTGGCGGGTCATCAAATCGAACATCCGTCAAAGGATGCCTGCCGCAAGGCGATTTCAGCAGACCCATTGATGTCTGCGGTGCAGGTCTATCTTAACGTAGAAAAAACCCATGACATCATATCAAGAGGGGGGTTACACGCAACTGGGCCACGGAACAAAAGGGGCATCTGGATGCCATATTCAAGATTCACGGCAACGCAGCTTGCAGAAATTGAATCTGGTGAGGCAAATACTCCTACGAATTTCATGACTAAGATAACCTTTACAAATAGCATATTTGGTTTATAACCCACTAACATTAAGACAAACTGTCTGTTGTTTTTCTTCTATCTGTGCTATAAGTTCTTTAAATGATTAACCTTTTCAATTGTATCAACGATTGTTGGAAATTTGACCTAAGCAACTCCTGTATTAAGTATTGTTCTGAAGCAATTTAAAACAGTTTTAATTAGTTTTTTGTTGTCAAATATTCCATACATACCCAATTTCGGAACAAGTTTGAATTACCTGTGGTTATTATTGGCCCTGATTTCCATGCTTAGTTTCCAAGATACTGATGAGTAACCTGGGGATTCAGGTTGGTGTAGCGGTACTTTCCTCATCTTTCACCACTGTGTCCCGGGTTTGAATCCCGCCTGGGCCAATGTATTTGGTTTTCAGTCCCTGCCTGATCCTGCGGGTTTTCCTCAGAATATTCTTCTTGGGTTTTCATCACAACTCTAAAACTTCTTCTCATTGTCTGCTCTCTACAGGTTTCTTCAGGCTTGCTAGCTACAGTGCCTAGGATGCTTTTGGGGAATCCTTGATTAATAATATTAGGCTAATAACTTTTCTTTTGTTCTCCAGCCTTCAAGATAGAAACCAAGCAAACCCGTGCAGAAGGTAATTATTAGTGCTGTATTGTAATGATACTACGTAATGTACTGTGATTTCGCCAACTTGGTATCAATAGACTGATCCAGTAGGCCCTGCCCACTGCGCATGTGGGTAACCAACACATGCTCCCCTCCAATGCCACACTGCATGTGTCACTAGCAAGGTGTCATACACACGCACATACACATGACAGACTTTTGAGCATGCATGTCGGACATGAGCTGTGATAGGTCAAATCCCAACGGGGCAGGGCTTACATGATCGGTTTATTGCAACTGTGTTAGATTTAATTTTCTCATTTGTATTGGAATTGCCATCTGATTGTGGAATTGCTTGTTGAATTTTTGAATAAACTTTATTAAATGTTTGGTTACCATGGTCATATTTCGTACCACACACTCACCGGTGTATACCTTTGTTGGTGTTTCAATTTCATATGCAGTGCAAGTTACAGAGGATGCTTTGGAAGAAGTCCAAGTGGAAAATGTTTTTAAAAAAAAGGGCATTACAAGTACCAGTACATTGTATACGTAAACTCTTTATGTTGTTGCCTTGTAATTGCGATAATGAATATGGTATTTCCTCAATGCACAGGAGAAACAGATGACAGAGGAGAGACGGAGGCAGAGGTGGGACTTGCAGTTGGTGATCTTGAGACAGATGTTGTGATGCTGGATGTTGAGGGACCAGCTACTGGTGATAGAGTTGGTGTAGAGCAGACCAAAGATGACACTTGCAGTAAAGGAGGTAGGTATATTCATGGATTTACTTATTCCTGTGTTATTTGACCGCAGAAAACAAAGCCACTTGTGGTAACAATCCAAAACGATTGCACATTTTTTTAGGCTAAAACTGTGACAATAATGACATTCCTGATCGGAATATGAGGGGCGGGGCATGGAAGGGGGGCTTCGCATTAACATTTGGGCATGGTGGGATAAGAATGATTATCTGTGACTTTTTTTTTTCAAACCATCATGATGCGCTTAAGTTGTTTGCGTATGTTCTACATGCGTGTTTCATTTAGAGTACACTGTCAAAATTCACTCCATCTAATTTCATTATGTTCTACAAACGAACATGAATTCAAAATGTCTGCGCCCAGGAAGGATTCAAAGTAAACCCACGTGCAAGAATAAGGAGTTAGCGCTCTTGTATTTTAATATAGCTCTAATTTTAATATAGCTCTGTGTTTGTTACACTCTGACCTGTTACATTTGATGCGTTTACAACAAGAGAAAAATCATGACTGAAAAGACAAGTGAAAATAAACAACATTAAAAACATTTTGAAATGTATAAATGAATTCCCATTTCCAGGATTGTACTTTTTTTTCATTGTGTGGAATCAAGAAGATAGAACAGAAGAACGGCTGCTTCTGAAGGCAAGTTGAGTTATGTCCAAGTAATGAGTGCCTTGTAATTGCGATAGTGAATATAGTATTTCCTCAATGCACAGGAGAAACAGATGACAGAGGAGAGACGGAGGCAGAGGTGGGACTTGCAGTTGGTGATCTTGAGACAGATGTTGTGATGCTGGATGTTGAGGGACCAGCTACTGGTGATAGAGTTGGTGTAGAGCAGACCAAAGATGACACTTGCAGTAAAGGAGGTAGGTATATTCATGGATTTACTTATTCCTGTGTTATTTGACCGCAGAAAACAAAGCCACTTGTGGTAACAATCCAAAACAATTGCACATTTTTTTAGGCTAAAACTGTGACAATAATGACATTCCTGATCGGAATATGAGGGGCGGGGCATAGAAGGGGGGGCTTCGCATTAACATTGGGGCATGGTGGGATAAGAATGATTATCTGTGACTTTTTTTTTCAAACCATCATGATGCGCTTAAGTTGTTTACGTATGTTCTACATGTGTGTTTCATTTAGAGTACACTGTCAAAATTCACTCCATCTAATTTCATTATGTTCTACAAACGAACATGAATTCAAAATGTCTGCGCCCAGGAAGGATTCAAAGTAAACCCACGTGCAAGAATAAGGAGTTAGCGCTCTTGTATTTTAATATAGCTCTAATTTTAATATAGCTCTGTGTTTGTTACACTCTGACCTGTTACATTTGATGCGTTTACAACAAGAGAAAAATCATGACTGAAAAGACAAGTGAAAATAAACAACATTAAAACATTTTGAAATGTATAAATGAATTCCCATTTCCAGGATTGTACTTTTTTTTTCATTGTGTGGAATCAAGAAGATAGAACAGAAGAACGGCTGCTTCTGAAGGCAAGTTGAGTTATGTCCAAGTAATGAGTGCCTTGTAATTGCGATAGTGAATATAGTATTTCCTCAATGCACAGGAGAAACAGATGACAGAGGAGAGACGGAGGCAGAGGTGGGACTTGCAGTTGGTGATCTTGAGACAGATGTTGTGATGCTGGATGTTGAGGGACCAGCTACTGGTGATAGAGTTGGTGTAGAGCAGACCAAAGATGACACTTGCAGTAAAGGAGGTAGGTATATTCATGGATTTACTTATTCCTGTGTTATTTGACCGCAGAAAACAAAGCCACTTGTGGTAACAATCCAAAACGATTGCACATTTTTTGGGGGACTGAGAAAAATGCACCCCATTTATCTTCTTAAAGAATGAGAGATCCATATGTGAAGAAATAAGTGGTTGTCCCCTCTACCTTGGGAAATCATGGATCATCTTAAAGTTACATGACCAACTTCAAGGACTTTATTTACAATTGTAAAAGGCATAAACCAATCAAGGTATGAGCTTCCCATCCGAATTGTGGAAATCATGTATAAAGACAAAATATGTTGTTACACAATCGGTAAGCGACATTCTGCTTAAAAATACATTTACAGACCCTGCTTTGACGAATATGGCTGTTCCTGTCACATTGGAAACTGCACACAGAAAGCTTTTTGTAGATGAGAAGCAACCGAGCGTAGCAAGGTGAGTAACGTCGGGCATTATAAAACTTAACTAGGAATGAATGTGTGATGTATTTTTATGCCCAACTGGTAAGAAAAAAAGGGGCATACTCTTGTCCTTCATTGGTGCGTATGTGTGTACATGTATGTCAACACCGGTAATCGTTGACCTTGGACAAAAGGGTTGGGGCACAAACAATACGTCCACGATTGACCGAACGTCTGCGATTCAAATTCGTGTACAAAACCAATGAGAGCTGTTGCTAAAAAGTTAGAGTACAAACAAAGGAATGAGGATTAGGGACAACAGGGGTCCACAATTGGCAGTGTTTACAAAGATGGGTGTGCGGGCGATTGTAGGCCTAAATTGTGTCAGGGGAAAAGTATTTTATTGTAAGAAAATTTGGGACCGAGTTATAGGGACTTTCTGCTGTCCCTATGTTTTTGGTCCCCACAAATACGTTTTCAATGTTTACAAGTTTGAAATGAATTGAACGAATACTAATCGTTGGCCTATTTTTTCGTTCAGTGCCTCATTGGGAAGCTAATAAATTTTGCCATTCTAAAAAATTAGCAATTCAATCATAACATTTTTTTTCTTATAGCACCACACCCAAAATGCACGGACAGTACATCTGTAATGATTGCGGGAAATTTCTTTTGATACTGAAGAAAATCTATATGGCATAACTCCACTTTGAATGTTCATTCTCCATTCAGTGCAACTTCGACCTTTGTCAGGGAGCCATTCTCTTCAAGTACATGCTCCCCCAATGATTCCCAGAGGCACAGGGTAAGCTAAACATGACTGATTTCGGTTGCAGTGGTGGGGAATTTGGGTTGGATAATGTCCAATTTTTTTGGGCTATTTCCATATGCTTTTGTACAATGTAGTCCTACCTTCATCATTATGCACTGGTACCGCCTTGAGCGCTGCTGTAAATACCCACTAAATGAGACAAACCTATGTATATAATGATGTTTAGTACAGTTTTTTTTAATTTGCTGTTATTCAATTTATAATTGTCAAATGTCAATGCAGGGTTCACTCATAAAATGCAGTTATGAGTCACCAATGGAAGTGATATACATGTATTTGGTTTAAAGAGGCAACTGATCTGATACACCGTGCCATCTGGAGAAAAGCAAACAGTAGGGAACAAAAGATTGTATACGTCTCCGCTGGGCAATTTGTATTGGTGAATAGGTCTCCACAAGGTGTTCACGAAATAGATATATGGATTTTACCAAAAAACTAGGAATTTCCAAGGTGGGTTGATCCGTCGCAAATAGAAGAGTTTTAGAAGAGGGATATTAAGTCCAAATTTCAGGCAATGAAATTAATTCTGGTTAAGATAAGAGCTTTTGAAACTGCAATTTCAAACTCGAAAACTTTACTACATGAGAACAAAGAAATGTCTCCACAAGGATACAAATTTCAGTATGTGTGCACTAGTTTGTGTGGTACATGTAGCTGCAGATTAGTTTGTCTCAACATCATGCAGGATGACACTTGACCCAACTGTGTAGCTGTTGCATAAATATGATTCATTCATTTCTACCAACTGTTGCTTATACCAAAAGGTCAATGAAGCTGACAAGAAGGGTGAGAAGCTGATTAATACTAGAGTTGGTAGGTACAATGTTATTATGAAATGCATGTTGAAGTGATTCTAGCTAAATTGGAACACTTTGATGCAAGAATTGGTCGGATTACTTGAAATTGGTAGCTTGGGCATTTCCCCACTCTATGTCACAATGTGATTGTTTTTTGTGTTTTTTTTGGTGATGGATTTGCAGCGTACAACTGACCTTACTGAGGCCTTTGCCATACTCAGGGGATTAGACTTACTCACAATTGATGATGCACATATGGGCTCCGTACATAAGTACTCGTTCAATGGCCAGAGAAGGAGAGTCGGGGGAGACCTGGTTTTCGATCCATCCACTGCATATTTCGGATGATCCGCAATTATTGATATCAATCTGAGGGACTATCACAGGTTAAATTCAAACGATTTCAAACTTATTACCATGCCAATGACACCTGATGCTCACGCCGAAGATGCTGTGGCTTGGCATTGTGCACATTCAGGATGAAAAAAAGTGGTGTGCACTTCATGCAAGAATTACAGTGAGCACACGTGGAGTCCCATCCAAGGGGCTCTCAGAAGTGGTAAAAGTTGGCCCTTTTAGTTGGCACACGGAGCCCTTAACGAGTTAACAGTTAACTGATAAGCACCAGTAACAAATGGTGGTGAATTGAGTAAATCTATTCGGCCAAAATCACTAACATGTGGATATCAAGCAAGTGAACTTAAACACTGTAGTTCCATCACTTTATGAATTTACAGACCGTGCTTCACGAAAAAGAAGAGCGTTACCAGGTGGTGAAACTGCAAACAAGAAGACACTATCATCAGAGGGCAGCTCTAGTCAAACCCTTGCAGAGAAGTCCAAGGAGGATGAGGTAAGTTAATAATATAACTAGTGACACAAATTTGTCTGTTTAAAATGGTAATTGAATGCGAATGATGATGTCTGATCCGAAGACAAATGATAGACCAGACGTTTTCTTCAGTTACTAATTTGTTATTGGAGAATTAGAAAAATAGAGTACACTTAGTACTGGAGCATGATTAATCAAACTGACTAAAACAAAAGAAAGTGATGAAAGTGGCAGCGCTTTATAATATCACCGTAAATTTAGTTTGTACGAACAGAATCAACCGGTGTGCAGCAACATAACACAAATGCGCAGGTTTTAAGTTTAATCTAAAATTTGCTGTACTTGCCATCATGGACTTAGTGTTCCCATTTCTGGAATATGTCATGTCCCATAGAGTTTATGTGTACGTACTGAAATATCACTCCAATGGGCTATAAGTATAACATCCAACATGCATGCACCTTGCCAGCACGCTTTTGTAGCAGCTTTTGATCAGTAAGGAAGGCCGTTGATGCTGGCATATGTAAGATTTGTTCAGAGAGTTTGCAGTGTTCAGTTTATATGCATTTTCAATTAGTCAAATGGCGGTCTACTAAAATTTCCAAAAAAAGAATGGTCCTAAAAATAGTTATGTGAAATCAAAGGGTTAAAAAAAATTGTTTGTGTGTGTCAGAGTTATTGCAGGACCTGCATGCGGACAGCCCCAAAGAAAAGCAGACATCATCGAAGCAAGGTAACTGGGTTTTAATTTACATGAGGTTCAATTGAAATTAGTATCTTTAAGACAACACATGATGAGGAATAAATATTATTTTTGAACTCACTATAAAGACAGCGTCCAACACTACCAGCTGCACAAGCGAAGGAAAAGTTTTATAGGGAGTATTAAAAAAATGGTAATCCAACTTCAGTTGGCTCATAAATGAAAGTAGGAACACTGTTGACTGTCAAAGTGGTTTTATTTTAAAGGGATGTTTTAAAGGTTACCTTTCAATTGGTACTATAATTGCAGCTTTTCAGTTACAGATGACTGAGCACTAATGATTGCAAATACAAAGGCCAAAAAACCTCAATTTCCGACTTTGCTGAAAAGCAAGTTCAATTGTCGGAAGTAGGCACTGCTGGAGCTATTTGCAGTGCGTAAAAGGGGTAGACGAAATTGGAGCGGTTATGGCTCATAAAAATGCTGCATTATGTTGCCCATAAATTAGTAATCATTCCAAAGATTTTGTTTTTCATCGCAAACTAGCACAGACATAACAAAATCTGAAAAACATAGCTTGTAGTGGGCACTGCCAAATCCTAGCATTGCCTCAAGTTGGTAGATTGCGCAATCTAATTTCAATGTATTTTTGCACAAGGTATAAGGTAGTTATTACTTTGTGGAGGGATCAAAATTATTGCTTTAATCGTGAAACATGATACTTCATTTTGTGCTCAGATACCATGTAGCTCTTTCCTCACTAGAAACACTCAAAAAAATAATCCACTACAACTATATATATGCACTTTTTTGACATCTCAAGTTGCCACTGAATCTGGTTTAAACTTTGGGGGAAAAAAAAGATGTTTGGCCTTCTGGTCATAAAGAAATTTCCTTGAATAATCATGGACATAATTACTACCATTTATGCATGTTATGCAGCAACTTAAGCTGACAAAGCACTTTAAACGCACTGCCTACAGCTGCAACAGTGCCTTCTTCCCAGAATTGAACTTGCCACTTATTTTAGCAAATTTGTAAACTGTTTTTATTTAACGTTGATTTTCAATTTATGGTGCTCATAAACCATCTTTTAAAGAACTTTTAATGGTAACTAACAAGTTTACATGTTTGAACATTGATGTTTCAGAAAATAAAATGGATCTCCTGCAACAACTGCTGCGATTGGTTCCACCAGGAGTGCCTCGGGATGGATCTTTCAAACAGAGAAGCCCAAAACCTTGTGTTCAAGTGCAGCAAGTGCTTGGATTAGAAAATCACCTCAAGGTGTCAACCACCCTGTGTTTAGTATGTTAATAGGTAATATGTGTAGGTGTTATTACGAGGGGAAAAAGGCAACTATTCAATATTCCAAGTTTGTTTGGTTGGAAAAATATGGGAGTATTCATGATGATCAAAATGGTTTTGGTAAAAGGTTCATATCACCTCAGCTAGATGGTTAAAGTGTAATGAAGTGAATTACATGTATAACCTTAATGCAAGTAAATAACCCAACTTTCTCACTGTCTCAGTTACACATTATTTTGGTCTTCCGTTTGTTTGGACCATTTCAGTGTCCTGTTATTAATTTGGTCTTTGCATGTTTAATTTAAGATGACAGAGAAAGCAAATTTTTGTCAGGCACTCCATATATTGTGAGTAATCCAAAAACAAAGGATGCAAAAGAAAGTGTTTCGATAGCCATAATATTGCCAATGATAATCTTCCACAAGTACTTGTACACGTATTGAGGACAGCTACAACAAAGAGCAAATTCACTGTAAAACTGGAGTTGATACTCACATTCAATCTACATATATCATGCCGTGGTTAGACGAGCTAGCACAACCAGATCAACTTAGCTAGCTGTACAGCATTCATCAATTAAATTACAGTTTCAATACCATGGAAAAGTCATATATTGAGGCAAGTTTTTGAAATGTTTATGATAGTTTGTGTCCAATCATGATAACTCTTTACAATAACAAATTGACACGAAACATTTTACTTTCTTATATTAACAAGGACAAGGCCCAATTATCTGCTCCAAAATAGAATTGACTGAGCTGATCAAGTAGATCCTACAAGTAGAAAACATAACACAGATGAGTGAACTTAAATAGCAAAATAAACTTCGCCAACAACACCCAAACTTGATTTATTTTGCCCTGGTGATTATCATCTTGCTATAACCAAAACTCAGAAAGACATTGCCCATTCCAATGTGAATGCTCCTGTAAATTTCTATTTCAACATTGATGAATTACTGGGACATGTACTGTTACAATGTGCCTGAATGTAGGTATTTTTTTCTGCTATGCTGTAGATGAGTTTTTGGCTTTTGCAAAGCTTTAAACTTTATGGGGAACATGTACATGTACAGGACTTCGGCCTTGGAAAATACATTACAAAAATGGAGATTTTTTTAAACAGTTTTAACTTAAAAAAAAGTCAGGACAGTGCAGTATATTTAATTAGAGAAGCCCGTGTATGAGATGTAACAAAATGCATTGACTGCAGTAGGACACGTTTACCATGTACATGTACATGTAGTCTAATTATCTTACACTGTGATAATGATATTAGCTACAACGGAGTCGTTGGATTGATTGCTGCTGTAAAAGATTATGGGATCTTTTATCTTGACATGCCTTGCCATTAAATACTCAAACATGCCCTCCCACTTACAACGTGTAATTCATGTATTTGTGTGTTTTTCAAATTTTTTCTTATTATGTATACATGTACAATGTAGACACTGATGGAGAAACACAGATCGCAGCTTCGTTTAAATTCAAACTCAGTTCGAAAATAACACCACAAAGATCACTTTTCGTGGATTTAATCATTTTAGACATTTTTGTCGGAAAAAGTCCAAATTTGACTAACATAAATTTACAGACCATCATTTACAATTTTGAGCATTTTGTTTGTTTGAAGCAGTTACAAACGTGCGCAAAATCTGAAGAAGGTTGCTGAACAACTAACCTGATGAATTTTCAGCTGAGCTTCTGAGAAAAAACAGCATTCAAGGATCTCTAGAAGTTGCTGAATCAGTTTAGAATATTGGGCCTGAATTCAGGGTCCGAGACACGTTCTAAGGTGGTAGGTTTTTTAAGATTTTAGGTTTATGTTGTCATTTTAAGGTGTCACTTTATTGGTTTGAGGTTTTCTTGGTCTTTAATTTTTGGTTAACGATTGGTATTTGAAGTGTTTTTATGTTTAAAATTAGTTTTGGTTTAGTCCTGATTTTCAGCTCTGGTGAATAAACTCCTTTTGTCTTTTCTTGGTTTGAAATCCAGAATTGTGTCCCTAGCCTCTACTAATTCAATTTCCTTGCGACCATTCGTTTCAAAGATCCCAAATTTGGTTTAGTTTTTGTTTATTACAGGGAAGATACTAGCTGGACTTACCTAGCCCTGAGTTTTATCATTGGGTTGTCCTAGATGACAACCCAATGATAAAACTCAGGGCTGGGTAACTCCAGCTAGGAAGATACAACATTAATTTGCGAACGTCAACAAACGAAAGCTCAAAGTATCATAAAATACCTTACTGGATTGTTAGGGAATGAGTCTAATGCATCCAATCCAGGCTGCAGGTATTCTTACATTTTCAAGAATCATTTTATTTTTCAAGTGCTGATCGGGGGGCCAGCGCGTTGAAGAAAACGGGCTTCTTTCAAAAACCGGTCATAAGTTTCACATTTGAGTTGTTTGCATTTTCTTTTCAATTTATTACACACCTGTAAAGAGGTACAAGCCTGCTACAACTTACTAGTGCTAGACTGATTCTTTGACCTTACACTTCACAAAATCACCAAAGTCTACAAATTGCTCAATGGCGTACCCGGGGGGGGGGGGGACTTTGCCCCACCCTGACGGATCTTTGGACAGTTTTTTTTTAAAAGGCTGTATACGCTGCTTGAAATTGCTCCATTTCATCTTAAGAGGGGCAGGGAACCAGACTACAAGGTTCTCTTGACACAAAACGTGAAACAATAAAGCCCGTTTAAACAATATTTGCCATAACATGCTCATTCTTTCAAATCCATTTATTTCTGAAAATTCCAGTACGAGTTCCCCAAAGCGTGTCGTTTTTCCAGGTTACAAATTTACGGCTACGGCCCCTTCCTTTTCGCCCTTTCATTTATTGCATCGTGTAGCACTGTGCAGCATTTCATTTGTGCACAAGTCAATGGTGTAGCACTCTTTTGCTACTTGGCACGGCCCCTTCCTTTTCGCCCTTTGATTTACGCGTGTAGCACTGTGTAGCATTTAATTTGTGCACAAGTCAATGGTGTAGCACTTTTTTGCTACTTGGCACGGCCCCTTCCTTTTCGCCCTTTGATTTACGCGTGTAGCACTGTGTAGCATTTAATTTGTGCACAAGTCAATGGTGTAGCACTTTTTTGCTACTTGGCACGGCCCCTTCCTTTTCGCCCTTTCATTTATTACATCGTGTAGCACTGTGTAGCATTTAATTTGTGCACAAGTCAATGGTGTAGCACTTTTTTGCTACTTGGCACGGCCCCTTCCTTTTCGCCCTTTGATTTACGCGTGTAGCACTGTGTAGCATTTAATTTGTGCACAAGTCAAGTGAGTACCACTTTTTAGCTACTTGGCACGGCCCCTTCCTTTTCGCCCTTTCATTTACGCGTGTAGCACTGTGTAGCATTTAATTTGTGCACAAGTCAATGGTGTAGCACTTTTTTGCTACTTGGCACGTCCCCTTCCTTTTCGCCCTTTCATTCATTACATCGTGTAGCACTGTGTAGCATTTAATTTGTGCACAAGTCAATGGTGTAGCACTTTTTTGCTACTTGGCACGGCCCCTTCCTTTTCGCCCTTTCATTTACGCGTGTAGCACTGTGTAGCATTTAATTTGTGCACAAGTCAATGGTGTAGCACTTTTTTTGCTACTTGGCACGGCCCATTCCTTTTCGCCCTTTCATTTATTACATCGTGTAGCACTGTGTAGCATTTAATTTGTGCACAAGTCAATGGTGTAGCACTTTTTTGCTACTTGGCACGTCCCCTTCCTTTTCGCCCTTTGATTTACGCGTGTAGCACTGTGTAGCATTTAATTTGTGCACAAGTCAATGGTGTAGCACTTTTTTGCTACTTGGCACGGCACCTTCCTTTTCGCCCTTTGATTTACGCGTGTAGCACTGTGTAGCATTTAATTTGTGCACAAGTCAATGGTGTAGCACTTTTTTGCTACTTGACACGGCCCCTTCCTTTTCGCCCTTTCATTTACGCGTGTAGCACTGTGTAGCATTTAATTTGTGCACAAGTCAATGGTGTAGCACTTTTTTTGCTACTTGGCACGGCCCCTTCCTTTTCGCCCTTTCATTTATTACATCGTGTAGCACTGTGTAGCATTTAATTTGTGCACAAGTCAATGGTGTAGCACTTTTTTGCTACTTGGCACGGCCCCTTCCTTTTCGCCCGTTGATTTACGCGTGTAGCACTGTGTAGCATTTAATTTGTGCACAAGTCAATGGTGTAGCACTTTTTTTGCTACTTGGCACGCCCCCTTCCTTTTCGCCCTTTCATTTATTACATCGTGTACGTAGCACTGTGTAGCATTTAATTTGTGCACAAGTCAATGGTGTAGCACTTTTTTGCTACTTGGCACGGCCCCTTCCTTTTCGCCCTTTGATTTACGCGTGTAGCACTGTGTAGCATTTAATTTGTGCACAAGTCAATGGTGTAGCACTTTTTTTTTGCTACTTGGCACGGCCCCTTCCTTTTAGCCCTTTGATTTACGCGTGTAGCACTGTGTAGCATTTAATTTGTGCACAACTCAATGGTGTAGCACTTTTTTGGCTACTTGGCACGGCCCCTTCCTTTTCGCCCTTTCATTTATTACATCGTGTAGCACTGTGTAGCATTTAATTTGTGCACAAGTCAATGGTGTAGCACTTTTTTTGCTACTTGGCACGGCCCCTTCCTTTTTGCCCTTTCATTTATTACATCGTGTAGCACTGTGTAGCATTTAATTTGTGCACAAGTCAATGGTGTAGCACTTTTTTTGCTACTTGGCACGGCCCCTTCCTTTTCGCCCTTTCATTTATTACATCGTGTAGCACTGTGTAGCATTTAATTTGTGCACAAGTCAATGGTGTAGCACTTTTTTGCTACTTGGCACGGCCCCTTCCTTTTCGCCCTTTGATTTACGCGTGTAGCACTGTGTAGCATTTAATTTGTGCACAAGTCAATGGTGTAGCACTTTTTTGCTACTTGGCACGGCACCTTCCTTTTCGCCCTTTGATTTACGCGTGTAGCACTGTGTAGCATTTAATTTGTGCACAAGTCAATGGTGTAGCACTTTTTTGCTACTTGGCACGGCCCCTTCCTTTTCGCCCTTTGATTTACGCGTGTAGCACTGTGTAGCATTTAATTTGTGCACAAGTCAATGGTGTAGCACTTTTTTGCTACTTGGCACGTCCCCTTCCTTTTCGCCCTTTGATTTACGCGTGTAGCACTGTGTAGCATTTAATTTGTGCACAAGTCAATGGTGTAGCACTTTTTTTGCTACTTGGCACGGCCCCTTCCTTTTTGCCCTTTTCTTATAACTTGCCAAGCGTTCAGCGTTGGTGCGTTCTCCCTTGTCTGGTTCTTAGACCTGACGGTGGCTCATGCCCATTCGAATAAAAGGCATCAAAGCATCACCTGACTAACTGTTTCCTGTAGCATGTAGCACTGCTACAGACACAGGCCTTGAATTCAATTGTCTCAAAACTTGCTGGGTATAAAAATAGCCTTCAAATGTAGTAGCGCCCTCTTGCGATAATAATTGTCAAGCTAATATGGCCGCCTCCTTGTGTGCACGTGAAAGCGTACACAACACATGAGTGACACACTTTGAAGCTCGATCGAGCAGCTGATTTGACGGTTTTTTTTGCCTGTTAAGGAATCGAGTTTAAGCTGATTTAATGGCAAGACGTTTTCGCCGGAAATGGAAGAGCCCAAAGGGCCAGCATGGCCAGGGCCAACATGGGCAAGAACGGCGAAAGAAATCGGGAGGCGAACACGGAGACACGTCTCAAGGACAGCAGCATGGAGAAGAAAATGATGTAGGCCCCCTAGCCAGGCCTAGTTTTCGGCGATTGTGTATTGTGGGGCCCCTCGTTAGTTTTATTCAAATGAGATCGAGAGTCAAGGGTGTTTTTTTTATAATTCCACTATGACTTTTTCAACCTAAACTAAGCAGACTTCTCTTTAATTAGGGAGGCTAATTATATTTATAATGTTTTTGGGAAGGTTTTATTTTTAGATTTGCGTCCACTGCCCATACCTCCCCGTGCGCGCAGCAGCCCGCAGCTGCGCACAAATTTCATTATTTTGCAAAACTTTCATTTAAAAAATACTTACTATTTATTTTCTTAATTACAAATGACACCCCAAAAAATTAGTTTAGTTGCATAAAAATGAAACACTAAGGCATATTTTCACACAGTATGGTCACCGTTATGGTGTATTTTCTCTTTTTAAAACCAAGAATTTTTTGAGACACTGAAATGTGTACGTTTAATACAGAGCAAAGTGTGATTATTTAACATACAAAAAGGAGTGCAGAAATATTGATCGAATTGCCAAAAACTTACATTTTTTCAAAATATTTGTCTTATAAATAGGTCAATAAATATATGGCAGACGGCAATAACGATTTCAATAATTCTGATACTTCAGTTTAAATAGAATAGTATGAATGTGCCCCGAAAAAAAAAAATGTCACAATTTTAATCACAATTTCCTATTCAGAAAAATGAACAGTGCCCTCACACATTTGGTTATCAATTCTGATGACATCATTTTTTGTAATTTTGAACAGTTTCTTACTGTCATGACTGTAGAAAAAAAAACAATTTTCTTGCACGTTTTACGGTTGGGGCCTTGGAAATCAACACGGATTTGCGTGTTCGCTGTGCGCCACAGTGATTGCCATCTTTGGCCAAGTTTGGGCAAGGACCATTAGTCGACTAGTGGTTGATTTGTGACGTACCTTACGCCTGCGCACTGATAGCAACGTGCGAACGTCTCTGGTCAAACGCTGGTCAAAATGTCATCGCAAAACTTCTGGATCCTGGCTCTCTGCTAGCGTTATGAATGAACGCGGCTATTATGTAGTTACCAGCGAAGCAACCAACCCCAGTAGGCTGGTTCCAAATAGTCGACTAGCATAGTCAACCACCGTCAACTGGACAGAGTTCGGGCAAACGTTAGTTAACCATTGGTCAACTATAGTCCTTGCGCGAACTTGGCCTTTATTTTCATGTTTGGTTTTGTCATCTTCATCGTCAATTTAACCAAAAATTTCCCTTGATTTGTAAAATTTGTCGCTAACTGCTAACTAGTAGTAGTTTGATAAATCCAATAACTTAAAGTGAATTTTTGCCTTACACTACACAATCTCCATTTTTTTCTAATTAAGTTACAACATGTAGCTAATGTAGTGGATAGTTTTTATTTAATAGGCTAGATATTTTTTTGTTTGTTAGAGATCCGCGCCTTTGGTTGATTTCTTTTTTAAGGGATATAAATTTCAAGAACCATTCGGAGGATCCCGCAAGGCATGGCATGGTGGGAACCATACATGGTGACTGACTCACTTGAAGTTATTGACACATTTAAAAAGGCAAAACAATTTTGTGTGCAGACTGGAAAATGAGCCACTTCAATGAAAATGGCGTAACTCCTCACCATAGCCACTAATTTGAACAATTCTACATTCCTGTGGAAGACAAGGTAATAATCATTCATATGAAACACTCAAGTTGTTTTTCTCAATTTCACGAATTTGCCACAAAATAAAATGGTGAACTTGGGTTTAGAAATTCCAGATCATTCTGACTCACCCTGTAAAGCGTAATCAGTTTGTCTACATGTAGCACTACCTAATGCTACTACTACTAGTAAACTGTTATATAAAATACTTTAGCATATAAGTGTGCACAACACTCATAGTATTCTGTAGTACTCGGTTCTTTATCCTAAAGTGATGGCTAGGACGTTGGGGCAGTCCTCACTCCAACAGAATCAAACAAAATGTACAGTAGGATTTTGAAGGGTTGGCAGATGGTTAGGGTTATTGTGAGGAGTGGGCCTTGCATGTATGATATTCGAACAAGACATTCATTTCATTTTCATAATTTTTTTATTTTAACAGGTGTATCACAGGTACTCCTATGGGACCATAGAGAAGAAAAATGAAGCCTTTGAGAAGTACTACAAGGTATGTACATGGGCATGAAAATTATGAGTGTTTTAAACTTGAAACAGTCCCAAGACTGCAAGTTTGGATATTGTGGATATACCCTAACGTGGTACAGCCCCTAACGTGTCACAATTTGATTTTTTGCCTGTAGTGCCTAGATAGAGCAACAGTTTTCACTTCATCAAGTTCTAAACACTCCCGTTCATAAATCCTAAGTTTATCTACATAAATCCCGAGTTTATTTTGGCGTGATTTTCTGATTTTATTTTGAAGTGCAAAGTGAACCTTTGAAATTCCCCGAAAAATAAGAAAATAATTTTCTGACAAACTTCTGGTTGGGTATGTACGTAGAGATAACAATGGTTTTATCAGAATTTATCAACTGTACAGAAATTCTTTATTGTTAATTTGGAATTTTCTGAGATTTATTCAAGTGCGCCACGTTAGGGAACACTTAGCCAATTTTGTGCCCAATTTCCGGACGCGACCGTTTTTTTCAATTTCAGATTAAATTTAATGACACCGAAATTGTTCACAGAGGTTAAATAGCAAACATTAATTAATAAGGTAAAAGTACCAGTATTTCACTGCATGAATTTGAGGTTTGTCAACAAAGAGGTTTGGCAAAACTACACGAGGAAAGTCGGGTAAACATCGAAGTGCGCCACTATACTTTCCTCCATCTCCTTTTCAGACAAAACACAGTTTATTGTAGTATTTAGAATGCACTACCACTTTTCTTTTCTGTAATCTAATTTTTTTTTCAGAATCAGGGTATTGTACCAGCAGAGGACTGGGACAAGTTTATGACTGCTCTACAAGATGATCTGCCTTTGACGTTTCGCATTACAGGTTACAGAAGGTAAAGTCGCGTTCATTATTTAATTTTCTGTACAACGCCCGAGAAAGAAAGGAGGGAGCTTGATGTGATATTGACCCTTGACAGTACAGTTGTGTTCTGGCTTGAGTTTCTGTGGACGATTGTGACACCTTGGCCGTATCTTTAATGACGGTCAATACTGAAAGTCCATAGTTTGGAGACAATTTTTAAAGACTTGACTTTAAATTGTTCTGTTATTCAGTCATGCCCAGCACATGTTGAGCTACTTAAAGGGGCACTACATTAATGCGTTGCTGGCTGACAAGACTGCAGATGGTGAGGCAGTGGAACGTCCCAAACCAATGTCTTGGTAAGTCATGAATTTCCTAGGTTTGCAATAATTATTGCTAGCATATTTCCTGACGTAAGCATGATCAAGGGCGAATCCAGAACACAATTTTTTTGGGGGGCCCAACAAATTTTGGTCTCCCAAAAAATGGGTCCAAAAAAATTACGGCGAGGGGTTTGGGGCCCACTTAAGGGCCTTGAAAAATGTTTGGTTTCTAGATGCTCTGTAGTGCAATCTGATGCAATATCTGACCTCTCTAACCAAATTGTTTTGAGGAAAAGATGGTGGTGTATGCAGTGCCTGCCTTTATTGCGACGTCACTTTGAAAAAAATAGAAAATGGGTTCGTTTTTTTTGGGGGGGGGCAATGCCCCCGTTTCCCCCCCCCCCCCCCAAATTAAAGGACAACAACAGAAAACAAAAAGAACCTAACAGCTCCGAAGGATCACTCAAGAGAGACACAGTCTCTGTTGAGGGGCTCTCCTGACTAAAAGGTTCACACGCAAAAAAGTGGGGCGGTGATTGGGGTGGTGCAGGCAATGATTACGGTGATTTGGTCATTGCTGTTTTCTTATGGGCCCAATGTCATCTTTGAGATTGGAGCATTTGTTGAAATCCAACCATTCACCCGTCAGGTATCCGGATGAACTAGCTTGGCAGTTTGGCGTGACTAAGAAGAGTATTCGCAAGATGCCCGTGTACAAGAAACTCCACGATTTCCTGGTCACCGAAACAGAGAGCGTAAGTTCTAAACATTTCTTAGCCCTTCTCTTGTACATTTAGAGAGTGGAGACTATGCATTTAAACTGTAATTTGCGAAATCATATGCAAGATATAGCTCATAATTTTTAAGTTCTTCATTTTTTTGTAAAGGTAGGTGTAGGGCCAAGGATACGGTGGTACTCCACTAAATTGACTTAGCTTGTTACTGAGAAAACGACTGGTTATTTTAAGAACTTCAGCATGCAGTGTTATTTTGTTTACAAATGCTATGGTTTCCTTGTATTGAAAGTATATGTAGCTGACGCTTTGTAACTATTCACAGGATTAGACCAACAAAAAATGATAGTTCTGCTTCTGGTCACCCTGACAGCCCCTACCACATTTTTTTTGGGGGGAGGGGGGAAAATGAGGGGAAAACCCCGAAAATCATGACTTACTACCTTCTACCCTTGACTACACGCAGACACCTCCATGTGATCGTACACAAATAAAAAATGCCCACGAAAAAGGTTTTTCCTACCTACCTACCCTATTATCATATGCCATGCAAGCGGAAGCAGAAGTATTTTTTTGGGCCTTACCTGTGAGAGGGACGTACCATGTTTGTGCACTTGATCGCGCCTGTGTGGTGTGAAGTATGCACATCTTGTTTTATTCTGAATATGCAAAAATGCATAGCGTCTTCTCATTCAAGAGTCAGTTCCGGTGGTTTCTTCCAACGGGGATACTTGTGCCCAGAGTCCGATTATTCATCGCAACATGAAATCAGCCATACATACTTCCCATTCAAGGACTTTTTTTTTCATTTGTTTTTCGTGATTTTCCATTTAACAGGGTAACATCAGTCGGCAAGAGGCTGTAAGCATGATCCCACCGCTGCTACTAGATGTGAAACCACACCACAGAGTGCTGGACATGTGTGCAGCCCCAGGCTCCAAGACAGCACAACTCATTGAACTGGTTCATGCTGAACAAGTCTATGGATGGCCTGGTTAGCCACAAATATTTTACATCTTGTTCTTGTCGAAACCATAGAGGGTTATGAAATTATCAGAGCACTATTCATTGTGCAGAGTAGATTCCATGTTCTGATGTTAGTGCAAAATCTATGGAAAAAGTGCAACTTGGTTGTGATTATTTGCATATATCTGCATTTGTATTCCATAGTGGTGCCTTTTTAAAGCTAAGGGGTCAAGAACTCATTACTATCTGGTAAATTCTGATAAGTCGATTTTGTATTTGTTATGTCTCAAATGTGATATTTCTGTTTCAGTACATTTATTGCATGTGGTTCTTGTTTTGGACAAGCACAACTTGTACCTGACCGAGTGTCTCACTGACTGACACGTGTGAATTAGAATGGTAACCTATCTCATGGACTGCCTGTCACTTTTGACTTACATTGGACCAGCTTCACGAGGCTTGCCTATTCATATATGTAATGTAGCATCTAGACCACATATGCAATATTCTGGAACCAGACTTATGTTCTTTCATAAGAACATAAGGGTGGCTTGTGCGTAAAGTGCTCGCCTCTCACCAAGGTGACCACGGTTCGAATCCTGGCCGCGGATCACATGTGAGTAGAGTTGTGCGTTGGTTCTCTCCTGTGCCACGAGGGTTTTTCTCCGGCCCCTCCAGTTTTCCTCCCTCCGGAAAAATCAAACACTTTCGATCTCAGGCTGTGCTCCGTGGTCATATATGGGTCGATGTGGCCGGCAGCCATAGGCGCCTTTACGTGCCAGCGACCTGACCACGTTGTAGCCGCGTCCTTCGCAATTCAGCATACCAGCTGCGAGTACCAGCTGCATACCAGCTGCCTCCCAAATTATTATTATTATATAATGCAGTAAGTTCAGTCTCCATACGAATGCTAAAAGTGGATTTTTCAGTTCCATTACTATAGCTTATTCTAAGAACTTTTCAGCTATTCCAAATCAGTGGAATAGAAATTTGTGTGCTCTGGGGCGAACTTCACTTGGCCTGCCCTGACTTGTTATTGCTTTGTTTTACTCGCCAGAGGGTTTCGTGGTGGCGAACGATGCGGACAACAAGCGTTGCTACATCATGGTGCATCAAGCCAAGCGGCTCAACAGCCCCTGCTGTATGATCGTCAATCACGACGCTACTGTCTTCCCGACGATCCGAGTGCCGCAGAAAGAAGGCACGAAGATGACCAGTATGAAGTATGACCGGATTCTGTGCGATGTGCCTTGCAGGTGAGAGATGCTATACAGGTAGTCTGGTTCCCTGTTCCCAGACTAAATGATTCTGACATACACAGGGTGGTCCAAGAAAAGTTCACCATTTTTCAGAGGCAGATTTCCTAAAATTGAAGAGACATGTTGAAATTGTTTTAAGATATTCCTAAACTACAAGATCTGTATATGGTCGTATATGGTGAAAACGGCATTGAAAATGAAGCTCATGTTAAGAAATAATGGCCATAATACAGAAGACTGGTCAAAAACTAGTTTGTCCACGTCTATGGCAGTCATGTGGACTTAATTATAATGATTGCACTGCTTTGGCAGGTGTGCAACTTTTCCTCGGATCTGCTGATTTCCTCATTTTTGACTTCTCATGAATGCCATTACAAATTGAATTTTTTTTTACTAAGTCTTGACGGTTTGGAGTTCCCTCGTTTTTTTTTCTAAATTCCCAGTTGCATGCCTGCTTTGTACATGCAGTGCTATTGTGTTGACCATATCTCATAGACTTGCATGTGGATAAACTAGTTTTGACCATCTTTCTTTAAACCATTGCCAATTCTTAATTTTGGCTTTATTTTCATCGCCGTTTTCACCATATATCACGAAGATGCTGTAATTAAGGATTATCTGAAATCTATTTTGACAAGTGTCCCCAATTCCAAGAAATCACCGTCTGAAAAAATGTAAATGTTACCAGGAACAATGGGTAACAATAGGAACAATGGTACCTCGTAAGTCGATCTTGAGAAATCTCAGTACCCCAGAAGTGCAACGCTATGTAATTTGAGATTTCAAGGTGGACATTAGTGGTAACCCACGTCTACCCATATGTATGGGTGCGTGGAGGTGTATGTGTTCACAAGATAATCATTCACTAGTTGATCGCCATGAAGTGGGCGATCGTCCACAAAGTGGGCAACCCACCCGTGAAGGCGAAGCTGCCTACCTGTGAAGCAGATAAGGCAAAGCGAAGTAGCAAAACGGAAACACCTATTGTAAATTCAAAACATGCTTCCTTCAATGTTTCATCAACTCAGAATATTTCTCTTTACGTAAACTACAAAAGTGACACATCAAGTGATGTAGTTTCTTGATTTTGTGGTATTTTTTGCAGCGGTGACGGGACTTTGAGGAAGAATTTCTTGATATGGAAGAAGTGGACGCCTAATAGTGGTTTGAATCTTCACATGTGAGTTGACTGTCCCAAAAACTTTGATGTTTAAATGAGTCTGTAGTTCTAATTCAGTTAGAATTGTGTGAAATTCTGTCAAAAACGGACTCTTCTAGGAAACTAAAAAATAGGAATTGTTGTGAGGGTTATGCTTTTCTGGAACCGATGCACCTCTACAAAATAAATAATGTTTGTCAGTAAAAGAATTGTCTGAAGCTGTTTTAGCAGACATTTTAAGAGACATTGTAGATTACAGACTTGAAAAACAAACCCTGAAATCTAAAAAAAAAACCAAGAAGTAGCCAGCATTAGTGTTTGGTTGTATCTCAATTTCAAGCCTGTCACAGAGGTGTCCGGTTTTGACAGAATACAGCACAGTTGTCCACACTAAGAATGATTCACCAAATTGACTGAAATTGTGCTGATGCTTTTGCTTGCAAACAAAAAATGAAATTCTGGCAGTTTTGAAATTCTGAACATCTGGTTTTAATTTGATTATTTTCACTTCACGGTATATTACCTGTCATGTAAATGTGATTTCCTTTGGTTCTTAATATAAACTCTTATCTGACAGAATCTGAAATTGAACCCATTACTCCCTGTACCGCCCCAAACTGCCCAATAAATATGTTGTGATGCAAATTAGTACCGGTGCTAATTATGGATAAAAACGAGAGGAATTGCCCAAAACCGTTACACTGACTGTGTACGGACAATTGGTATGCAGTGAAATCTGGATAAGTCAAACCTCAGGGGAATTGGCTCAAATTTTGAGTTAAGCAGAGTTTTGAGTTTTTCAATGGATTTTTTTTATTCAACAACAATTGCTGGGAATAAGTTCTTACTTTGACTTAGAAATTGGTTTTTGAGTTAAAGGGAATGTACATCATTGGTTTTTGCTGTAATTTTCAGAAATGAACTATGTATTTGAGAGGTTATAATAGATCAAATATTGGTACGCTGACATGTTTGAAGATTTGTGTTCAAAAATGCTGGAAAAACCAAGAAAAAGAAAAATGTTCAAGTAGTCTGGTTCCCTGACTCCACTGAAAATGAAAATTGTAAGGTAAGGGAACCAGTCTAGCTGGCCTGCACCTGTTCATGAACATGTAACCAATAGCAAACCAAATTTGGACTGAAAAAAAAATGGTAAATTTGGAGCAGCAGTTGAAAATAGTTAGGTTTTTCCAACGGTGGTCGGCCGACCACCGTTGGAAATTTATACAAAAATACCACTTTTCTTGAAAATGACTTCACATTAGGTGCCATGATTTTACAGGATGTTTTAGACTGTCATTTACCAACATCCTAGTAAGGCATTTCGTAAAAAATTGGTAGTTTTGTTTTTCCATGTTTGCAAATGTTGTATATTCCCTTTAACAGGTTTGACTTAAATCGAGATTTCACTGTATGTCCATATATGGGAATTCTTTTTGATTTTTTTCCAAACGGATAATTATTATGATGAAGGAAGTTTTTGTCAAACTAATATCGTTTCGTCTCTGTTCAGTGTACAGTACCGGGTCTTGCTGCGCGGTGCTGAGCTGCTGGAGGTCGGAGGTCGTATGGTTTACTCCACTTGCTCGTTCAACCCGATTGAGAACGAAGCCGTGGTCGCTAGCGTCTTGCAAAAAGCCCAAGGTCAGTCAAAACAGTGCACATTACCTTTGCAACATTTTATGCAAATTGTTCCAACTGAAATTGTTTAGATTTCGTGGAGCACCTATGGGGGAATTGCTGAACAACTTTTTTTTGATGCTTAAGCAAAATAAACCAAGACGCAGTCACAAGTCAATAAAGCGTACACAAATTTGTTCAAGTTTTGGAGAACCAGGAACATTCAGAGTGCATGAGTAATTAGTAAGCACCACTGATTTCCATTGTTTGAGATAAATTGATTATTCCATCTTTGCTTTTCACAGAGAGGTTTATCTAAATGGCTCATTTCAATTCATTCAAGTCCTTTCAAAATTTGTTCAAGTTGAGCGAAGGAATTGACTGGAGCAGGGTGTGAACCTGTGACCTGCGGATTACAGTTCTGGCACTGTAACAACTGAGCTATCCAGCCCTACGTTGGCCCCATTTTGTCAGCGACGTTGACACAAAATGAGGATCTGCCAACATAGAACTGGAGAGCTGGGTTGGTAGAGTGCCGGAACAGCAATCCGGAGGTCGTAGGTTCAAACCTGGCAGAAGTTATATCATGCAAGTTGATTTCAGCCTCAGGAACTTGGTTTATTCAGCCATGTTATGAGCGTTCAAAGCTGAGTTGCTAGTACTCATTTGGTGTTCATGCACCAACATAGTTCCCTAATTAAATATTGCAACACCGACTCCAGTCAATTTCTTTGTTCAAATAAATAATTATGATACACCTAGTCATTTACTTTTTCGGTTTATTTGAATTTTTTTTTAAAGAAGTATCTATAATATTTGACATTATTTTTGTTTAGGTGCCCTTGAGCTGGTTGATGTATCTAATGAGCTGCCTGGCTTGCAAAGGTCGCCTGGATTAACCTCATGGAAGGTAAAAACCTCAACTTGTACAGTTGAACGAAAGATTTGTTGTACCACTCCTAGGATCCACAGAATCTCTGCACAATCCCTACCTCCCTACAGTTTTTCTCAGGCATAGTTGCTTTTAGAACCCTTTGTTTATTGAACAGTAGATAACGCTTTTTGACTGCTTAAGAGAGGGACACACCATATGTGCGATTCAAGCGCAGTGATTCACGTTCATGAATAAATTTGTTATTTATTGTACACAAACCTGTAATGTCTTTACATGAGCAGTAGACTGATGGCGCCAATGCGTACACATATCTCTCCCATTGTGATGCCAGAGGTCCCGCCCAACTCTCTTTGGGCAACTGTTGAGGGGGAACTTTCGCTTGTACAAGCTTTATTTTTAAGCTTCTTGTGTTTGTTCTACGTATTGCCATACTTTGGAACTCCATTCAATAATAGCCCTAAGACATAACAAAGTCATATTGCATTTGCACGTGCACATTCTTATGGGAGCTAGGTGGGAGCGAGAGCCATCAAGCTCTCTTAGGAAAGCACACATGCAAACAATGGATGACGGCTTTGTGTCTCAGGTCTATTCAAGGCAGTCAGTTTCAGGGCAATACTTAACCCTAACTCCCTAGCGTCTTTTACTAGGAACTGGACCAAGTCTATCAAAATCCATCAATCACTGTGCTTCCAATACAACACTGTACACGATACATGGACTTGCTACACATGGCTTTTATCACAATAGCAGTACAGGAAGCTAGGCAAAATCAATCAGATACCCCTAGCACTGCTTCAGGCCATCAGGCCCAAGTCCATGATACTCCATCAATATTTAGTCACGCCAGGCCTTCTGGACCAAGTCCCCAGAAATCCACCAAATGGGGGGTGGATTTTGATGGAGTTGGGGTGGTTAATACACCTTTCCTGCACCTCTGTGGCTCAGGTTTAAATCCCACCAGGGCAATATGCCTTTTTTTCTAGTCTATCAAATTTTTGTTGTGGTTACATAATGTCATCTTAATATGCATGATCTTGTGCTGCAGGTGATCAGCGAAACTGGGGAAGTGTTTGCAAGCCCGGAAGACATCCCAGAGGACAAGAAACAAAAATACAAAACAACCGTCTGGCCGCCTTCAGAGGAAGAAGCAGAGAGTTTACATCTGACCAGATGGTAGGAACTCAGTTTGATATGTATAGTGTGTGGACTGGGACATATCTGCATTTTAGGTCCCTTCTGGATTGGTTTAACTGTTAAATTTAATAATATTATGTAGACTACATTGCTGTTGGTTATCGTCGCTTCTATTTGTTTTGTTTTTCTTCTGCTCTGCTGTGTGAGGTCTAGGTGGGATATCACTATTGTTGATGTACCCTAACGTGGCGCAGCCCCTAACGTGGCGCACTTTGATTTTTCGCCTGTAGCGCCTAGCTAGAGCAAAAGTTTTAACTGAAATTTCACGGAAAGTGAAATTTCATCAAGTTCTAATCACTCCCGTTCATAAATCGCGAGTTCATTTACCCACTACAAAGTTAAAAGAAAAATTTATTTTTGCGTGATTTTCCGATTTTATTTTCAAGTGCAAAGTGAACCCTTTGAAAATGCCGCAAAAAATAAAATAATTTTTTGAAAAACATCTGGCTGGGTATGTAAGTAGAGATAATAATGATCTATCAGAATTTATCAAGTTTACAGAAATTCTTAAATGTTAATTTGGAATTTTCCGAGATTTATTTAAGTGCGCCACGTTAGGGAACACTCCGCCAATTTGTGCCCACCGTTTTTTAATTTTGGCTTAAATTTTATGAAACCCACATTGCTCACAGAGGTTAAATAGCAAGCATCAATAAGGTAAAAGTACCAGTATTTCACTGCATAAATTTGAGGTTTGTCAACAAAGAGGTTTGGCAACACTACACGAGGAAAGTTGGGTAAGCTTCAAAGTGCGCCACGTTAGGGAACACGACTATATGCCACTGACTCTAATTCTCCTGGCACTTTTGCCAAGCACCTAGCTGTCTGAATCCCTCCCAAATCCACCGCTCTTCAGAAACCTATTGCCCACTTTCTATGCATGGCAATTTTCATCAGGCAACAAAATATTCCAAAATGTCCCGGTGGATTCTGAAAGAACTGGGAGGTTGCGAATGTAGTTGGAAAGCAAATTTGACATTGTGAAACATTTCGTGGTGAAATTCAGCAGATTTGAAATTTGTTCAGCTATTGCGAATCTGCTGTGCAAATTCTTCCCATGACACGAGAAATTTCATAGTGGTGTTCACTTTTGCGCCAACCTGCCTGAAATGTTCCAGCATAGTGTCTATTCGAAGTGTGATACAATTAATTTGTAACAATTGTAACTGTCTTACAGCGTGCGAGTCTTGCCCCATCAACAAAACACCGGAGGTTTCTTTGTAGCTGTCTTGAGGAAAGTGGCGCATCTTCCTTGGATGAAGCAAAGTCGTGCCGGAGAGGAACACGTCCAAGGTATGCGAATGGAGTATTTGTAATATTAAAACACATCAATGTCCAGAGCGTAGAAAAAATTTCCGAGTGGATACCGTTCAGAGTATTAGAACCAAATCAGTCGGCCCATTGGATCATGGGACTTTGTATCAATCAAAAAACTACTTTAAAAAAACCCTTCACATCATCCCTTCCCCCTCACAATTGAATGGGTTGTACTCATTTGCATACAGCCAACATTGGAGCAGAGGCTAGTGCGGATGCCTCCATTGCAGTCACGGGGGAGCCTTCTGAGACCAGGGAGGAACTCATGGATGAGGAACCAGGAAAAGAGGAGCCTTTAGATGCAGACTCCACGAATGCAGAATTTTCCGAGGAACCTTCAGAGACGCCAGAAGATGAGAAATCGTCGGAGAATAAACCAGAAGAGAATGATGCAAATGTGGATAATGAGGAGTAAGTGATGGGTATTCTGTGGCATCATGGAGATTTTTGTTTTCCCTGGATGGGATGCCAGTCCATCATAGGTTATTCCCAGGCACACCTTTTATACCTCTGAGTGGATAGAGGCAAGTGGGTAAAAAAACGTGCCCATGGCCACAAGACCAGCAGCCGGATTCAAATTTTATCCCTATAACATCTATTGTCACAACCCCCTACACCGAAAACGAAATCAATAAGATCTTTTTTTGCCTTTGAAGAAGATTTTGTTAAGATCGCAACGTCAGGCCGTCTGAAATGTTTTGACTTGTGTGTTTCAGGTCAGAAAGCAGATTGCAGCAGTTTTGGTCATTTTCATGTTTTTGGTTGTCATCTTTAGGGGACCGTCGCCCCCAAAGAAGAGGAAGATGTACCAAGGTTACAAAGAGGATCCTTTTGTTTTCTTCGAGGAGGATGACAAGCAGATTTGGCCTCAGATTAAGTAGGTGGTCAGGGTCTGATTTCCTGGAGCTATTAAGCACAAAATATAGCTTCACAAAGTATCTTGCTCAGCCAAAAATCAGCTGGTGAACCAGTCTCAAGTAGCACACTTGGCATGGCATTTTGGCTGGTATCCTGTTGTTGCTAAGCAAGAAATGTTCTGTGCTTAGCAGCTTCCTGTATTTGGCTCCTGCTGTAAAGGAAAAATAGCGGCAAATCCTGAGCCTTGACTTTGACAGTTTTGTGCGACCCCGTCTTTTGCCCGCTTTAGGTGCCTGTCAATTGATATTCATTTTTTATTCAACACATTTTTCAATCATCATTTAAGTGACAAATGTTTTGAGATGTTTAACAATTCAATCCACCAACTTATCAATTGCGAACAATTTCCACTTGCATACTCTTTATATTTGCAACTTTGCAAACTGCATCATTTTTCATGAACCGTTGTCAATCTTGGGTGATTTATAGTCTGTGGTAGCAAACGAGGTATCAAAATGTAGCTGACAAACTTCTCCAAAGGTCTATGTTCATTGTAAATGACTTCATCATGAGACAATCAGATTCAATATTATGACCCCTCCAGTGAGTATGGACTTTCTTTTTTGGGGTGTTTCTGATTGCTGCTAAAGATTTAAACTCCAGTCTTTCATGGCAAAAGGGAAGACAGTGAAACGCAGGCAAATTAACTTCAGATCGCTATTGGGCACGATGTTGGGTGATTGCGTGCGATCCACATTTCGGGTTGCAGATTGGTTCCCTTACAAAGCTTAGAATTTTTTGTAAGAAAAACGTAGACTCCTTAAGCAGGATTGCAAAGCTGCTAGTTTGAGTGGTTCAAATTATGTCATGTGAGGGCGCACCACTATGGGACAAACCATAGCCGTATATAGAGAGAGTTGCGACATGAGAGTCTCACTATTTGGAACCAAAATGGCGGATTATGCATCAGTGCACATACATAATTCGCACACAATAGTCGCTCGCTGCACTGTACACATAATGAACGGCCATTATGGTTCAACAGTCTGAAGTTGTCGCAACTCTCTCTATATACGGCTCTGGGACAAACAGCATGCATTGCCAACGCGCAGGGATTCACTTGCGATCACTAGCGTCCAGTGTTTATTTATTTATTTATTTATTAGATAATTTCTCAGGCACAAGACAATTAAAATATAAAAATATAAGACAGTTCTAGTCGACTCCATCACAAAACTCTGCAAGTTCTCACAAGTCCATCACAAGTCGCTCAGTTCCAGCTCCTGTCACAAGTTACTCAAAGGACCTGCGACAAAGGCATTCCTTTGTTACTGTCCATCCCCTGTTGCTTGTGACTTGACTTGTGAATGGCTTGTGATTTACTTGTGACTGGACTTGTGATGGACTTTAGATTGGACTTGTGATGGACTTGTGATGAACTTGTGATTTACGTGTGAATGGACGTGTGATGGACTTAAGATTGGACTTGTGATGAACTTGTGTTGGACTCAACTACAAGACTTCTAGTGGCTTGAGCCAATACTGTTCACAAACAAGCATCAACAAATCTGTGTGTGTGACATAAACTTCTTCATTTGTCCATGTAGGGAATTCTATGAAGTGGACGACAAGTTCCCGCTCACCCAGCTGCTGACGCGCTGTCACGGCGGAAAGAAACGCAATCTCTACCTCGTCAACAACGGCATCAAGTCAATGCTTGAGAACAACGAGGGCAGCATAAAGGTACCATTCAGACATAGTTTAAGTCTTGGAGATAAAAGCCTCCACCCCTAATCTCCAACCCCACCCTGACCTCTATCCCAAATCCCCTGTCCCCAAACCTCCACCCTACCCTACCCCCACCCCACCCCTGCCCCCCCCCCCAAAAAAAGGAAGGTTGTTCAAACCCCTCAATGAGAAATTTTCTCCAGCCTTATTCCGACTCCTAAAAACCCAAAGAAAGTGAATATGTTTATGCTCTTAAGTTCAGCAAAATCTGACTATACAGTGCTTATAAAAATACGCTGATGAAGGGCAAAACCCAATATTGATTGTTTTCTCTGTTTCTCAAAATGTACCGAGCTAAAAGTTCATCAGATTAGGTATTATGCACCCTATACTGTATTTATGATTTTGAGCAATTTTTGTAGCTTCAAATGAAATCTACATGCCCAAAGAGCAAATGATCCAGTGTTCGTTGAATGACTTGCTTATGTTATCTGTTCATTGCAGACCTGGTTTTTTGGTTGTTTTTTTCCATAGGTTATCAATTGCGGAGTGAAAGTATGGAGCCGTAGTGATGCCAAGGACGTGCCATGTGACTTCAGATTAGCCCAGGAAGTAAGATATAGGAATGATTAAAATATATACACAAATGGTAATAAATTGATCATAACAGATAACAGTTTTGGAAGGTGTGCGGTAACACCCATGTGAATATATCAGGAGACTCCTGATGACGAAAACAGAGCACACTGTTCGAAACGTCAAGTTAAAACAACTGGTTCTTCTTGAAACCACACAACTCAAAAGAGACAATATTCACATGGTGCCACCGCAAACCTTCCATGCTTTGTTCATGTCCACCATGCAAACCTACAAGTCTCAGATAACAGTTTACTGTACGTCGGGTTTCTAGGTTCTGTTTGTCATCCTGAAAATGCATTCATCCTAGCTATTCAGAAGGGCCAGTGAAGTTTGCAAAATGGACCAAATATTTTAAATTTTATTTTTTATCTGTGAATTACCTTTAAAATATTTGAGCAATAATAGTCTGTCTCAAGTCCGTCATAGGCCACTTCTGTGTCTAGTCACGAGTAACAAGGAAAGAACAATGACAAAGGAATGCCTGTGTCATACTTCATTTAAATACTGCTGTACTTCACTTGGAACTGGAGGACTTGTGAGGACTACTTAGGACTTGCGAGGACTTTTGGAGACTTGTGAGGGCTTATACAGACTTGTGAAGACTTTTGGAGACTTGTGAGGGCACATGCAGACTTGTGAGGACTTTTGGAGACTTGTGAGGGCACATACGGACTGTGAGGACTTTTGGAGACTTGTGAGAGCACATACAGACTTGTGAGGACTTTTGGAGACTTGTGAGGGCACATACAGACTTGTGAGGACTTTTGGAGACTTGTGAGGGCACATACAGACTTGCGAGGACTTTTGGAGACTTGTGAGGGCACATGCAGACTTGTGAGGACTTTTGGAGACTTATGAGAGCACATGCAGACTTGTGAGGACTTTTGGAGACTTGTGAGGGCACATTCAGACTTGTGAGGACTTTTGGAGACTTGTGAGGGCACAAACAGACTTGTGAGGACTTTGGAGACTTGTGAGGGCACATACCTACTTGCCAGGACCTCTGAGGGACTCCATGACAACAATGATTTGTGACTATTGTAATTTTTTGCTTTATTCCACAGGGCATCCACAGTATATTTCCCTATCTGTCCGCGGCTCGTAAGATTAACAACCTCACCAAGGATGACGTCCGAACACTACTCTCCCAGGAGAATCCTTTCTGCTCTAAGCTAGATCAAGAAGCGAGAGATGCAGCTAACAAGGCTTGTAAGATAATACAAATCTGCCATTCTTATGTTGTAACTCAAGAGCAAGTTCAGATGAGAACCATTAGTCGGTTGGTGGTTCTGGCTCCCTGCTGAACAAGCATATCACAAGTCAATCACAAATCAATCACAACTTTATCACAAGTCAGTCACAAGTCAATTACAAGTCAAATCACAAGTCAATCACAAGTCCATCACACGTCAATCACACGTCAAATCACAAGTCAGTCTCAAGTAAATCACAAGTAAATCACAAGTCCATCACAAGTCTATCACAAGTTTATCACAACTCCATCACAAGTTCACCACAAGGCCATCACAATGAAGTCAATCACAAGTCAATCACATTGTCACAAGGGAAGATTCTCATTTCAAAATATTTTTCACTTAATCAGTCGTTTTGTTTTGTTGTCAATATTTTCACAGGTCAAGGCAGTTTGATGTTTGTCTATGATCCAAAACAGAGGTGAGTACCCGTTTCTTAACCCACCCCCCCCCCCCCCAAAATAAATAAACAGGGAATTGCACAGGTTCCAGAATGGTAGGAAAAAAATGGTGTTTTTTCATACAGTAACAGACATGAGAAAGCTGTTTCCACAACTAATAACATCATGGACAATTGGTGTATTCTAATTCTAATTTATTCAAATGAGAACTCTAAACTTTCTTTGTGGAAAGTTTATACTGTGCCAAACCTCCATAAACATAAAAAGTGCACTGAAATGCAGTACATGCTGACAGTGTTTGTAAAATAATTTGCACAATTTGATATTTGACCGCACGTCACCTCTTAAAGTATTTGTTGTCATTTCCGACACAAGCTTAAAAGCAGTCTAAACCCAACACATATTGTGTTCTGTTATCGTCGTAGCAGTATTTCTCATCCCATTGACAGTCGACCTTGTGCTCCCATTTGTTGATCACGTTTGTAGTGTGATAAGGAATGGATTGTGATTCAAAGGTCGTCTGCAGTAGTAAATACAAATTCTTTGATCCATTGTGATAACACCCTCTGAGTATGTGTGCTTGTCGTGTTTGATTATTCCCGCATGTAAAGCACATGATAGCTAACCATTGTCTTTGTGTAGTAGGGCGATTGCAGTACTATGAAAGGAAGTGTAATGTCCGTGGCACAGCCAATTAAACATGATATCTAAATAATGATTTAGAGAATTAAAAAAAATGTTGTAAAACTTTTCTTCTGTAATCTCCTTGACCATTACTAGATGATGGATGGGAAGGATTTGAAAAAATCGGTCTCTGGTCAGCGTGCGCGTTGAGTTTGATCATGCACGTTAATTTTTTTTCTTCAAATTTTCCATGGTAGCTACAAAATAGTTGGTCCCTGGTCAGCGCGCGCGTTGATTTTGATAATGTGCGGCAATTTTTGTTTTCAACTTTTTCATGGTAGCTACATAAACAGCACCCTTTATTGCCACACCGCCTCAAATTTTCGTGGGCAGCTCGACTCCAAATGATGGAGGACACCAAGGTATATGAGGACACAAAATAGCAAAATAGTACCCACCTTGTCCGTACAATCCAAGCTTAAATAAAAAAGGAAAAAAAATGCATCGCCGCATCGATTCCGGAACTTTGGTCTGACCGGAGACTGACTGTCTCATTTTGCCAGAAGGCCTTACAAATAGCAGTTCATTGCTTTAGGCTTTTGGTCATTTTATTCGACACTCAGCTCCTCTGTCTTTGCTACACTGATCTGCCATCCTTTGCATTTTTATAAAACTGTGTTTACGATTTCAGCTGAATGTTATGCTCTACTATAACATCTGCATTATAATCTGGATAATTTGGTTTCAACTTTTTTCAGAGATCCTGAATCCAACGATATGTCTTTGGTTCTCGTCGGCTGGCGCGGCAAGGCCTCAGTCCGGTCCTACATCCCCAAGGGAGAACGCCAACACATCCTGCGCATGTGTGACATCGACATCCCTTCTGACAGTGCCGCTACCCAAGGCAGGGACGATGACAAAAGTGACAGCAGAGAGGGTGGCACACGGACTGGTACAAACGGTGACAAACCGTGGCCCAGTGCCAGCGAGTTAAGACCTCCGGGTGTCGAAAGTAGCGACGCGGATGGCGACGCAGATGGTGGACGAAACCAACCCAAAGAGGCGGCGAAAGCTGATTAGACAGATAGTGACAATAACCCAGCCAAACAGGGTGGGAATTTGGTGACACCTACAGTGATACCTACCTTGAGAGGAAGTTGCCCCCAGAGGGTGCTATTGCAGATGGCAACTACTCTATTGCTACTCGGGGGACCACATTATTGGGTTGGTTCTGCAAATCGCAATAATCCTCAATGCATGCGGACGAAATACAGCATGGCAAAGATGGCAAGACACACTGTGACAGAAAGAGGAAAAAGAAATAGGGATGGTGACATATAGGGACAGGCACAGTCACGGAAGTAGTGATAGAGATTATGAAAACGAACATAAAGGAGACTTTGCTTTTTAATATTAGAATTTGATCAGAAATATTTGTAAATTTTATTTTGTGTTACTCTGTCTTACCACCTGCCATCGCCAGACAATTTGGACAAAGCCCTAATTTCAGCCCTTAACTAAGGGTATATTCGAATTTCAGGTGTGATATTTTCAGTGCAGATGAACTGTAAAACTCCCCCAAAGATTTCACAAACTCAATCCCAAGGAACCTCATTGCCATTCTTCACTTATTTTATTCATTAAAAAGTGGTCTTGTCATTTATTGCTGTTAAAAATGTTATTTTGTTCCAAATTTTATAAAAAACCATGTGCGCAAAGAATTCAAACGACAGAGGTTTTTTACCAATATTCTTGACTACTGGAAGAGCTGTCTTTTGCCTAGATTTACACCAAGGTTAACTAATCAGTAATTAAAACAAACTTTAGTGGGTTTTCGTTGCCAAATTATCTTTCTGTATTTATTTCATAATATTGAAACTTAAATTGATAGTTGACTGCTTAATTTTAAAACCAACATTGACTACGGTTTATGAAAAATGATGCAGTTGGGAAAAGTTGCACATTTAAAGAGTACGCAAGAGAAGTTGCTGCGTGACGTTGTTTCACTGCCCGAAACGAGATGCAGGGAATATCGATTGCACAGTGCTTATTGCATGCATGGGAGCACGCGAAATTGAATCACCCGCACTTTGTTCCAGCATTTTCTTCGCGTAATCTTTAAATTTGTAACTTTTCAAACTGCATCATTTTTTTTCATAAACCGTTGTCAATCTTGGACTATTTACATTGTTAGCAAACGGGGTACAGGACCGGTATCAAAATGTAGCTAACAATATTCCCCAAAGGTCTACACGTATATAAATGACGTCATCATAAGACGATCAGATTCAAAATTATGACCCCTCCAATGAGTGTGACTTTTGTTGTTGTTGCGGTGTTTATAGAAAAGTTTACCTGCAACCTCGATTGCAACGCCAGTAACTGCTTACGGTTCTCACTTCTAATCGATCAACCCAAGAAGTTCACGAAAATTAAAATAAATCGGCAATAATAAATGATGACCTATTATTTAGATGAACATCATTCGATGCTGATTGTCGGTAACAAGATGTGGCGATTATAACTTTGAAAAAGTTGTTTCGCAACGCTCTTAATTTACAAATTCGACTAACATTTTCTGTTTGTACATTTAAATTCAACACACAAAAAACATTTCTCCGGGCTTTTTTTCGGGGGGGGGGGTCGCCTTTGAGCCTCAACCGCACAAAAAGATCCTGCTGAATTTTATTTTTCGGGACTAAATTCGAGAATACAGTGCACGGGAGAGCACGGGACCGAGTTTCACATCGGTAAATATGGCCCCCTTTTTAAATTGCTCCTTGGCCTTCTCACGCACTGTGAAATAGCTATTTAGTTTTGACTGAGACATGGAACGAAAAATTAAGCGATGGTTGACGATTTTGTGTGCAAACCTCAACCAAAGCATTATACAATTTTTTTTGGGTCGTGGTCGCAAAAAGAAGTGTTTTTGCCACGCGAAAAATAGACATAAATATGAAGCCCGGGAAGGGACAGGGTGGAATTTTTTTTTGGAGTTTGCTAATTCGTTCGCACGAATTACTATTTCGTTCCCACGAATTCCTATTTCGTTCCCACGAATTCCTATTTCGTTCCCACGAATTCCTATTTCGTTCCCACGAATTCCTAATTCGTTCGCACGAATTACTAATTCGTGCGAAGAATTAGCAATTCGTGGGAATGAATTAGGCCTAGTAATTCGTGCGAACGAATTACTAATTCGTTCCCACGAATTGCTAATTCGTTCGCACGAATTACTGGAGTTTGTTCATTCGTTCCCACGAATTAGTACTTCGTTCGCACGAATTAGTAATTCGTTCGCACGAATTGCTAATTCGTGCGAACGAATTAGTAATTCGTGCCCGCGAATTAGTAATTCGCGCGAACGAATTAGTAATTCGTGCGAACGAATTAGCAAATTCCAAAAAAAATTCCACCCTGTCCCTTCCCGGGCTTCATACATAAAACAAGCATTTTGGATGGAGAGAATGTGGAAATAGGGAAGATGGAAGATCACGAAGCGAGCTATCTTTAACCAATTAAGACGCTTCCATTGTATTCAAAACCGATCAGATCAGATTCCTCATCTATAGACGGACATATTGTTGATGTACCCTAACGTGGCGCGGCCCCTAACGTGGCGCACTTTGATTTTTCGCCTGTAGCGCCTACCTAGAGCAAAAGTTTTAACTGAAATTTCACAGAAAGTGAAATTTCACCAAGCTGTTAACACTCCCGTTCATAAATCCCGAGTTTATCTACCCGTTACAAAGTTACAAAAAAAATTCATTTTTGGCGTGATTTTCCGATTTTATTTTTAAGTGCAAAGTGAACCCTTTGAAAATGCTCCAAAAAATAATTTAAAAAAAATCTGACAAACTTCTGGTTGGGTATCTAAGTAAACATAATAATGGTTTATCAGAATCTATCAACTTTACAGGAATTCTTAAATGTGAATTTGGAATTTTCCGAGATTTATTCAAGTGCGCCACGTTAGGGTACACTCCGCCAATTTGTGCCCAATTTCCGGACGCCACCGTTTTTGAATTTCGGATTAAATTTCATGAAACCAAAATTGTTCACAGAGGTTAAATAGCGAGCATTAATAAGGTCAAAGTACCAGTATTTCACTGCATGAATTTAAGGTTTGTCACCAAAGAGGTTTAGCAACACTACACGAGGAAAGTCGGGTAAACGTCGAAGTGCGCCACGTTAGGGAACACCACCATACCGAATAAGATATGACTATACAATGTATTACTACTATGGCACAGTTGTAAAGATTTTAATTGATCCTTGTGAAGGGACACCTCCCCCCTAGATCTTCATAAAACCATAATAAAACTATCCCCATCAAATATACATGTAAAACGTTACCTTAAACCCCCGCCGTGTGCCATATCAAGTCCGCTTTGTCCCGTATTTGCAGAATGTTTTGACAAGGATCTGAAGAGTTCACCGCTTTTAAGATTTTGACGAATGGGGGATTTATTCGTTTTTTGGGTTAAATTGTTGATAAATATCGCAGATGAGTAATTCAGTTAATCCTCTGTTACAGTAACCATGGAAACGCGATCAGCCTAGAGTCACTGGCTATAGTTTTGGCGGGAGATGGGTTTAGTGGACCTGGAGACCATGGAGGAATGGAAGTCCTCTTTTTGAAATTAGGAGCGGGCGCACTTGTTAAAACCCAATTAATCCCTTCACAATACTCAAAATGAGTAATTTCCGTGGCATGAATGAGAATGTCACGAATACCCGTCATCCCTGCACGTGCCCGCAGATTCACCTCCAAAAGATCCTGAACCTGCAGGATAATTGATTAATCGACTTCTTCATTTCCAAAAGAGGTGTGAATGTGTTAAAATTTGAAAATGTAGAGGTAAGTTGAATTTCATGAAATTTATTTTTGATTTACAAATTTAATTGTAAGATTAATTGTTTTATTTCAAAGGTAAATTGGACAAGGAAAATCATCTGCATAATTTTAATTCAATTTGATATCAAGTTGCCACCCCTACTTGAAAATAGGACGATCTTTGCGGAGGGAAATTCCACTCCGATCAGAAAACGTCACAGTCACGTGACATCAAATTGCCCTTTCACCGAAAGAAAAGTTATTCATGAGCCAAGATTGTTATTGAATTTTATCCCAGTACAGATTATTTTTTTTTCAAATTGTGAAATGATAAACAAATGTGCATTTTAAATCTTTATAAGAATATGATATAAATGGGAAAACCTACGATACAAAATTGGATTCATCGAGTATTCGGAACTATTTGTTGCGGATGTTATCCACCGAGTGTGTGTAATAAGGCTCACCGGTGACGTCACGAGAAACTGCTGCCATTTTTACCGGCGAATTTCTCGGTACCGGTCTCTACGCGCACGCTAGCCATCATGAAGATTGACCGAGAAGTTGTCGTCTCCTTCGTTAAGGATCTTGCGGCTGGAGGAATCTCCGCCGCGATCTCCAAGACCGCCGTAGCGCCTATCGAGAGAGTCAAGTTGCTTTTGCAGGTGAGATTTCGCTCAGTGGTGGGGTAATTGTTGGGTTTTTGGGCGTCCAAATTTGGTTCAACATGCATCACGCCGGCTAAAAATTGATCACATGGCTGCGTGGGTCATCCGCGTGTGCACAGTACGTACGTAGGCAGTGTCAGTGTGACGTGTAGTGTTCACGTCCGGGACATCAAACCACTGAATTCATTGAAATTTGCCTACCCAGTCTATCCTTCCCTAATCCGTAAAATTGCCATGTTCATAATTAATTTCCTAGACGTTTGAACTAAAGTTTTTTGGCTGTTTCCCTGGCAGCCACTGGCAATGACTGGAGATTGGAGAGGCGTCAAATGATGGAAGGTCATGAATGTTGCGTAATCACTTTTGTTCAGTGATTGCCGGCGGCGGCGTGGCTTCTTTATCGATTGTTAATCCTTGTCTGGGAAAAAATTCCGTACTGGATCACCACTTTTTTTCAATTAATTTTCAAGCGCCAAAAGTTGCATCCTGTATCTTTAGGGTTATTTTCTCCACTTTCCCTCCTCTGCTCTCACCCTCTCCTTTCCTTTCCTTTATTCCTATTTATTATCACTAAATCAGTCACTATACTTCATCGAGATTCGAACCTCGGACTCTTGCTTGAAACACGAGACTCTTAACCACTAGGCCGCGCACGATCGCTGTTGCAATAATCAATCTTTGGACTTACTTGAAGTACCAATCCCATTGAAAATGAAATAAACTAAATATTCATGAGAAAATAAATATTCATAATGACGTATTGCACTATTAATATTATTGGCAGGCTCATGCGTTGTCATGGTTGTCGATGTCATGCGTATAATGTACCGCTGTCTTCCAGACACTTCAATCAGTTTTGACTGGCTGCTTCAACTTAGTTCTGCAACGACGTGTGCATCCAAAATGTGCTCTAAAAACACATTTTGCCTAATTTTTTTTTCGCATTTACACAGCTTCCTGGATTCCTTGTGGGTGAAATCACAAGGTGAGGTGAAAATTGATAGTTGGCGGCAGGTAAAGTGGTGACCCAGTATGGATTTTTTACCCATGTATTTTGTCACAAATAAAATGCAGAGTACATTGTGTTACAAAAGTAGAAAGCTGTAAATAAAAAAATCTTCACCTTACAATTTTCCTTCACTTGTCATTTTCATTTAATGCCTTGGCTTATTTGTTAGCATGCTTAATTGATCAACAACTTCTGAAATTACACAGAAAACTTTATTTGTTTCGTGTTGGGTTTTGCGTGGGGCAAAGTTTGACAGCACCAGCAATATAGGCCTCACGTTCACAAACATTTCAAATTTAGGTTAAGAATGGGAAGATAATACATGTCAAAAGGTTTTGGATGCCATTTTCTTTTACGGAATGGACATGTACTTCGTGTAAGCGAACGATGCACACAATGTACAGACTGTGCATGAAACAGTGTACACGTGCGATTAGTGTACACGTGCTGGCCGATGCATCAATCACGGGCCGTGCCATTGATAAACAGATGTCAGTTAGCAGTGTGTGGGACTTTTCACTCAACACTTCTTGCAAACTGCAGAGCACAATGCCGACTTATACAGAGGAATTTGTGTGGTTTTGAGGAAATGCGACTGAAAGTAACACGTCGATATAGGGAAAATGGCGGCTTACAAATTATGCCGACTTAGAAATGAAAATGTCAATGGACTTTCGTCAGACGGCCGATTTAAGAGATATGACGGTTTATACGATGTCGGTTTAGCCGGAGTTTACTGTATAGGCGCGCTGAATCCTACGGCACCAACCGTAAACCGCATACGAAAATCACACTCTTTAATCTCTTGTCTTCCCTTTACCATCTTTTTCCCCCTTAACAAAAATCCAGTTACGAAAAGCAAATATCCCCGATGCAGAATAGTAAATGTGTTCCACCCCTGTCTTGTTGGGCTGGTCCAACTATAGCTGTCAAGGAAGCAGCGCAGTTTTCACAGAATTCATAAACAATGCATCCATGTGCCATTCCACTATGTTGCAAAAACGGAACTACACACAACTTTCCCTGCACTGTGTCCACATGGCATCATGCATTGCGCGTAAATGCAAGCCCTCTGTAATGTACCACATGGAAACATGGAGTAGTAATTTCTTACTCCCACTGTTGGGCCTGCCCAGCTGAAAAGCTTTAGTTGAGATCGTCCCAAATTAGATTGGGACTGACAGTATAGTTGGGGCGTAGCAAATGCGCAGAGGTTGTCGAAAAGGAAAAGCCAATAAGTAAGGTGCTATAAATTTGAACTGCACTGAAAGACAAACCCTTCTTTTTTTTTCTCAAAAAGTTTTTGCTCTGATGAGCAGTGAACCCCAGGGTCCTTATTACTGGGACTAGACCCCCCCAAAATGAATTTTTTTCATACTTAAAATGGTCACTTTTGAAATGGCAAAGTTACTGCCTGCAATGAGACCCATGCAGTAAATGTTCTACACAAAGTAAAAAACCTCATGTCATTTGTTTAATCCCATTTTTTTTTCTTTTACCGTTTTTTGTCGCAGGTCCAAGCAGCATCCAGACAAATAGCTGTCAAAGACCAGTACACTGGTATCATCAACTGCTTCTCTCGTGTCACCAAAGAGCAAGGCTTCTTCTCATTATGGCGTGGTAATCTGGCCAACGTCATCCGTTACTTCCCGACGCAGGCGCTCAACTTTGCCTTCAAGGATAAGTACAAGAGAGTTTTCCTGGATGGAGTCGACAAGAAGAAGCAATTCTTGAGATATTTTGCCGGCAACCTGGCGTCTGGTGGTGCCGCTGGTGCCACCTCCCTGTGCTTTGTCTACCCGTTGGACTTCGCCCGTACACGTCTGGCTGCCGACGTGGGCAAAGGTTTAGCCGAGCGTGAATTCAAAGGTCTGGGCAACTGTCTGTCCTCCATCTTCAAGTCTGATGGCATATTGGGTCTGTACCGTGGCTTCGCCGTCTCTGTTCAGGGCATCATCATCTACCGAGCTGCTTACTTTGGCTTCTACGACACGGCCAAGGGCATGCTGCCGACCAAATATCAGAGAAATATCATCATCTCTTGGATGGTTGCCCAGACGGTGACCACTTGCTCCGGTATCATCTCCTACCCCTTCGACACGGTCCGTCGACGTATGATGATGCAGTCTGGGCGTAAGGATATCATGTACAAGAACACCATCGACTGCTGGCGGAAGATTGCTAAGAATGAGGGTGGGCGGGCCTTCTTCAAGGGGGCGTTCTCCAACGTCCTGCGTGGTACTGGCGGCGCTCTGGTGCTGGTGCTCTACGATGAGGTTAAGGCACTCTTGTGATCTAACGTCACCCTTCACACAAAGGGATGTTGAAAAAGCCATCAATAAAATCACCATCTTTGGGGGGAATCTTGGGAAGTTACACTTGCCAGAGTTTAAAAAGCTTCTTAAATTGTGGCACGGGTAACACTCCTCCGTCTTTTGCAATATGAGCACAAAACACAAGCTACATTAAAAATCTGTAATTACCTCTTGATCTCAAGATTCCTTTTGGCTCAGAGTTTTCCCAAATGAAAAATAAATAAAAAAAAATAAAGCACATGTAGAATGTAATAGAATGAAGTGTTTTAAGGTTTTTTAACAGTTGGTAAATATTCCCCCTAACTTATATTAGGAATAAATGGAGATATATGTTATCAAGTGTTCTAATCTGTACAGGTATAAATCTGTGTTGATACATGTAAAAAACAAAAAAAACCAATAGTAGCAAGTTGCTACTATTGCTTTTTTTTTTTTTTTTAAGCAACAACCAGCAAAGAGCTTAAATGCATGTACTGTACATGTGTATTGCAGGAAGAGTTCATGCTTTTGCAAAACAACAGTCCCACAAGTTTGAAGTAGAACGTTGAATGGTATTCGTTCATGTTTGAATGTTGCTCACCGAACATTGGTCTCATTTGCTACACTTTTCAAATGCTAATTGCTAAAGTGTACATGTAAGGCTAACGCTTTGATTCCATTGTTTAGTTTGTCAGATAATGGCGCACTTCACCAGATTAAGTTGTTATACAATGATACTGCTGTACCTTGCTGTATTAACAGTGCAACCCCTTGAATGTATTTTGTATAAAACTAGTATTTCATTCGGTTTATCAAACACGTTTGTAGCACTCTGGACTTACTTGGCATATAGCTCAATTACCAACTTAACTATTCGCTGATGTTCGTTAAATACAAAATAGGAAAAAAAAATGGCATAATGTGGTATTACTAACAGATACTGTGAATCTGTATTTATCCATATTCAGGATTATTGCTAAACTAATCATGTTTTTAAGCGTGACGTAACTGGTTTATTGTTCCAAGGCTTGGCCATAGTTCCTGTATCGGCTTTTCAACTCGCCCACAAACTACAAGTATCCGTTAAATAGCAACAGTGGTCATTTTGTTTTTGGCTTGATGTGTCCCCTTCACAAAAGTTGCATCCACGTGAAGTATAAATTAGCCTGTAGGCTTATTATTTTTTTCACCATTAAATAATTTGAACAGATTGGAACCTAGTTTATGTATTATTTAATTCTGTGTAACTAATCAAAGATTGTCGTTAGGGATTTGGGTAATTTGCTGTGCAAGAAAACCATGTGAATGTATTTTATCCTTTTTCTAAAATGTTGAACCCGATTGAGTAAATTTGTAACTAGGATATTGAATGGTTGTTTTTTTTTTGGAACGAGTGACTAGAGTGACATGATTCAATAAAAGATTTCAACTGATGTTTTTTTGTCGTGTCTATTCTCAACTTCAATATTATTCCTCAATAGTAGAGATGCTGCTCATTAGGGTTTTTTCCTTATCATTTCCGGCTGTATTCAACAAATATGGATTGCATGTTTTGGTAATATAATTATATGGTGATGTCACAAGTTTGAAATGTTTTATTGCAAGTCCTGAAAAGACACCCCCCTCCCCCCCAAAAAAGAACAAACAAATAAATGAAAGTAATCAGAAATGTTAAAAATTGGTTTCATTTACATCATTTCTGCAGAAAAAGTAATGTACTCGCAGACTTCTATATTAAGCACAGAAATCCCTAGTTTTATTACCTGAAGAAAGTCAACCAATTTGGAGCCCCTGGGCCCACATTCTAAATTCCCCCAGTTTTTATAGAGTGGAGTACATGTACATTGTATGTTATAAATCGGCCATGCGATAACAAAAGCAGAGGACAATAATAGAAACACAAATCATTTTCAACATGTTATTTTTTATTTTAGGGCAAAGCAAATCCACGACTTTGTGGCAATGTACTTCATTTAATATTTTGTTAAACCTCCATGAAAATGAGTGCACATGTACTGCAGTACTGATCTATAATGAACTATGGGTTTGGCGCTTGGCTACTCGCAGAGTCTGGGATGTCTTCAGATTAAGCAAAGTTAAATTGGACCCGAAAACAACACTATACATGTATTGTAATTTTAACACATGCAATTGAGTACATGCACAAATGTATATGTATTGAAATACTTTACTAGGAGGCACAGGATGTAGAAGCAAAATCAGAATCATTATGATGCTCTTAACTTTAATTCATATTATTTACAGTGCCATTTTAAGACTTCTTTTTCAATTCTTTTCATTGAAAGCTTTTAGATGCATGATTGCAATAGCGGACAAAATTGCAAATTGCCACCTTCAACCTGTTAGAGTTAGGCAAAAATAACTCTTGAATTTTTTAAACCCTTGTAAACCATGCTACATAAAGGAAGGGCAGGCCGAGTTCCCATACAATTTCAAAATAGCAACTTGGCAATTTCTTAGTTTTTGCTCTTCCTTTAAATCATATTCTCAATTTCTTTAATAGAGAGGATACTATTAGTTATCCCACAAGAGTGAGTGGAACGCGCAATAATGTAGTGCGTCTGTGTCCCACATGCTACGAGGCCGAGTGGTATGTGGGCCGCAGACGCACTACATTTTTCGTGTTCCACGAGCGCGGGTGGGATAACGATTTTATCTTCAAGCAAACTTGACGCACAGTGAGATGGAATACGCACCGTGCGCTGTACAGCGGTTTTCCTATTACACGTACGTACAGCATGAATGGCGCGAGCATCTTAGAATAGCGGGATACGCGGAGTGCGGTATAGACCGTGCTACATGGGATAATGTAGCACAGTTTGTTGTCATGGATCGACCAATCAGCATCGAGGATTGAAGTTCTCTTGGAGATAAATACATATATTAGTCAGGTTGCCTGTACTTGATATTGCTTCATATCACTTTACACTCATACAATGGTTTAAGTTAAGTACTGTAGGTACACAAATGTATAGCCATGCTTTTTAAGTACACTGGTTGCATATGTCTTAAAGCCATGACAAGCATAATATCACAGACACAGTTTCTCCGACCTTAACTTTTGACAGTTGCAGACAAATGAGATGACAGTAAACTAAACTTATCAGAAGATCTGAGGCCCATTTCATGAGCCGCTAAGCATGGGAATCTGCTAAGCACACAATATATTTGCCTAAGCAAAACATGGCTTACCAGCCAAAATGTAGCTTGAAGCACATTACTTTTAACTGGTTCTCCGCATTCTGCATGTACTTTTGCTAATTTCATAAAGTTTACTGAACACTTCTTCAGCCTAGTGGCTCCATAACACTTGTGAGGCGGTCTGGCAAAATGAGAACGAAACTGGGCACAGGCCGCAGTGGAGAAAGATGCAAAAAAAAATTAAAATGGTGGTGATTTTGTTTTCAATTTTCAGATTTAGTCTTTGATGTGTCTGCTTCACATTTTATTTGAAAGAAATACTGTAGAAATCGTGGAATAAAAGTGTTTTGAGGAAAAACAATTGGTATCTTTCATATTCACGACTACAAAGCAGTCGAAAATTTGAAGGCCTTTTTTTCAGTGTTTCACTCTTTTGACATGTCGATAAATGCAAACTAAGTTTAAATAGCCATAACTTGTCAACGGAATATCCGATTAAAGTGCAACAAACAGCATTCTCAGGAGAATTTTGTTATCTTTCTGAAGACCCACAAACTCTCATTTTGACGTCAGCTCAGTTGTGTCTCATTTTGCAAGAACGCTTCACATTTGATTCTGGGATATGCTGGATGCAAGAGTGAAGGTGTGCTAGGCGACCAAGGATTTCTTCAATAAAAGACTGTCAAGCTTCAACAAAAACGTATGAAGTAGGACTGACAACAGTGGTCCTTCCAGCATGCCGCCTCCTTCTTCCTGGACCTTTAGCCCCGCCCCCCCCCTCATGCGGCAAACAGCGTGTTTTGCACCCCGGAGAACCCCAGGAATGACGTCTGTGCCTGCTGTTCAAGCTGAGCCAGTTCCTTGACAGATGGAGCCAATATAGCGACATGGCCTTTGTAGTTACTCCCTGTCAATTAACAAAACAAACAAATAATTTACTCATTATCAATGAAAACAAGGCTAGGCTTGCCTAGTGGCATGTACTGGACCTGAAAGCCTCAGTTTAGGACATTATTTACACTCAATCAGTCAGTCAGTGACTCATTTATTCAGAGGACAATAGGTTGGCTGCTCCAGTCCAGCAAAAAAAATGCTTTAGATCTAAGAATGCTTGTAGGAGGGAGACACAACATTGTAAAATCCCTGCGCTAACACACAAGATAACTTTTTTTTTTAAATATAAAGAAAAGATATTCTATGAACATTTTCAAAGCAAGCAGAGAATACATGTATATTATAAATACCAATTTAAAAAATTCAGGCTTCGGCTTCAGTTTCATAATGTTTTAGACCTATCAGACTCCAGATTAATGCTGGTCAATTTTCTGCTACACAGTATGTCCCCAAAACGTGTCTGTCTGACTGTTTTTAAAATAACTACAAAACCATGAGGTCAATTTTGAAAATGTTTGGTTGTGCAGATACTCCTAAGCCTTGGCCTCAACCCCTATGAGTTTCATTTAATTTCAGTCACGCATCACTGCACAATTGTCAATTGATCACAACAACATTTTTGGACACTGTGACCAAGTTCCTTGCCTTAATTAATTTCAGTGCTGTGCTATGTAAGCTGTGTGAAATCCTGCATGTTGTGAAAAAAGGCTGATGTGGTTCAAGTTGGTATTGTGATTATTTTCCCTTGCGCATTTTGATGACTGATAGCCAGGCAAATGATTCCAATCCCAAATGCAGCCCTTTTCACAACATCAAGGATTTAACACAGCTTACTTAAAGGGAATATACATAATTTGCTTTCGCTGTAATTTTCAGAAATGGATGGAATTGGGGGCTGGAAATATATAGCAAAATATAGTTACACTGACTTTTTTGAGGTTTTGGGTTCGAAAATGCTATAAAAACCAAGAAAACCAATCATTTTCCTGTAGTCTGGTTCCTGGACTCCATATAAGAAGAAAGGGAGCAGCTTACATACATTGGGGAATTGTAAGGTCAGGGAACCAGTCTAGCTGGCTTGTACCCGTTCATAGGTGTGTAATCGATTGCAAACAAGTGCGATGGTCAATTGGGGCCAGTATTTGGAAAAAAAAACCATTTTTTTCCAACGCTGGTCAGCCGACCAGCGTTGGAATTTGATACAAAAAACCCACTTTTCGTGAAAATGACAGTATACCAGGTGCCATGATTTTACAGGATGCTTTACACTGTCATTCACTAACAGTCCAGCAAGGTATTTCAAAATGATTTGGTAGTTTTATTGTTTGATGTTTGCAAATGTTGTAATTTCCCTTTAACACAGCACTGAAATTAAATAAGGCAAGGAACTTGGTCACAGTGTCCCAAAAAATGTTGTTGTGATTAATTGATAATTGTGTAGTGATGCATGACTGAAATTAAATGAAACTCATAGGGGTTGAGACCAATGCTTGGGAGTACCTGCACAACCAAACATTTTCAAAATTGACCTCATGGTTTTGTGGTTAGTGCAAAAACAGTCAGACGGACGCTTTTTTGGGACATACTGTAGAGACGCCAAATGCTGTCACACAAGGCCAATGGTTGATGTGTTTTTGGTTGGGTTTGATCAGAATCTTAGGATGAAGATGAAGCCAAAGACGAAACCAGGAGTTTTGTATTAACCCGTCCAAGAATTATACCTGTATTGATTTTCTTCTGTCCGTAGACTACTTTGCCGTCAAACTCATTTGCAGCTACTTTAATGTCGGGTTCAGCTTGGTCGATCACGACGCCCAGATGCTCTTCAATGTCTGCCAAGTACTAGGATGAAAATCAGAGTCGGTGTTTACAGTTTGGTGATAGAAACTTAAGGAAGGGGATTTTGACACCTTCTAGACAGAGTTGAAGTCAGATCATTCACAGAGAAATCATGATCTGAATCACAAGCCAAATCACAAGTCAAATGACTATTCAAATCACAAGTCAAATCACAAATCACTCGCAGGTCAATTCACAAGTTAAATCACTCGTCAAATGACAAGTCAACTCACAATTTCAATCACAAGCCAAATTACAAGTCAATTGCAGGTCATTCACAATCCAAAGCACAAGTCAATCACAATTCGAATCACAAGCCAAATCACAAATCCCTCGCAAGTCAACTCACAAGTTCAATCACAAGTCAATTCACAAGCCAAAATCACAAATCAAAATCACAAGTCAATCACAAGCCAAATAACAAGTCAATTGCAGGTCACTCACAAGCCAAATCACAAGTCAATCACAAGTCGATCACAATTCAAATCACAAGCCAAATCACAAGTCAATCACAAGTCGATCACAATTCAAATCACAAGCCAAATCACAAGTCCCTCGCAAGGCAATTCACAAGATCAATCACAAGTCAATCACAAGTTAAGTCACGAGCCAAATCACAAGTCAATCACAAGACAAATCACAAGTCCCTCGCAAGGCAAATCACAAGATCAATCAAAAGTCAATCACAAGTTCAATCACAGGCCGAATCACAAGTCAATCACAAGACAAATCACAAGTCCCTCGCAAGGCAATTCACAAGATCAATCACAAGTCAAATCACAAGTCAATCACAAGACAAATCACAAGTCACTCAAGAGCTGAATAGGAAGTCAATCCCAGTTCAAATCACAAGTAACATGGTATGAACAATGACAGAGGAATTATGCCTTTCAAACAATTTTCACTAGGCACGAGAACTGGATGACGTGTGATGGACTTGATAATTATCTGTATCCAACATGCTCCTGATTGCATGTAGAGTATGACAAGCATGATGAAGCCGTGCCACATGTACCTACATGCCAGGCACTCACAATGAAAAACAACTCATGATTGACATGTTTATGGTAATTACTAATTTTTGGATACCCCCTGATAACAACGGGTACCCGCTTAAAAAAATACCCGTAAATGCATGCACAGCCCTACAGGACTTACTTGCATTTCTTGGTACCATATACAGCATCCTCCACGTTCCTTGAGATCAGTGTTGGAGCAGCCACGCCCACGACCAGGACACGAGTGGTACCACACCTGTAGGGAATAGAAAGAAGTGAATTAATTCTAAAAATCACCAAAAGAATTGAATTGCACTGTCATTTACACTGTCTCACAAATTTATGCTGATCTTCTGAAAGCGGTATCCAAGCAAGGTATCCTGCAACCAATTTTGAAAAACAGTGAGTATTATTCAAGTTTGTTGCCTAGCTGCACGAAACTGTTTAATAGAAATTTTAATTTTTGTAATATTTATTGCTATACCTTTTCAGGCACCGTTGACACAAAAGATATAGCAAGTCCCATCCTGCAGAGAAATCATAAAATTAAATTTGAATTTAAAAAGCGTGTTTTTTTATGTACACTTCATGATTATTTTTGTACTACGAAATCTTGTTTATCTTGCATGAATAGTACCTTTCAGCTCTTCCTACACGGCCGATCCGATGGACATAATTCTCCTTCTCATCCGGTAGAGTAACGTTCATAACTGTCACAAAGAAATAAATAGATGTAATTGTTTTTCATAACATCAAGTTACAGAGTAGTTTTTAAAGGCGAGAGAATGTATTGGATCCGGGAATAAAGAGTTTAGATATGAAAAAAAATATGGAATAAAAATATACAGCGATCCAAAATTCTTGTATGATAAATATTTCCCTGCACTCACAACAGCATTCTCTGTGCCCAAACACAGCTACCTCCCACACCTTTACATTATATTGAAAGAAAATTTGGAAGCCCCCCCCCCCCAAAGACCTGTGGAGCTTTATTCTTGCAAACTGATCATGACTTCCCACATTTTAACAATAAGTAAAATTGTAATGCTTATATAGCGCTTTGCATTGTATCAACAATCTCAAAGCGCTTTACAATTCTTCCCCATTTCATCGGGCCACGAGACCATGCGGCAGCCGATATCAGCGTACATTCAGTCCTCTACCCTCACAGGTACCCATTTATACTCCTGGGTGGAGAGAGGCAATTGTAGTTAAGTGTCTTGCCCAAGGGCACAACCACCATGTTGCTGACAGGGTTCGAACCCATGTACCATCGTACATGAATCAAACACCGTAATCATTCTACATGGCATTCACTCATACCAGTGAAAGCTCCTTATATAACTATTGATTTATTTCTGGTATTATTTCATTGACCTTTCACTCTGCGTGGACTCACCGTACGGGACTCCCCTGACGTCTATGCCTCTCGCTGCTACATCAGTGCAGATCAAGAAACGTACCTTTCCATCCTGAGAGAAATGGAAATTGTGACAGCCTCATTCAACAAACAAACTTATGCTGAGGAGGTATAGAAGAAGTTCACTATGGTATCTGAGCACAAAAAGGAGATGCCACTGTGTGATCACTTTCGCAAGCTTCAGTGGGGAGGGACACACCGCATGCACGTTCTGGTAGTCAGTGTATGGCATGAAGTATGCATGACTACTTTTATCCTGAATGTGCAAACAGTGGCGCACCCAAGGGGGGGCTCGGGGGGCTTGAGCCCCCGAAGAGATGGTCAATATTTTTTGTAGGTCAATTTTTTTTTAGTCCCACGATTTGACCGTGGTGATATGTATGTGGCGTATTTTCGAGAAGTTTAATAGGGGTGTACACCACTAGTCCACAAAACGATTGTTCAGCATATAGCTCTCGTTCAGTACAGCGATTTCAGATACCGATGGTCAGAAGAAGTAAAATTTGGGAGTCGAAGATGATGTTTGTTATAGTAAAAACTGAACTGAAAGCTACATCAATGATGTTGTGTAAATTAAAGCCTATAATTATCCCTTTCCGTTTCAAAAGAGACAGGTTTGAAACAGAATTAGCATCTGAAGGCGAAAGCACGACTGAAAGAGATACAAGATCCTTTTCTTTCAAACTGTTTGAATAATAAATAGCATGTGCTTTTTTAAATTCAAGATGTAGCAAACGCTCATCCAAAAAGTTGTGCCAAAAGTGCATTTCCTGCAGCTAGGCTACAGAAAATTAAGAAAAGAAGCCCGTTTTTTTTGTCCATGAACAAATAAATATTCAACAAGGGTTACCTTGAATTTCTGAAGGTTGTCACGGCGTTCTGGGGGCTTGCGATCACTATGGAGACAGACGCAGGAATACTGATGATTGGCAGTAGCATAGGGACCTGAAACATTAAGAGCAACGTGTTAGGCAACAAGGGATTTCATAGCAAATCAATCATCTAGTCAATGACAAAATACAAACAGATAAAAGTCGCTTTACTATACTTTGGGGTCAATTTTACCCATCCAAATTACATTTTATCCATCTAAATTGCAAAAACTTGTTGTCTCTTTAACTATCTGACAAAACTGGAAGTGTTGGGGAAAAAAAAGAAAAAATGGCAAAATTTGGGAAAATTCAGACTTTGTATTTTAATAAAATCTCAGGAAAGTACTTAGGGGTGGGGGGGGGGGGGGAGAGTTGGGGAAGGGGTGTGCCTACATGGAGATAGAAGGTATACATTCCTTTCCCCACGTGGTAAATAGACTAGACCTACACACACCTCCGCCTAGATGCGTCATGTACTTCTCAGCATTGTCACAGTCAATCTTGGTGCGGCAGAAGATGATCCCACGATCCATCTTGTGTTCGTTGATGGCCCTCAGCAGGTAGTCAATCTTCAAGATTTTGACTGCCTCCGAAAGAGTCTCTGAGCACACACAACATAAGCCATCATCAGTGCCAATAAATTAAGTAACCAATGCCGTTTCTTGACATTTTTTTGGTGGGGGGAGAGGGGTTTAAGTTTCTTTGTTTCAAGGGGCTTGGGCAAGCAAAGATAACCTTCCCATCCCTTAATTTTTGTTACGTAAATTATTTGGACAAGGACAGAGTTTGTTGAATTTCTTTTTAAATGCCACATGATAAGAAGTGCGTACCTCTGCTCTGACTGCCATACTGTATTTTGTCCTTGCTGTGAACTCCATCGGTCTAATCATTAGAGAAAAAAAACAGCGAAAGTTGGACTATAAAGTGGATTTATAGTTTATAAACAGAATCGATCTTCCATTGCCCGTTCAGTGTAATCTGAGTTCTTGCGTTAAACATGAAATGTCCAAGCTTGCTTATACGTGTAGGTTTAGACCATAGAGCTAAATTAAATTACTAGAGCGCTGACTCATGTACAAAGTGATGCCTGATGGGCGCATCCATGTTTGTGCACAAACCTATGGAAAACTCAAAATTTTGTACTGCTTGGTACGGCTATTTGCATATCTTCGTTTGTATTCTATACAGGTGCGTTATCAAAGCTGATACGTCCAAAACCGCAACGTACGATCAGCAAATGAGCATTTTATTTTGCTCTACACAAACAGCGCAACGCCTGTGTGTATATCGGCTGCAGATGATTTTTTACCGTGACCTTTTTTGAACCGTCATGATGACGCGTTCTACTTGCGCGTTGCATTTAGAGTACACTTTCAAAATGCAATCCATAGAATTTCATTATGTTCTACAAACATGCAAATGAATTTAAAATGTCTGCTCCCAGGACAGCTTCAAAGCATCTCCGCGCACAAGAATAAAGAGTTAGCGCTCTAGTAATTTAATATAGCTTTTTGGTTTAGACAGACAACCACCTGTCTACCGGGGTAGATGTCTATACCACTTGACCATAGCTTTCCAAACTTGAAAACCTCGTAACACATTTCTACCCAAGGCTGTTAACCCCTTAAGCACGGGTTATAATGGGGACATTCCTCCACACATAGAGCAAGTGGCCCGCATGACTGCACAGCCTTTGTGTGGTAGCGGGACTGCACAAAATCAGCAGCTGTGGAACTACCAACTAGCCATGTGCCACGGCATACCACAGCTGGCAACTGCATTCCAATAAGGATTAGCGGGCCGCGGCCATGACCGCTTCCCGGGCCCATGGGGTTAACTGGCATTGCCGCAGCACATACTGTACCACAGGCTCAAGAGTACGTAGCAATTCAATGAGGAGCCAGGTTGGCGTAGCGGTACTTTCCTTGCCTTCCACTGCTATGACCAGGGTTCGAATCCCAACTGGGCCAATATGCGGATTGGCTTTTCAGTCTCTATCTGATTCCATTCCCCAAAATGTTCTTCTGGGGTTTTCCTCCCACCCCTAAAACTGTCATTGCTTCTCAATGTCTTCCCTCTACAGGTTTCATCAGGCTTGCGAGCTACAGTGCCTGGGGCACTTTTGAGGAATCCTTGGTTTCATTACCAGAAATAATTAATTCACTTGAATGTTTCTTATTTGTTAAGAGGTGACATGCGACTGCTTGGAGTCAATGGGAGGGACGCGACGGACAGGGCCAAGTGGAGGAAAGCCATAGGGAGAAAGCGGCCTGGACATACAACGGCCTTAAAACCGACGATGATGATGATGCTCCTTTCTCCGAGACATACCTGTACTTTGTTTCCTTTCCGTTGCCAGGAGGTATCGCTGATAGCATCCACCTTGACAACCTAATGATGACAAGAACAGGAAAGTTAACCTCGTGAAAAAAAACAACAAAAAAACATCAATCCAAATAGTTTTGGTCAGAATACTTTACTTTTTATTGAATCCTTGTTGAGTGACTTACTGGTAACAAGCATGCCTAACTGATGGTAGATGAGTTAAACATTTGATATTTTGTCCATTTTTAAAATTCCCACATCGACTAGCTGCATCCTCCAAAACATCAATGTTCATTTTAAAATTCCCTATATTCACTGCATGGATGTTAGTATTTGGACAAAAGTGATTACCGGCATATCTGGCTGACTTGCAAAACAAATCAAAGAGCATGGGCTAGTCGACCAAATTTCGGCTCAACTGTGAAATTCCAGGTTTCTGACCATACCGTGGATAGGATCCTCAGAATTGAGCAATAACTTACCACGTGGTGAACCGTCTCCGGTACGCTGTCCTGACCTTTGAGGTCAACCCAGATCGGGAAATGCATCAACTTCTCCTGAAAATATCAACATTGACAACAAAGAATTTCAAAAGTAAATAGAAAGATGTTGTTATAAAGGTTGCTCGCAAAGTACACGAAGTAATAGAAATCAAAATCTGCATTTGGCATTTGGGTCCGTGCAGGATGAAGAGTTGTAGGTAACGCCCACTCCAAACACTACAATAGCTGGCCCAATTCTTTCATCACCCAGGTTTTTTTTTGTGAGTGCATAGTGACCGCGTGCTCAAAATCTACAATCCCGGCCAAAATGGTTGGGACACTTCTTGAGCCTGCCTCGGTCATCCACTCCCCCGCTCCTCCAGTCAATGTTGTTCTCTCCAGCTGATGGAGCACACACTGCGCAATGAGAGACAACATTGAACGGGGGCCGGGGGGTTGGGGGCCCAGCGAGATTTGGCCAGGACTGTAGACTCATTCGGCAATTAGAAGCCATTTTTAAAGTGGAAACACTGTCGCATGCATGCCGAACACGTTCTTAAAGATGAGATGAGCGTGCATTTTAATAACTCTATTGGTTTAAGGAGCTTAAAGAGCGTGAGCACAAGCCTGGTTTCGACTCAAAACTGTCTTCCAATTTCGTTTGCCGAATTCGTGTATACCTAGATATCAACCCAAAATGAACAGTTGTGCCTTGTATGTATGTACTTAACTTACTTCTAATTTTGATACTTAGAATTTCATTAAATTCCAAACTACAACTTACAGCAAGCTTCTTCACTTCAAATGAATGCAGTGTCGCTGAGCAAACTATCATCTGTGAAACCAAGATAAAAAAATCCAGCATAAAGTCTTTGAGTAAGGAAGTAATTGCTTTAATTAGACACAATTTCAAAAATTGTGCAACAAGATTAAAGCCAATACATCAACTTGCCTCCTCCAGCTGGCACCATTTTGAACCCAAACATAAACTTGTCTTATATGCAAGATGTTATTAGGCGCTTTAAGAATTTGATTGGTAACTTTGTGAAAGTCAGTTCATACTTCCAGCCGTTTTGAAAGAAAAGTGAAAAACTATGGAAACTGTGAAATCTGCTTGGCTTCCAGGCATGCAACTGGGAATTTAGGGGGGAAAAATGAGGAAATTCCAAACCACACAAGATTTTTTACAGTGTTTTCCAGTTTGTAATGGCATTCATGAGAAGAAAAAAATGAGGAAATCAGTGGATCCCATGAAGAGTTGTATGCCTGGGCTTCACCGATGAATGCGCCTACACAAAGACAAGTTGACGTATGAATGTGTACTTGACAAAACTACATACCTACTACATACAAAAATATCTACCTACTATCCATGGCATCAAATGGCATACCGATGAAACTTACAAGAGATATGGTTAATTTTTTGTTGCAATTACCGAGTGCCAATAACATGTGTGAAGTATATTCTGAAGATGTCACTGAACGGTGAGTGAATCGTGAGAAATGCCTATGCAACCTTTAGAGAATGGTGAAAAGCTACTACAGTAACCACAAAAAGTGGGGAAAAACACGGTTTGGTCTATAATTATCTTACCTGTAGACGTTTCCCGTCCATAGTAACCTTGGGAATCTGGTTGTGCATGCGTGCGATCTGTTGTCCATAGCCTGCTGACAGCAAACCATCCTGCACACAATTAAAAACAATTTTTTTTTCAAATATTTGTTTGGGTTTTTCTGCAGTGAAATGCACATTTTCGTTGCGTTGAGTGTGTATTTCTATAATAACAAAGACATTGCAGAATGAAACATCAGTTGAATTTCAAAGTACTGTTAAGTTACGGATCATTGATAATCATTTCAAAATTCAAGAAAAGTTGGAAAAACATAGATTTCTGCAACTTTGTCACACACATACATGGGAAATGAGGACCTCAAAGTAAACATTTAGACACATGAGTACCTAATACCGGAGTCTTATATAGCGCACATATCTACCAACAATTAGGTACTCAAGACGCTGGTAATTATGTCTATTTTTAAAGACAGGTAAATAAAGTTTTTGAGAAATATGAGACCCATTATGTAGCACCTTACGGGTTTACACGGTGCTCCGGCACATATTGCAGCCACTGCCAGAAACACTGAAGCAAACCCCTTCTCTTAGCGATAAGTGTTACTGGGTTCTTGTGCATTACACAACACACGGGACCTATGGCTCTACGTCCCATCCGCAGGACAAAGCAATAGTGGTAAAGTGCCTTGCTCAAGAGCACAAGCACCATGTTCCCCGTCAGGATTCGAACCCATGTACCACGGCACACGAGTCGAACGCCGTACTTAACATAGGAGAAAGAACACCTGGGCTAAATATCACTACACCAATGTCATTATCAGTATATAAATAATGGATGTTTATGAGTGCAACGCTAAGAATAGCTGTACTACACCAATGCTATTATCACTCACTTATGACAACTGGAATCACTCCATTACAAAGAAATCTATAACTACTCACCGCTTCATCAAGAATGAAAAACTGAACCTGGAAATCCAAATGAAAAGGAAACTATTATTGATATCACATTTTTCAGTTAAAACTGAAGAAAGGAGCAGTTTCTGAGTCATATATACAATGCCCTTTGAGAGTAAAGCACATCTATTTCTGTCAAGTGACTGTAGAGTTGAATTCTGACATGTGCTGAAAGTGGTCTTTGGAAGCAACGTTTTGTCTAAATGGTTTGTTTTAAGTGCTCTTGGGAGTTGGAGTGCTATTATATACCCAAAGTTGAGATGCCAGTATTTGAATCTCTACGTTTCTTTTTGCTCTAATGATGTCACATTAGTGGATCTAGCACATTCAAAATGATTAAATTAGTTGGTTGAAAAGTAGCATAGGAACAGAAAAATTAAACTTTCAAATTTTTTTTGGGAATATGTAGATGCATGATATTTATTCCAAATTTGAAACCACTTTAATACTTCCAACCTTAAAAGTAAGGTTGGAAATATTTCAACACAAAATTGGGCTCACCACGCTAAGGTGTTAGGCAGGGTCTGGTGCTGCTTCAGTTTTTACAATATGACTCAGAGTTTAAAAGTAGTCAGACATTTTACCTGATTCAGAGAGAGTTTGCCTGTGCTGATGAGGTCATCAATTCTACCAGGGGTCGCTACTACTATATCAACCTGGGCACAATGTTATAAGAGGTGAAAAAAGTAATGAATAATGTACATCTTTATGATTGAGTTGAGTTTTAGTGTAAGCCTTTGAAGAGGACATGAATACTCTTACTCGTTCTACATTCTTTTCTAAACTTTAATGATGCAACCCAAACACAGTCTTAAATTTAACCTATCGGGGTAGAATTGTGTCAACGCAGCTTGTGAAATATTGTCCAATTATATGATAAACAAATGGACACAGAACACGCAAAATCTGAGACAAACAAAACTTAACCAACAAAATTGCTTAGGGTTGTGTAAGGGGCGTGGCTAACTCACAAACGGCGATAGGTCAATTGACAGGAATGTGTACAAACATGAGTGAAATATGCCAACAGGTCATCACGTTAAGTTTGTATTTTTTTCCACTGTGAGATGGCAAAAGGTTGATGGACCATTCTGGATTTGGTCATAAGCCCTGCCCACCAATGGTTTGTGTACACTTATCCCAGTGCTTGCGACTGAGTTTGCCTAGCTACCATGGTCACCTATCAAAAGTTGTGTTTTATTTGGTTGATGCACATAGTTTGATCGACAGCCAGGGAGGGTCAATTCAGCTTGCTCAAGGGACTTTGTATCAAGGTAAGTTGGAAGATGATGGGGCTTCAAGTAACGGTTTATGTTTGGTTAAGCTATTACGGCTTCCATTCAGGTGCAGAATGGTTCATAAAACTTCTTAAATAAAGCGGAGAAATAGCTGATACTCACCCCCTCCTGCAAGGCCTCCATCTGTTCCTTAGCTGGCATGCCTCCCATAATCAACAACTCCCTGCACACATTTCAGATAAAATAGCAGTCTGGGTCAAGTAGAAACAGATATTTTTTTTCATTGGAAACACCTAGCATTGCCATGTTTTAACACCTGGAACTCCCATTTTGGAACACTTGGCTTTGCCATTTTGGAACACCTGGCTCTGCCATTTTGCAACACCTGGCTCTGTTATTTTAGAACACCTGGCATTGCCATATTGGAACACCTGGCATTGCCGTTTTGGAAAACCTGGCATTGTTATTTTGGAACACCTGGCGTTGCCATTTTGGAACACGTGGTATTGCCATTTTGGAACACCTGGCGTTGCCATTTTGCAACACGTGGCTCTGCCATTTTGGAACACCTGGCGTTGCCATTTTGGAACACCTGGCATTGCCATTGGAACACCTGGCTCTGTTATTTTAGAACACCTGGCATTGCCATACTGGAACACCTGGCATTGCCGTTTTGGAACACCTGGCATTGCCATTTCGGAACACCTTGCATTGCCATTTTGGAACACCTAGCACTGCCATATTTGAACACCTGGCATTGCCATTTTGCAACACCTGGCTCTGTTTTTTTAGAACACCTGGCATTGCCATATTGGAACACCTGGCATTGCCGTTTTGGAACACCTGGCGTTGCCATTTTGGAACACCTGGTATTGCCGTTTTGGAACACCTGGCATTGCCATTTTGGACCATCTGGCATTGCCATATGGGAACCCCAAGGTGATTATTCCCATCAATTGGAATGATCTTTATTCCAAGCTTTCAAAGTTCAGGGATGAAATTCCAGCCTGCATTCCAGATACAAGTTATAGTCCTGTTGAAACTTTACACTAAAACAAATCCCAATTGGAGACATTCCAAGAATATTTTAAGAGAAAATAGGAACGAAATAATTTGCTTCTTAGGTTGGAGAAAATGGAAAAACAAATTACCTGGGGCAGTGCTCTTTGAGATGTTTCTTGAAAAGCTGGATTTGATTCAGAGTCTATGGATTAATGATAAGTAGAGGACTGAAAATAACTAGCGAGAAAATTCAATTAGGCAAAATGTAATTAAATCTTGTCAAAGCTCAATATTAAAATTAACTAATACGAATGCGTAAATTAAGACACTCTATAGACAAACTGTGATTTTGGCCAGTTTTGTGAAAGGAATTTTTAGAATCAGCCGACGAAAAATAGTCTCCTTACCTGTTCAGCTAATTCTCTGGATGGCTGTTAAAAAATAACAGACAAAAGCATGATGATAGTAATACACAAAGAACAGGTATCATAACCAAGCAAAACTGGACCTACACAGAGACTTGTGGTTGGGTATTCTGTAGAAGAATCCAGGCAAGTGATTAGTGTACACACAGGAGGCCCCCTTCAATGGAGATACCATTGTGCATGCTATTGTACAAAGCAACTACCCCATGACGGATTATCTGCACAATAACTAGCATCGATTTTGCCATTGAAGGGGGCCTTCTTTAAAGATTTGGTAGTGTGTCCGAATTGGTCTACAGCCTAACAAATTCCCATGATGGCAAAACCATCATCAAACACAGAGATCTTCCTAAGTTTAGGTTCTTCAATTTAAAAAAAAATCCAGACAGGTTTTGCAACAACAAGGATAACATTGTTACATTGTATTCTGGGTAATCATTTCAAATTACAGAAAAAGAAAAGTATTACAAAAGGAACAATCTAGTCCCTTACAGTATAATAGTGGGTATTTATACAGCGCACGTATCCACCAGGACTGGTGCTCAAGGCGCTACATCATTATAACCCCTGCTCATTGGGCCCGTGAAACATTCCTAACACTATCTCAGCTCCCTGGGGAGTATACAGCTCAATGCTGCCATTTCGGCACAAAGCAGCTAATATCAATCACAATAACCATCTCTGCCCTCACAGGGACCCATTTACTCACGGGTGGAGAGAAGCAATGAGTGATAAAGGTCCTTGCCCAAGGGCACACGCACCACAACCCCAGGCTGGACTCCAACCCACAACCTGCAGCTTAACCCGCATGCAGACCACGAATCCAATGCCCTTAACCATGAAGCCACAGCACTCCACACATGGAAACGTTCCATTTATGTTAATCGTTTTCCTAACGGTTCTTTGTTTTTAAGATTTGATACTTTTTGATGACTCACCTCTAGAATGATAGCCTTGGGTGCATTGGGCTGGGGCTTACCAGATGTGGCCTGCTGGGCTCCTGCAAGATATTAGTGAAAACATGTATGAATACATAACTCACTGTTGATTCATATACATGTAGTTTACCTTCATTATAACCATTTAAGTAAGATTTGAGGCTTTGCATGGTGGAGATACTAAATAATGAAAGGTTTGCAGAAACACCATGTGCGAATAATTTCTCAACTAAGAGAATGGTTCTGAAAAGAACCAGACGTATAAACTCTAAACATAGATTAACTGAGTTTATAAACTCAGTTAACTCTATAAACTGAGTTTATACGTCTGGTTCTTTTCAGAACCATTCTCTTAGTTGAGAAATTATTCGCACATGGTGTTTCCGCAAACCTTTCCTTATTTATAACCACTTAGACACTTTTGCTAGGAAGCATCCAGAATTCTCCATAGTGGGCTCCGTGCACAAGTACCCCCTCAACGGTAAGGAAGGGAGAGTTGGGGAGACCACGTGGAGTGACATTTGAATGCATTGCTGATGATGCCTGACGCGACAAATTCACAGTGCAGGACATTTGAAATTGTTTGTTTTTACGGTCAGTAGTTTCTGTTTGCCCTTTTCTTTGCTTTTTATCAATACCATGGTTTTTTGTAAGGCAGCAGAACGCTACGCTCCAATCTATAACAAATTAGCTCAAGTTGTCTACTGACACTCATTCCAATGGGTCATGTTTTGTCGACCGTAAACTTGACAAATGGACTCTCCATGGCAAACTCTTGATAGCACACTGCATTGTGAATCGCCCAAATTCAGATAAGAGTCCAACATTGTATAGAAGTACAGCATGATGAAGGTAACGAGAACATCTAACAGACTGGCCCTTGAGAAGAAACCATTTCAGGAAGAATAAATGAGCCTAAGATCATTCCGAAGCTGCAGACAAAGCCAGTGGGTTTACAAGCCTTACCTGAACATGGCGATTTCATCACGCAGTCATCTGTAGCCTTGCATAGGGCCTGGTACCCTCCCTACAAAGACAACATAACTCTCTTCACAATGTCTTTCATGCTTTACTCTGCCACATTTCATTAAAATAATGTATAAGCATGATCAAACTGACCGTTGTTGTTTTATGCTTAAAATGAAAAGGTAGTTTTATGTTTAAAATAAAAAAAAGGTATGATGGCTTACATTAGTCACAATAAATTTATCAGGATTTGAAACAGGTCAAATAACACTGACAAGAATGCAAATGGAAATTACTTGTTAAATGTTTTTCTAAATTCAAACTGGTTATTTTTCTGGGCAATTCCATAAATTCAGACTTACATGTCAGACACTTCAATGAGCTGTTGTTGGAAAAGTGTATGCGATACATCACTAATAATGTGACATCTAATGAGTAGAAAACAATGACAGACTAAATGAAGGTACACCACCTTAACGACCTTGTACATCACGTGGTCGGACGTAGGCAGAGAATTGGATTTTACCGAAATGCCCGGGCATGAAGATATTGTATGCCGCAATGGGAACATGAGAACATTTCTGTTTTCTTTTGAGATTTATAGATATTAGTACTGGTGATACCTCTAGTTTATACTTGAATTGTGTGGCTCCAAAATTGAACTTCATTTCTGCATTCTGTGAAAAAAAAATCATAATACACAGGGTGAGTAAAAAAAAATGCAACGCAAATGGCAGGACCAATTTTTGAATGAAGTTTTGCCTGTAGCACTTCTTAACTCTAGGATATTAAAGCCCAGTCATTAAGCTTTGTTTTAGTACAAGAATCATTCAAATCACTCATTTACTTTTCAAGTTACAGAATTTTGAACATAAACACCGTTTTAAAGTTCTGTCCACGGTTCACAAAAAGTATTTCTTTGAGCAAAACAAAAGCAATTCTCATAGGGATGCATGTGAAAGGTCGTATCTCACTTAAAATAACCCGGATGTACACACAAAGTCTATGGACGTCGTGATACGACCTTGTTGCATGGAGCGTATTCGCCCGAAATGCAACTTTGTTGCAGAATGAAGTTACGACCTTGTTGCATTGATGCGACGACATGTTGACAAGCCCCCCGTAAAGGTGGACCCAGACCAGTGTCAGAAACAAGTGACAATTGGGGAGTCAGTCAGTCAGTCAGTCAGTCAGTAAGACGGGTAACCCGTCCAAATCACATGGGGGAGTGAGTCAGTCAGCAAGTCAGTCAGCGAGTCAGTGGGATAGAGGCACAAAGCAAAAATAGGACCTCTGAACTGATGAGAAGTTGGTGCTTACCTTCAGCACAACAGCAGCAAACATCGGTTTTTTGAGAAGGTGCTGGGGGATATCAAATGCATGGCCAAGATACAAGCCTATAAAAAGACAAACAAAAGGAACCCAATAAAGAGGGTCAGGGTGTTCGAATCCATCTTCCCCCTTTTATCCAACAAGGAGCACAAATCGGTAGTGACACTGTGTAATGGTTAGTGAGTGCAAACTATGATTTTCGGGGGGACAGGGGTTCGAAATCAGATGCTGGTTATGTGGTTCCTCTATGGTCAAGCAACTTCAGTTCCCCTTTAGTATAAATGGGTGTTTACATAACGTGATGGTTAGTAGTTGTAAACAGTAATCAGAGGGTCAGTGGTTCGAATGCAGATGCTGGCCATGTTCGTCTATGGTCAAGCAACTTCAGTTCCCTTTTCTTTAAATAGGTGCTCGCATAATCTGATGGTCAGTGGTTGCAGCCGGCGATCTGAGGGTCAGGGGTTCGAATCCAACTGCTACCCATGTGATGCAATCCTTGCTTAAGGCATATCATCCCCTACTTGCCTCTTTCCATTTACAGTATAAGTTTGTTCAGCAACTCACAGTGCTTAGTGTTTGAGACATGTCATCAAAGGATCATGGTTCAAAAGCAACTGCGGCAGTGTGTTTAAGTTATGCCGTATCCAAGACACATCACCAGTGTTGGATCGTTTGGACTAGCATCCGGCACCACCAGGGAAAACAGAAATACATGTAGTTCCAATAAGCCTCAGTACTGATGGCGTCGCACTCTGTTTACTTGTGCGCTTTTCTATGTGGCTACGAAACCGTCGTCCCCACCAGGCTCCCATAAGAAAGCGCACGTGTAAACAAAGTGTGACGTCATCAGTACAGAGGCTTATTCTTTCATGCCAAGATTCCGGAGACAAATACTGGCCTCGCAATGAAAGCTTCAAGCCATCTTCCTTTTTCCGTATTTAATCTTTCCACAATTTCAACCATGCAAATTCTCTACTTAAAGGGAATATACAACATTTGCAAACATCGAAAAATAAAACTATCAAGTTTTTACGAAATACCTTACTTGGATGTTGATAAATGACAGTCAAAAGCATCCTGTAAAATTATGGCTCCTGGTGTGAAGTCATTTTCAAGAAATTGGTATTTTTGTATACATTTCCAACAGTGGTCGGCCGATCACCGTTGGAAAAACCTAACTATTTTTCAACTTCTGCTTCAAATGTACCATTTTTTTCAGTCCAAATTTTGTTTGCTATTGGTAACATGTTCATGAACGGGTGCAGGCCAGCTACACTGGTTCCCTTACCTTACAATTTTCCGGCATCTATAAATTGAGACATTTTATCCTTAGTGAAGTCAGGGAACCAGACTACTTGAACATTTTCGTTTTTCTTGGTTTTTCCAGCATTTTCGAACACAAAACTTCAAACATGTCAGTGTAACAATATTTGACCTATTATACTAACCCCTCAAATAGTTCATTTCTGAAAATTACAGCAAACGTCAATGATGTACATTCCCTTTAAAAGGCATATAGGATCATTTGCTTTTAATGCATTTAGTTCGTTTCCAATAATAACACCACTCAAAATCTCAAGAAGAATGTTCAAAACCTAACCTGTTGAAGTTTCAGCTCGGTGGATATTACACAGATAAAAACATTGACAAACCATGCACAACTTTTTTTGATCACAAAAGATGATTTCGTCAATAGCACTCTTTATTTCGCCAAAATCAGCCAACTGACAGATCGTTGGAAATCACCTATATTTGTGATGCGAACAAGCTAAATGAGTCGTTTGTCGGCAATTATGATTTTAAGACACAACCCAAAATAGGTCACTTAGGGGTGAACATTTCAAAATTGACGTTTTTGAAAAATCGGAAGGTTACATTATGTCCTCTTTCATGTTAACTATTTTTTTCTGAGAAAATCTCACAATAAAGTAGTTAAGTGTGCATTTTTGCTAAGGAGTTATTATTCAATAACCTGAAATAAAGCATGTTTATTGTTGCTTATTAAACACTTCATTTTTGAATGGTTGATTTCTCTGTTTGATTTCTCTGTTTTCTTCTTTCCGATCTGCCTGTGTTCTAAGTCCCATAACTTCTGAACGGAAGGTGGTATTCACATTGGGTTTTTTAACAAATACAAATTGAAAGGTTAAAAAAAAACTCAAAACTCAAATACAAATTGAAAGGTTAAAAAAAAACTCAAAAAAGGTAAAAAGAAAAACCCAAAATTTGATAAGGGCCGACAAACGACTCATTTAGCTTGATCGCAACACATTTCTTGATTTCTTCTAAATGACAGCAAGCCAGGCAGAATAATTTCATGGGGCGTTTCGTACCAGTACAATCTTCAATCCGAGTAAGCTTTCTTCGGTAGGCTACTTTTTGGGATAAATGCAAGTGATCCTCTATGCCTTTCAAGCTGCCCATGATGACACCAATCACGCCAATCCCATAGTTCAACTTACCGTTTTTAGAAAATTCAATGGTGCCATTGTCCAAGTCTAAGTAGCAACCGATGACGTCATCTTTGCCATATGACTGCAGATATCCAAAAAAGACAGTTAAATGACAAATTCTCAACTGATTAATTCAATAAAAAGTCTTGAAAAAAAAAAGCAATTTGTTTTCTGGTGGTTCTACTCTTGAATAATTATTCTCTTTGCAAGAATATTCAAGCATTTAATGTTTTTCCAAATTAACTTTTGCAGGGCAAAAAACAACAGACCCTGGTGTATCAATTGACCTGTCGCGGTAGAATCGCATTAGAATCGCGTCAATGTAGTTGGTGAAATATTGTCCAATTACAGTGGGACGCCGCTATAACGAACATCGTTGGATCCACAGAAAGTGTTCGTAATAACGATCGTTCGGTATTGCGATTTTGAACCGCCGGTACCCTCTTTTGACCATTAATGAACTGGCATTTCTCACGAGTGGTTTTCCCTTCTAGTCCTTGGGGAAATAATAGCCATATATCGCTCTTCAACATTCAAACACGATGTAACTATGGGTCGTTTGATGCTCGGGAATTAAAAGTGGCCCAAATAGTGTTTAATACATGTACAACAGGTAGATTTTTAAAAAAATCTGTTAACTTTTTTTCAACAACAATGTTCGGCACGTTTTGTACATTAAAACCGGGAGCCAAGGATGGTGTTGGGTATAGCCGAATGTTCGGTATAGCGGTGTTCGGTATAGCGGCGTTCCACTGTACATGATATACAAATGGACGCCGAACGCGAAAAATCTGAGAAAAACAAAGCTTAGTGTACAAAAACTCCTTAGGGTTATCTAAGGGGCATGGCTCACTAGCAAATGGTGATAGGTCAATTGCAAAGTTTTTGTTTTCCTTTTTTTTAGTGTAAGTATGTAATTCCATCCTACATCTCCTCACAATAATAACATATTTCCACTCACCTCTCCATAGGTATCAAACTGTCGACCAAATGACTTCTTTCCTGTGCCTCCAAACCCATAGCCATTTTTATCAGTTCCTGCAACAAAAAAAGAACATTGTTGTGATATCCACTGCCGTCCAAGTGGCAAATGCTGTTAACCCTAACCCTGCTATATGCAACAATATCCAACACAATTGAAACGAGAACCCTGCTGAATGCAACCAAATGCAACAGTGGATTCCGTTGCATTGTGCAGTGAACCCAGTGTACACCAGCCTTGGCACTAAGTACACTCAAGGAAAAAAGAAACGCACCACATAAAAATTCTCATATTTTTAGGAAGTAGGACCGGCATTGTAAAAATAGTGCATGTTCTAGATTTTGAGCATTTTAGAGATAAACGTCAATGTGTATTTATCACGTTCCGGTTGAGTGATTTGGGTGAGTGCCAAAAACTGTGTTTTTGCATTTTATGCTAATGGTTACACATGAGTGACTCCCAGATATGCGTTTGACCATTCATGTCCTGAACACAACCCTTGCCTATAAAAAGACACCAAAATGACGCCAAAAACACTTGTATCCATGATGCCACAACCTGAGAGAGACCGAGCCATTGGCATGCTTCAAGCCGGAAGGAACCGACGGGCAGTGGCCAGGCTGTTCGGGGTCCACCACTCAACGATTGTGTGTCTTGAACAGCGCTACAACACTACCGGCACCTCCGCAGATTGCCCCGAGCTGGCTGGCCGCGGGTCACGACCGCTGCACAAGACCGTGCCAATCAGCTGTCCCACCTCTGTGACAGGTTCCAGCACGCTACACGCACTGCCGCTGAGACCATAGGGACACACCACAGGCAAGTGAGTGCAAGAACCATTAGGAATCGTCTCCGGGCTGACAGGATCAGACCATATCGACCGTACGTGGGCTCAGTGCTGACACGCCGACATCGCCAAGCTCGGGTCCAGTGGTGCACAGCACACCGACACCGGACATTGCAGAGATGGTCGCAGGTGGTCTTCAGTGACAAGAGGAGGTTCCAGTGCTTCAGGGCCGATGGCAGGGAGCGGGTGTACGGGAGACGCCATGAGCGGTACGCTGACGCTTGTGTTCGCCAAGTCAACTGCTGGGGTGGCCCAAGCGTTATGGTTTGGGCTGGCATATCGGCCAATCAACGCACTGACTTGGTTTTCATCGAAGGAAACCTCAATGGTGCCCGCTACCGCGACGAGATCCTGGACCCAATTGTACTGCCCTTACTGGAGCGAGTTGGGGGTCGTGCTGTGTTCCAGCAGGACAACGCCCGTCCCCATCCCTACGCCAACCACAAATTCACAAGCCCTTTCTGGTTTTATGGATTCATCATAAATACAGATTCATTTTATGGATTCATCATGGAAAGGTGTGGGTTAAAAGACGAAGTTTGAATTTGTTGAAGAGCACGGGAACACAGTTTTAATACTGTGCAAAGTTACAATTTATGTATTCAGATCAGGCAATTTAAACAGAAATTCATTAGTTCAGAACTTCACCAGTTAAGCACAATGTGTCAAAAGAAAGCCATGTTACCGGATTACTAACTGCAACATCTTGTAAAATATTGGCAATGTGACATTTTCTTGGGTCATTGTTTTTGTAACCTACCAAGATCCAGGTTTGCATCAGGCGTGGACCAGCCAACACGGCACAATCCCTCGTCAGTGACAGTCGCTTCATAGTAGTATTTGCCTCGGAGAAAAGAAAAAAAAAGGACACGGATGAAATAAATGGAGCTGTGCTATGACATGGCCTCTACCTCTGCGTATAATTCAGTGGAATTAATCAGGCCAAACTGCCAATATGCAAGAGTACATGTGTATAAATGTCAACTAAATTAGCCCCCAAATTTCCTTTATAGACCATGCAACCAGACTTGTTTTGGCTGTAACTGTAACTTTAAGGATAATCCTATCGAGCCTGGAAGATGTCATAGTAATTCATCGAAATAAAACAGGAATTCCCCCTCCCCCAACACCCCATAGTGCATTGGCATCCCATTTATTAAACTACGAGACAATGCTGGAGTAAGTTCTATATAGGCAAAGCTGCCAACTTTTCAAAATCCAAATTAGTAATCAACCCGCGTGGTCATTTTCAAATGAGAGTACATTAACAGTGTATGTACCAGCTTTACCAACATCACGTATAGGTACATGGTTTACACGTACACATGCATACCCTTCTTGTTGTGATTAATAACGTAATGTAGGCCACAGGATTATTTAAAAAAATAATAATATAAATAAATAATTTTGTTTTACTGTCTGTATTTGTTTGCTGAAGTCAAATAAATAACAACAATAATAACATGTGCGCATATTTTTCTGAGATGCATGCTATCGATGTCGACTTTGTATGTTTTTACACACATTTAGGGCCACCGAATGCAATAGAAATATCCGGCCATCATACCGTGCAAACGCATGCTGATTTATCTTTTCTGGACGTTGTGATAAAGTCAGCGTCTATTAACAATTCTTCCAACCATACTCTTATTAAATTCCATGATCAAACTCTCGCACTGATGGGTCTCATCCCGGCAATAAGCAACCAATGTGCTCACGATCGTCACCGAAAAGTCAACACGCGATAAAAACGAGGTGCACACACCATTGAAAAATATTTTTAGTCTGGTCCTCAAGTACTCCACTGCGCACACCACATTGATGTCTACTAGGTGCTTGACCGCATTGCTTATTAGACTTGTCACCAGTCCATCCATTATCGTAAATTAGGGCCTACATTTCGCCAGAAGTTTTCGGGCAAAAACGATACTTAACCAAGTATTTTTTTTTTTCGTTAGGTAGAAACTGGGGAATTCATAATTTTTTAGTGGCAATTCGTATTTTCATAATTTAAAAAAAAAAATCGTAATAATTACGAAAAATTTGTAATAGTTGGCAGCTATAAATAGGGAGTGGGACGGAGACGTAATTAATTTGTGTGCACAAAAGCAATAATCGTTCTTTCTGTCAACTAACCTCTATTGATAACTCCTCGGTTGGAGCGCGTTCCGTGCCATGAAGCTTCTCTACTCTGGCACAAAAGACCAGTTGCATCAATGGCTGTGGACAAAAGGATAGTTTGCAACATTGAGTTCATTTGATCAACTGTCAACTTCTTTAAACGTAAACCCCTTGAGTGATTTTTTAGGAACCTTCCTTACTCCTGCAAAATCCAACACCATATGGTACACTCTACACCCAAACTGTTGGACTCTGATTATGGTGGTATGCCGTATGCCTAGCCCCATGTGAAGCATAATTAATTGAAGGGTTGGGGAGGTCAGGTTTAAGTTTTCTCCCCATAGTCAAAAACACAGATTTTTTTTCCAACTTTGAAACCAAACTCCCACTAAACTTTTAAGCAAAAGCTTTAGGGAGCACATAACGTTTAAAGCTATAGTCCATCATTTGTAATTAGTGCATTTTGTTCGTTTGAAGCAACAAAAGTGTTCAAAATCTAATGAAGGATACTGAGCAACTAACCTGATGAAGCTTCAGCTAAGCTTCAGCTGTATATTCCGAGAAAAGCAGCATTCTAAGATCTCAATTTTAAATCAAAAGTTACTGAATCATGTTTTGAATTGTTTTGAATTGCAGCTATACGCGGCGTCGCGCACTGATCCGACGAATTATAACAACCGCGCGCGCGTGTGCGTCGTTCCAATACTTGTGCGCCCTGCGCTGAATAACAAAACAACTACTAATTTAAATTTTCCTACGGTGCTTCTTAAGAATCACCGTTGGAAATGCCTTCTTTCGTTAATTACTTCAAAATGACAGCTTCCCAGAAAGAATAATTTCACAGGGAGTTTTAGTCCCTTTACTATCTTTCAACCAAGTTTGTTTTTCAACAGTAATTACGCCAGTTACTTTTCGGATGGCTGCAAATGATGGACTATAGCTTTAAAAGGTTTGGCAATACTTCTTCCTCTGTTCATCGGATTTTAAACACAAATAACTGAATAAAGGCTGTAACATTACCCATTGCCTCTCCTCTATCAAACACATTCATCTGCCATTTGGACGTGTCTGGAAGAAAAAAAGTAAGGGGAGATCAATTTTAGGGAGATACATGCACATAAAAAAGGGACTGATTCAAAAACAGATTGGACTAGCTTAACCCTAACTCCCTAGGCCTTTTTGCTAAGATGTAGCCTCAATCCTGCAAAATCCTCCGATTGGCCTCATGGAAAAATAGTACATGTAGCCTCAATCCTGCAAATTCCTCCATTATTACTTGAATATGGTCCATAGAGGGGTGACCACTGCCTGAATCCTGCAAAATCCTGCGGCAGTGACTGTCAATATGTTGAGGCTTGGCCAGTGATTTCAAGCATAATCCAGGCCTATATTTATGCATGGCTGAGCAAAAACAACACAAGTTCCGGCCCAAGACCTTGACAAAGTGCATCCTACAAAATCAGTAACGCACTTTTGCCATGTAACCTCAATCCCCAAATTCCTCCACTTAGGCAAAGAGGATTTTGAAGGATTCAGGGCGGTTAGGGTTAATAGATTTTCATTGTGTCGACATTATGAAATGACAAATGACCAAATGCAGATTTATGTTTAAACTACACTGTACATACCGTGTCCCTCAGATTTTTGTTTTAGACAATGTGACAACTGGAGGATACGCATATTAGTCTTTCATTTCAAAATGTATAGAATTTCCCCTATAAAAAAACCCCAATCCACCAAAAGCCCAATATTCAAAACCATATTCAAAACCAAGAATGGCTCTTTCAAAAAATGCAAACGCACATAAAATAAGACCATAAAGTACACAATATTTAATGCCCAGAATGCATTAAGATAAAGCCCCACAGTTTTTTTCAGGATCGACACACTCTCGACTGGTGGCTTTAAAATCTGTCACTTTTAGCACATTAGTCACTGTATTAACTTAGACCACCCCAAACCGCCCCTGCCTAGTACTCCACTTTAGCACTCAAACTGCCCGGGCACTTGATGGTTTAATGGAATCAGAAGTGAATAAATACAATGTACTACAATGTAATAAAATGTAGCACAGGTGCTAACACGCTAAATCCTGAAATCGCATAGTAAACTTTGAAGGTAACAAGCTCAGTAAACAGTTAAGAATTTTTTTTAAGAGGGTGAAATATCTTTCAGCTTGGGCCCCGAAATGTTCATTTTCTAATGGAGCGTTGTTATATATATGAACAGTAGAACGCCACTATAACAAACACGATGGGTCGATAAAAAACGTTCCTTATAGTGGTCGTTCGTATGGTGATTGTGCGTTATAAAATAATTTACTATTTTGGGAGCCAAAGGGGATGTTCGTTATAGCCAAATGTTCATTATAGTGGCGTTTTGCTGTACTTGAAAAATGCAACATTTATTTACCTGCTTTTGCCTTGATTTTTCCTTGTAGTTTTCCACTTCCACTGTCTCGAAGTGTCTCGTGGACAATCTGAATCACTGGTAGACAGAAGGCCTGAGGAAAGCAGACAGAAATACCCACATCATCAAAATATACAATCAAAATTTTCTAACAGTGAGACACTCAGGGTATTCCAGAGGGTAAAGTTAGACCCAAAAACTTCTCGGACAAAATGCATTTGCAAAGTTAATGGCTGGCCTGTCGCATTCACATTCACTTTTCTGGAGGACAAAATATAGTGATTAGTTGGTAATGTCCTATGTCTGATCATAATTTCAATATCTGCTATTTAACCCTAACATCCAGCCCTGAATCCTTCACAATCCTCTTTGCCAAAGTGAAGGAATTTGGAGGAATGAGGTTACATGGGAAAAGTGCGTTACTGATTTAGTAGGATGCACTTTGTCAAGGTCTTGGGCTGGACCTTGTGTTGTTTCTGCTTAGCTATGCATAACTATAGGCCTGGATTATGCTGGAAATCCTCCGTACTGCTCCAGGATCTCACTGGCCAAGCCTCAACATATTGACAGTTACTGCCGCAGGATTTTGCAGAATTTAGGCAGTGGTCACCCCTCCGTGGACCATATTAAAGAAATAATGGAGGAATTTGCAGGATTGAGGCTATATGCTCTTTTTCCATGAAGCCAATTGGAGGATTATGCAGGATTGTGGCTACAGGATTGTGGCTACAATCTACATCCTAGCAAAAAGACCTAGGGAGTTAGGGTTAAGTGTCAAAATGAGAAGACTATGGTTGTGGTCTTAATGATGTTTAAAATACACCAAATCACAGCAATAGCTTTTACTATAGCTGGAACAGTGCCAACTATAGCCAAATGTTATTGGGATGATGCTATAGTTAGGGGCTAACAGTGATAACAATGATGAAAGAGATGTACATGTAATAGACATTTAATTCATTACACAATGACATACTTAAAGCTATAGTCCATCATTTGCAGCCATCCGAAAAGTAACTGGTGTAATTACTGTTGAAAAACATACTTGGTTGAAAGATAGTAAGGGGACTAAACTCCCTGTGAAATTATTCTTTCTGGGAAGCTGTCATTTTGAAGTAATCAACGAAAAAAGGTATTTCCAACGGTGATTCTTAAGAAGCACCGTAGGAAAATTTAAATTAGTAGTTCGTTTTGTTATTCGGCGCAGCGCGCGCGCGGTTGTTATAATTCGTCGGATCAGTGCGCTACGTCGCGTATAGCTGCAATTCAAAACAATTCAAAACATGATTCAGTAACTTTTGATTTGAAATTGAGATCTTAGAATGCTGTTTTTCTCGGAATGTACAGCTGAAGCTTAGCTGAAACTTCGTCAGGTTAGTTGCTCGGTATCCTTCATTAGATTTTGAACACTTTTGTTGCTTCAAACGAACAAAATGCACAAATTACAAATGATGGACTATAGCTTTAATTCACTACAATATTACCGCTGCTGGTCATGCCAACATAAAAGTTTACTTTCCGACACCTTGGTTTTATGACTGTGAAGCATACAGTTAAGTACTAGTCAAACGCATATCAAGCCCTTGAGACACCAAATAAATTTCTCACCCCTGTCTTTCCGCTGCCTGTCTCTGCGGCCATCAAGACATCACCCCCTCCGAGGATTAATGGAACAGCCTCAGCCTGCACATCGGTAGGCAGCCTGTTGATAATACACATGTAGTAAGTCAGTTCAAGGATTACCATTTGTAAGACAGAATAGGGGGAGCTTTCTCACGCAACAGTAAACTTTTGAAAGTGGTAGAGGCCGAGGCTGAAATGGACTGTTGCGGCCATATAAGCCCCGCCCATCTTTGCTTTGAGTACAACTTGTGACCAAGTTTGTCTGAACTACCATGGTCACCTGACCAAAAGTCGTGATCTAATTGGTCAATGCACACTGTTTGATTGACAGGTAGGAAGGGTCTATGCTGGGCCGACTTTGGCTAAGAGTTGTGTCTTAAAGGGGCACTATGGTCTGAAATCCCCAAAAATGTCATGTTTTGGATTGTTTCCTTAAACTAGTTGAAAGGAAGCTATCCTAATGTCTTACCGTTCCCAAGAAAAGACGGAAAAAACCCGGGTTGTTTACATCGGACACAACGGAGTACACACATGTTTTTCCTGTCGTTTTCATTCAATGTACGATACACTAGTGAGTCACATAAATTACACACAGCACCGATACACAAATTTTGTTTCTTACACGTCCGCAGGGGGCGACCCGTGGGGCTGGAATCACAACTGGCTCGACTTTTCGGGACAAAATTGTGACCCCCGAAATTCGCTCCCGCATGATTCTTGCAAGAATAACACAAAAATGCCCAGTTTTGAAAGGATATGGTTGTGTGAACGTTTATATTCTATGTTTAAATGCTCTTTCTATTTAATACCATTTCATTTAAAACACGTTTTGTAGCCCAATTGGGCGTATTCCAGGCCGTAATGTCCCTTTAACTCAGGAAACGCCAAAGTAAAGAAATAACAGCACAAAAATGGCATGGGATTTGACTCAAACTATTCCTTTATCCGACCGAAGGCTTCTCAAGAGTTATGTTTGTAGCATTTTGGATTTGCCACCAGGGTAGAGCCTCCAGCCCTGGTCCCAACCAGTGCTGGACTTAACCCATGTAGAGCGCTGGACCCATGTATAACATGCATAGGCCGTGTTGGATTCTTGCTGGTGTAAAAGAAGTTCCTGAAGGCTTCAGCATTGTACGGATGTAATCAACAGAAAAATTAAGATTAGAGAAGACGTTTATCAATTTCAAACCACTTACAGCCAGTCCATATCTTCAACAGCCTGCACAAGTGACTCGATGCACCCAAACTCTGTAAAAACACAATGAAATACATTTGATTCATATGATGAATTTGTGTCAGGGTGATGTAAATCAAATTAGGTTTTGCCCTTCACGGACGTATAGAGACTGTATACTCAGTGTGTTATCCGAATATACCTGGACTGTCAGTACCCACTGCTACCAGTACATTAGCCACACTTGTGTGGCCTCTGTATTGCTGCGCCGTATATTAGGCCACACGTCTGGTTTCCCAATCCACTGAGGAGTTTAGTCCGAAACTGGCACATAAGGACTCCAGAAAGATGTCCAACTTTCTCTAAAAATGTGAAGAAAGATTACCTAATCTACTGGAGGGCAAAAGATGAGACATCATAGAATACAACTGTATGTCGTGGTATGTAAAAAAAAAAGCCAAAAAAAGGAGCGCCAGGTTTAACTCCTCATCAGTAGGTTGGAAAACCAGAGGTGTGGCCAAACGTACAGTGCAGCAATTCCGAGGCCACAGAAGTGGGGCTACCTGTACATCAGATTCGGACCAGTCAACCGATCCCTTAAACTAGGTGGTCGAGTGGTAAAATAAGACGTCTGAACTAGAAAGCAGGAGGTCGTGGGTTCGAGTCCCACCCGAGTGATTTTTTCCAACTTTCACTCGGGAGGTAACACATTGAGTATACAGTGTTTATACCTCAAAATACATTTGATTTAATATCCCATATGAAATTTGCCCTTGAGTGCAAATTGTATTTCTTTTTAAAACTGTTTAGTCCTTTACGGTCCTTGCACTTTTGCAGAACACAGCAGATACAAATACTGCTTCACCAGGTGAATAATGGCAAATTTTTTACAGTAGTCGGTAGAAAGTGCTTTTAGAAAGATTACCATCAAAAAAGGTGAATTGTCTTGATTTTGAGTTGTGTTCTTCTTTAGTTTCACCTTTGTCCCCTTAGAAATATCAAAACACATAGCTTTAGGGCTATCAATATCAAAAGTATGGCTGTCGAGCGCAATTTGAGTCCCGCGCAAGTTTTAACTTGCGCACTACATAGATTTTCCCCATGCATGCAAAGCCGCTAATTTCTTTTCCGAGTAAACTCATGCATATAAGTAACATTATTTTTATAGAAGATTTTTCTCCGATTAATAGCACCACTGTGCTTTGTGAGACAATCCCTAAAAACTAAATACATTTTTTGAAACATTTTATTAACAGCATTATAATAATGAGATTGACTGTAGAGGGTTCAGAGATGTGAACAATTTATGCACTTTGCATCATGATGTTTATTATTGTTTATGGCTCATTAGGATTTTTGTTTAATAAACAACATATTTATTCATTAAGTCAAATTAATTAATAAAAATAATAAATTAAATTAATTGATTAAATCATTAATAATTTTTTTTACTTTTTAAAATAATTACCATTTATATGCATAGTGGTTTTAAGTTTAAACATTTAAACATTGAGCCTGCAAATAAAATAATTGTTAAAGTAATAAATTAAATTAATTAATTAAATTAGCAGTGAGTTCATTAATTTTTTTTCAAATTATGCATTTTTGAAGTGTACACAGTGCTCGAAATGTTATGCAAAGTATTTATAAAAACAATATGAATTTATTGTAGCCTACAGTCCAAGTAATTAATTGCTAAATTAATTACATTAGTATTTTTTTAAGAATAAGTACTTTTTTAATTGTACAGTACCTGTAATGTAATTGAAAGCATTTTAAAAAATAATGTAAATAATTACTATAATGTCAAAACTTGAACAATTGAAGGGATCATAATCATTATTTTTCCGTTAACGGGTTACACTTAGGAATTATGATTTATTTACATTTAAGAATAAAAATAAAATGCTAATTAGATTTACAAGGCAAAAACTTGAAGGTGGTCTCCATTATTGAACAACTTCAGTACACTTTCCAAGCAATCGCCGCAAGTACTAGTGTGCTTATTGATTGCTTGCCCGGTCCCCTTCACGCCCCCCGCCCCCTAAAAAACTTCTCTGATAGTGATAAGCACTGCTAAATCTCAATGTTTCTTTTCATTGTTGACGCTAATTGAATTCACTTTAAATTTAGTTATTTCTTTGTTCATTAATTTATTCCATTATTTATTTATTAATTAATTTCTCCATGTAGGCTACTCGTGTTTTGAACATTTTTTTTTCTTCATCAATGAAAATCCCGCCGGCAAGGCAAGGTTCTCAAATTGCGATCGCCTTTGGCTTTGCGCAAGTTGTAACGTGGGCACGCAAATTAAAATGGCGCAGTGTAATTTGCGTGCTTCGGGAGTCCCTCGCGCAAGTTTAAACTTGCGTGCGCAAGTTTAAACTTGCGCTCAACATGGCTATGCCTATGGCATGTATGGGGTACTTCAATTTCCAAAGACAGACTTGCGGGGTACCTTTGTCTCTATTGTTGCCCTTTGTTCCAATTCCCGGTACAGTCAATTGACCGGTTCCGCAATTTGACCGGTTCCGCAATTTCGGAAAACTAGCTCTCGTTTTCAGGAAGACGAAAACGCCAAGGACTTAAACTTTGGTACCGATGGAAAGGTTTAATTCAATCTACTTTTCAAAAATGGTTTTAGTTTTAGGATACTCACTTACATTTAAAAATAAATCCCCTACGACCGTCACTTGCCGTTAACGAACTGCCGAAATCGAACGCGCACGGAAGCGTGATTTCATGTTTGTCGGCCTGCTACACGATTGTTCAGGGGAATTAAATCATGCCAATAGATGCAACTTGTTCGGAAATTATTCATTATTCCACCATACAAATATAAGATTTGAAGTCTTTGAATTTTTTTTTCTATACCCACCAGAGTAACTGCTGGTCGTTTGGCCGGTTCCGCAAACGCATTCATACTGCCTATACAATACACTGGCCATGGTGTGACTGTATTAACCAGTGCTGCTATTGACAAGTAGTGTTGATGACGGCCCCCTAGCGCGGCGCACATTATTTATTTTGGCATGAATCTTTTTTTCTTCTTTTTTTTTTGAGAATTTCTATTAATCCTTGTTTAAAAATGTCGAAAATTGAAAACAAAATTGAAACAAAATGATTTTGTTTCTGTCCAGCTTCCGGATAGCACTAGGTTTTGGATAAAAAAAATTCGGACTTCAAAATTTAAAATACAAAAATCTTTCTTAGTGAGCAAAATTCCAACTAAAGTTTTTCCTTTGCTCTAAAAAAATTCACCCCATGTGCCTCAGGGGTTTGGATTCATTTTAGAGTTACAACTCTCCACATCCAGGGTGCATGAGTCAGCCTAGGCTAGGAGTTGAGGTTTGTGGGGAACAATTAAAAATAGTGCATAATAATATGGAAAATAAAACGCAGGTGTGTTTCTAACCCAAAGGACATTTCCAGTAATTTAGTAAATTTAAAATTATCTCTTTTCGGTGGGTTCTAACCTTACTCTTTACCCTTTTAATCAAAAAGAAAAATAGGTACACTAATATTTCATAATGAAGACCAGTCTCTCGTCAGTGCAGAGACACAAATTTTGATTGTTTTCTTGGAGCACAAAATTTGTCAAAAACTATAAACCATTTCTCAATTTTTGTCTCAACTTGGTCATAAACTAAATGATTTATATAAAATTTCTGTTTCATACAGACAATGCCAAAGACAAAGAAGATTACGCCAGCCTCCTGATGGGCCATAAGAGGCCATCTGCACATCTTTTTCAGTTTTACCTGTGAAGGTCAAGAAGAAGTTGAATATTATAGTGAAAGTACATGTAGCTGTGTCTTCATCACCATTCCTTTGAATTAATTTATTTCTGTGACAAGTTCTTTTTTTGAATAGTGCTAGCTTCTGGAGTGCTTAAATTATTTGTGTATAACAATTAAACAGACATGCAGGCGTCATAAAGGCAATAAATTTAAAGGCGTTACATACATTTTTATTAACCAGTACATGTGAAAGAGAAGTGAGGTGTTTTAAAAACTATGCTACTTTGCAAGAAAAACCCACAGAACATGTCTATTTCTGTGATTCATCACCATTTATTTATATGACAGGTATCATTTAGGATTTAAAAGGGGTAGCTTCTTGAGTGCTTTAGTTTTGTATTACATTTACATTTTACACATGCAGGTATCACAATATATTGAAAGGGTTATCGGGATGTACGTGATGAATGTGTTGACATTTTCTTTTAAGAGCATCACCGAACGGTAGTTGAGGTTTGCTAATACAGTTGCCCAAGCATGATACACGTACAGAGTTAATATGTGCAACAACGTATGAGGAGTAACTGAACCCTCTCTTTAACTTTCCAACGACATTATAATTAGAATTTGCCATTGCTATGAAACAGCCATAGGATTTATGACATTTTTAACAATTTGTTTTAATTTGTTTGTGAAATTTAATTTGAATGTGAAACAATATGTATGTGGCCTGTATGTATCTGGCCTGCTGAGGCCTGTTCCCCCTCCCCTCCCGGCCCCCAGGTTCCCCCTACTGGATGTTGGTGCACACAAAATTAAGTATATAGTGTTTTTACCCTGAACAAATTGAAACACTCCCCCCCCCCCCAAAAAAAAAGTAAAATGAAAAAAAGGGGGAGGGAATAAACAAAAGTAAATAAATTTAATAAACAGTGCTCCCCTGCAAACAATGATTCAGTTCCAATTCATCCAGCCATGCAGTCACCTCCTTAAGTGTCATAGGAATTAAAATGATCCTGGAGGCTGGAGAAAATGTTAATTTAAATTCATAAATAGCTGGTCTGTGCTTATGTGAGGCAAAAAAAACCCAACCAACTGGAGCAATTCGTACAAGGTTTGTGTCTGGTTCTATCCAAAGTCAGAGTGTGTCTAAATAAGAATAAGACAACAACAAGAAAGAAAAATATTAGTGATTGCAAGATGATTGATAGAATGCACAAAAAGCAAGAAAGTCATTTAATTGGATTATTATTATTATTCTATAATTTCTGGTAATGAAACCAAGGATTCCTCAAAAGCGCCCTAGGCACTGTAGCTCGCAAGCCTGAAGAAACCTGTGGAGAGAAGACAATGAGAAGAAGTTACAGATTGAAGCAAGTCAAATAATTATAGCGTGAACAAAGATCCAACGAACCATAACAACTTCATGGAGTTACATTGTGTAAATTTGGACGCATTATAATGTGCAGACCTTGGCTCATGCACAGGGAAATATAATCCACATCTTTTCTTGGCTGGTTACGGGGCAAAAACGATCTAGATTTGGCCAGTACACAAGGAATATTTTCAGTCCAGTCTCACAGAGGGCGCCGTTTGCGAAACCGGAAAACGTTTGCGAAACCGGTCAAAGCACCGACCTCTACAAAATGTCCTGGCAAATTTCTCTTTCAAACGACCACAGAAAACTATTCATATCATGAGGTAGGTGAGTAATTTGCGCAACTTTATAGATAGGTAGCTTCCTGTGAAAGTGCGTTTTTTCGCCACAAGACGCTTCAGACGATTTGCGATTGCGGAACCGGTCAAACGACTGTACCCATAAGTGCCAATATGTAAGAGCACAGGCATTCACTTTTGTGTCGGATTTACAAGCCAATAGGTATTCTTTTGTACAGTTAATACGTGGCATTCACTCAGCGCCGCGTAACTCTCACACGATTAAAACATGCAAAAAATGAAAATATAAAAATGTCCAAGACCAGAAAAGTTCCACAATGTAAGAAAAAAACATAACACAAACCAGCAAATGCCGTCATTGTGAGGTTTATTTTGAGGTTCTCAAGTCAAGTAAACCCCCTCGCTCGTAAAGCAGCTGATGAGCAGACGATGCGCGATGTGGCCGCAAGTTGAATCTTCGAGCGGCGGCAGAATCACAACCCAAAACTGTAACTTCTAATAATTTATGCGTACACGTGTCCGAAACGGGCTTAAAGAGCAACGGCTACGTCTATTGTCAGCGCGTCCCCGCGTATTTTCAATAGGCGCAGACTAGACGTACCTAGACCTAGCTCTAGACAGCGGATTCGGATGCAGCTATGTCATGTATTATTATTCATGACCCAAATTCCTTGCGCCCAGCTAGTGAACTTTCCCTTGCATTTGTGGAGTGCATACTCCACAAACCAATGAATGATTTCGCGGGGTTTTGCTAAAGTAAAAAAAGATTTTGAAAAGCAAAAGTGATATATTTTCGATAAATGCAACTGAGAGAGTAATCAGCATGGCTGTGAGTGTTTATAAGTTCAATGTTTATATAGTCCATTCTTTAGTCTAGGCAGTAGTCAATCAAAACCGTTGTATTATGTGGAACTGTGTGGCGTTCATGTAGTCACACAGTCAGTGGTCAGTAGCAATGTTTTGTAATGAGCTGAACTGATTACGTAATCGAAATGCAAATTAATGCATTTTTCTGGTAAAGATTTACAGAGTTTAAATAATGGAAAGCTGTTGAAAGAAAGAAACTAGTAACACCTTGTCTTCGTTAATGGAAATGTTGTGCCCATTCTTGAAAATCACGCATTCTCGAAAATGAGCGCGTATTCTTAAGAATGAGCGCCCATTCTTGAAAATGAGCGCTCATTCTTGAAAATGAGCGCTCATTCTTAAGATTGGGTGGGAATACCACGTGCACAATTTATGAATTTTGCCCAATCTTAACAAACATTGCACGACATAATTATGTTAAATGAATTGTATAGCGGTTAAAAGGGAAACAATTCATATAAAGAGGAAAGAAAATGTTCCATGCTTCCGTACTCGTATAACTACGATAATTTGAATCAAATTAAACCTGTTATTATTGCTTTTTCCTGCCTACTTATGGGAAGTTTTGTAATAACGGAGGACTGGGAACTAGTCTGGGAAGTGCTTTGTTTAGGCTAGACAAGTACAAGTCCCTGTATGTATCATGTGCGTGCCACGAACAAAAACGATGTCCAGAAGCTGCCAAAATTGCTCTTTTGACTAGATAGAATCCAGCTCTGCGACGTTATGGTGGGGTGTGAACAATAAATTGGTGGCAATTTAAATGGGAATTAGCATTAGCACTATGGGATGGCACATTCTCATTCTTCACAATCTTCATTCTTACGTCTCCCCCCCCCCCTCTTTTATTATCCCAAAAATCTGAATTCTTTCTTATTTATTCTTATTTTTCCCCCGGTCCCCTCCCCCAATACGCGTATACTTTTCATATCCACTCTACTTTTCAGCGCCTTGCGTTGCAACAATATAAATATGAAGAATCAGTGAACGAGGATTCAGCTAGACTTGCCAAGCGCAGCCGGTGCTCGGCATCGACAAGACCGTTATCTTGTCGCGTATTCTCGAGAATGTGCGCTCAATCTGGAAGAGTTATTTTTTGCCAAGATTGAGCAAGGATCCAGTTGCACATTTTCGAGAATGTGCCTGCCCATTTTCGAGAATGCATGATTTTCAAGAATGGGCACAACAGAAATAATATATCATATACGTACGCCACTACTAGTCCGAGTAACTTCATGAACTTGGACCCAACTTATCGCCTTTTTTAACATTTGGACGCCAGACCATGTCCAAATGTTAAAAAAGGCGATAAGTTGGGTCCAAGTTACTCGGACTACGCCAGTCTACTACCTACTAGTTTTCCCTGCAATGATGCATCAGACATGTCAGAACTAGTGGTAACATACAGTCCTAAATTTAGCAGAGAAAATATTGAAGCATTATTACTTTTACTTTTTAGTGAGAAACACTTAGAATTTTTCAGACCAGTACACAGGATGTCAAGTGACGTCCGTATGTGGGCAATTCTTTGGTAACGGAATTTGTCGCTTTGTCAAAGATTATTCTTTCCCAAGAAAATATGTTCTATGCTAGGCAACTAATCTAATCATGGAAAGGGAGCCAAGACCCAATAGAATTGATTGACCGCTAAAAAAAAAAAATCCCACAAGATTACCCTTTAAGGGGCGGAGCTTAATATCGGTAACGGAATTACGGACGGAGGACAAGCATGTTTGAGTTCTTGCATAAATTATTGAAACTCTCTGAAGTTTTGAAATTTTAAAATTAGACACTACCTGTTATTTGTAGAGTTCAGGGTTGTTGTTGTCGAGCGCAATTTGAGCCTCCCACGCAAGGTTAAACTTGCGCGCGCAAGTTTAAACTTGCGCGAGGGACTCCTGAAGCATGCAAATTACACCGCGCCATTTTAATTTGCGTGCGCAAGTTTAAACTTGCGCAAAGGCGATCGCAACCTTCTTTTGCGGGCGGGATTTTCATTGATGAAGATTTTTTTTTTCAAAACACGAGTACATGGAGAAATAATGGAATAAATGAATGAATAAAGAAATAAATAAAAAGGGGAATTCAATTAGCGTCAATGTAAATGAAACATTGAGATTTAGCAGTGCTTATCAGAGAAGTTGTTTAAGGGTACGTAGGGGCGGGGCCAGGGAGGGGACCGGGCAAGCAATCAACTTAAGCACACTAGCGGCGATTGCTTGGAAAGTGTCCTGAAGTTGTTCAAAAATGGAGACCGGCTTCAAGTTTTTTGCTTTGTAAACCTAATTAGCATTTTATTTATATTCTTGAATGTAAATAAATCATAATTTCCTAGATCTGTGTAACCCGCTGTTAACGTAAAAAGAATGATTATGATCCCTTCAATTGTTCAAGTTTTGACATTATACTAATCATTTACATTATTTTTAAAATGCCTATGTATTCTACAATTAAAAAAGTACTTACTCTTAAAAAAATACTAATTAATTTAACAATTAATAAATTGTACGGTACAATAATTCATACTGTTTTTAGAAATACTTGCATAACATTTCGAGCGCTGTGTACACTTCAAAAATGCATAATTTGAAAAAAAAATTAATGAATGCATTACTAATTTAATTAATTAATTAAATGTATTACTTTAACAAATATTTTTTATTGCAGGCTCAATAATTCATATTAAAAAATATTTACAACTTAAAAATGCTATGCATATAAAATGGTAAGTATTTTAAAAAGTAAATAAATTTGCAAATGATTTAATTAATGAATTTAATCAAATGTTTCAAAAAAAGGCATTAACGCATTGTCTCCTGAAGCTCAGTGATGCTATTAAATCGGAGAAAAATCTGCTTTAAAAACAATGTTACATATCTGCATGAGTATACCCAGGGCCAGGGCAAAATAGTTTAGCGGCTCCTGCCGGGAAAATCTATGCAGTGCGCAAGTTTAAACTTGCGTGCGCAATTTGTAGCAAGGAAATGAATGTGCGCGCAAGTTTAAACTTGCGTGCGCGCAGGTTTGAACTTGCGCGCGCAAGTTTAAACTTGCGCGGGGGACTCACTTTGCGCTCGACATTGTTAACTACAATGCAGAACAAAGTTGAAAAAATAATCACTCTTTTCATAATTTGCATTTTAATCACGGTAACGGAATTACGCCTGGGCGATAACGGAATTACGCCATAGGTTTACATGTAATAGGTAAATGCAATACATTAACATTGAATTCAAAATAGGCTCATCACAATACAAATTGTAGAAGTTTATAAAATGGCACAAGGGGAAAGCTAAGTGAAAATTAGCAGATCAAAATATAAATGTAGGCCTAAACATGTCTGGGCTTCATTTTTTAGGTCAAAGGTCAAGGTCAATGACTGCATTGCTGGTTAGCAATGTATTATTTTTTTTTACCGAAAATCAAATTTTACTTTGAACAATTGTATTATGGTACTGATATTTCACTAGTTTATTGTGCAAAATACAATAAAACTGTACTGGGTGGCATCTCTGAGCAAGGGAAGATGTAAAGTTATGCCAAGTAGAAGTACAAGTACAGTCTGGTACTCAACTTTCATATACTTGTTGTGGAATATATTTTCTGTAGGTACCAGACAATAGGCTTTGGCCATACATATTTAAAGGGAATGTACATCACTGGCTTTGCTGTAATTTTCAGAAATGAATTATTCAACATGTTTGAGGGGTTAGTATAATAGATCATGTTTGAAGTTTTGTGTTCGAAAATGCTGGACAATCCCCCCCCCCCCCAAAAAAAAACTCTTCAAGAAGTCTGGTTAATTGATTCCACTAAAGATAAAATGGATCAATTTAGATGCCGGAAAATTGCAGGGTAAGGGAACCAGTCTAGCTGACCTGCACCGGTTCATGAACATGTAACCAGTAGCAAAACAAAATTTTGACTGAAAAAAGTGTAAAGTTGGAGCAGTAGTTGAAAAGTTGTTAGGTTTTTCCAACGGTGGTCGGCTGACCACCGTTGGAAATGTATACAAAAATACCATTTTCTTGAAAATGACTTCACACCAGGTGCCATAATTTTACAGGATACTTTAGACTGTCATTTACCAACATACTAGTAAGGTATTTTGTAAAAACTTGGTAAACATGTATATGTCATGTACATAATCTGGAGAAAATGTGCATACTTTGTGCATGCGTAATTCCGTTACCGTAATTCCGTTACCATTTCGTAATTCCGTTACCACTTGGAAAAATGCCAAGAAATGACTATTTGAAAGTTTTTATTTTTAATTTATGTTTGTAGTAGGGTCTTTTCTCAACACACATAATTTGAAGAAAAAAAACAAGAACATTTGTGAAATAAGTAACTTTTGCCATTTTTTCGGTAACGGAATTACGTGCTAATTTTGACATTTTTAAATGAAGGCCTACACTACCGTATATATATATATTTATATATATAGATTTTTTTTAATGACGCTGAGTAATGTTAGTAACTTGTAACATTGTAAAATAAATCAAACCTTTCCCCTGTAATTCAGAAAGTAATACAAACACAAAATTTTATTCTTTTACCAAATCTGAACGTTTTTAATCATAAATTGCAAAAATCACTGTTTTTACCAGAAATATTTTTTTTTTTCAATTTCGTTTTTTGAACTGAATTCCCCATTTAATTTAGGTCTAGAAAAAGTACAAAAAAGGTTTAATATGAAAATATTTATTTTTGACCTTTTTTGCTCTCCCATGGAGAATTGCCCATATGGAATACTTTCCTTGTTAACCCCATCACAAAGAAATTGGTCTATTTTTTAGTTAGTAAAAGTGCACAATGGTCATCAATTTCAGAAATGTTTGTCCCTTATTATTAATTACATGTATTATTAGAGCCAATATTTATAAGTATAATAATAAGGGACACAAATTGTGTGCACTTACTTTTTAATAAAAATTAGACCAAGACAAGGTGTTACTTTCAACAGCTTTCCATTATTTAAACTTTGTAAATCTTTACCAGATAATATACATCAAGAATGCATGCATTATGGGGGTGGTAGTGTCATTGACATGATTGACAGCAGCAGCATTGAGCAAATTTCAACTATTTAGCAAATCGTCTATAAACTACCTCTTTATAATTATAGTCCATCAGAAATGTAGAGGCTGAGAGCTCCATGCAGACATCATGCCACAGTTCTTTTGCTTGTTTCCTTTTTTGGAAGGACCCAAGTATTTGACCATGTGACTGTTTTGAGTGCACCAAAAATTATGGACTAAATCATACATATACAGTATGTACTTATATTAAGTGCGGCCAATTAGTTTTTCGTCCCCGCCCACTTCTTTTTTTTTTTCGGCCTCGTGTCTGGTTTTTAAAATCATATATGGAGGCCTTTTTTTATGTAAGTCATTTGCAATTTTATCTTTTATGTGCTTCCAGTATGCAAGTTTACAATAATATAATAATTTGGGAGGCTAATCATCCTTACTCGCAGCTGGTATGCTGAATTGCGAAGGACGCGGCTACAACGTGGTCGGGCCGCTGGCACGTAAAGGCGCCTATGGCTGCCGGCCACATCGACCCATACAATCTTGTAGAAAGGGTGAGGGAGTGGACACAAGGTATCAGCGAAATGTTAAGAAAAATGGAAGAATCCTTCTGGAAAATCCACCCCCCGTGGGGGAGGGGTGCAAAGGCCGCCTCCTCCCTTGCCTTCATTAAAACAAATCTGGAGGAGAAACAGTTCTTTTCCAGTTTCACTTACGCCTAATTGGCCTTAAGAAATTCATTACAAAAGTCCAAATCCCCTTTAATCCTGTCATGTACTTTCTACTTATTTCTCAGAGTAAATTTAAATCAGCCACCGTATTACTGAGTTGCGGCACAGCACTGTTTGGAGGCATGTGTCTCGGGTTTGGCAGTGAGAAGTTCTACCGGGAAGTGGCCATGCCTAGCTTGAGGGTAGTCAGCGCGGAGTCGGCCCACGTCATTGCAGTGAAGACAGCTGCGTGGGGATTGGTACCATGGAACACTTACAAGGACCCTCCGTCATTAGTAAGTAGACCAGGGTAGTTCCAGAATCAGCTCCCAGCAAAAGGTTTGCCCATCAAAAATAGGACACCTGTAAATAACATTTGCAAGAAAAAATAAAAAAAATCAAAGGTACACGATTCAAGCATGCAAGACCTCAAGAAATATCCTGCAGTAATTTTGGACAAACTCTCTCCACATTTATTATGAAAATTTTTAGGATAACTTGCTTTCATAGCAAATATCTAGTGAATGAAAAAACAGTCTAGATTCAAAATTCAGGATGGATTAACTTTTCAGGACAACATTTCAGGACAATCTCTCTGGATGACTTTTCAACTTTTCATTTAGCATGCATTTGTGGCTCACGGTGCGGAGGCCGTCCCGTATTTTTTGACACAAATATGGAGCTAGTGCAGACTCATTTTTTTCTGAATGTGTTCAAGGATAGATCTGCCTAAAATTACATTCTGTGAACTAATAGGTCTTTTGATGTGCCACACTGATATCTTTTCAGAGTTGCACAGATTTGTTAAAGTTGAGCAGGCTTGTGTTTTGGATTGTATGTCATTACTTTAAGTTTTACATAGAAAAAGTGTTGCTCATTTAAAAAAAAATATTTTTATAACTTATAGGGAGTAACAGTATGGGGTCGTCAGTTTAGCAACCCCATAGGCCTAGCGGCCGGGTTTGACAAGCACGCACAAGCCATGGACGGCATGCTCAGGATGGGGTTCGGCTTCGTAGAAGTCGGCAGCGTGACCCCTGAACCACAGGAAGGGAACCCCAAACCCAGGGTCTTCAGGTTGTCCCAAGATAGAGCCATCATCAACAGGTAAAACTACAAAGTAGCTTGTTTGTTTTTTTATTCCTAACCGCACCGAATCCTTCAAAATCGTCTCTGCCAAAGTGGAGGAATTTTGAGGTTACATGGCAAAAGTGCGTTTCGTAGGATGCACTTTGTCAAGGTCTTGGGCCGGACCTTGTGTTGTTTTTGCTCAGCCATGCAGAAGTATAGGTCTGGATTATGCTTGAAATCCTCCCTACTAAACCTCGACATATTGACAGTCACTGCCGCAGGATTTTTTTGCAGGATTCAGGCAGTGGTCACCCAGGATTGAGGCTATATGGCATTTTTCCATGAGGCCAATTGTAGGATTTTGCAGGATTGAGGCTACATCCTAGCAAAAAGGCCTAGGGAGTTAGTTAATCTTTGAGACTGGTAAGATTGTCACTGTGTAAGACACAGCATTTATCAGGCATACAACTTTTCCTCTGATCAGCTGATTTCTTTTTTCATTCTCCTCACACTTGTGCCATTGACATTGAAAAACACTGTATAAAGTTTTGTAAAGCTTGGAATTTTCTCCTATTTTGTTACTTCCCAATCGCATACCTTATTTGTAAGAAGAGAACATAAAATCAACATGTACCATTTTCCGCTACTTGTATCAATATTGATGTGCATATTCAATGCTGACCTTTGACCTTGAATAAATTAAGAGTGTTTTAGAAAGTGTCATGAAAAGTAACAGAGTGGTCTCAAACAGTCTCATGATTGTCCTCCTGATTATAACCCTATATTGAATAGACCATCTTGAAACACTACTGACTGGTTAACCTAACCTGCAGATTCCTTGGCCGTGGCTGGCATTTTCAAACCAGGTTTTGCGACTGGTAGCTCCTTAACCCAGCAATATCCTTTATTATACAATGTCTGAATAAAATCTGATTGCTCATTGACCTTATGACTTGGCCACCGTAGATATGGTTTCAACAGTGAAGGACATGAAGTGGTGCTAAAGAGGTTACAAGGCAGAGCTGAAGCTAGAGCACACTTACCGGCAGGTAAACGAACCATTGGCTTCTTGAGTTAAATCGAGAGACACCACCTCTCCTGCAATCATCAGGTTTTTGGCAAGAAAATGAATCTGCATCCCCAGATTACCACCTACACCACCCCTCCCCCTTTAGGGTCACTTTTCTATTGTCAAATTTCAACAAAATTTAGTACAAGATTGCCAAGATGTATTGTAAGATTGCACAAACAAATAACCTAGAGTGGGATTTGAACGTGCGGATCCTGGAACACCATTCTGTATTTTAATAGGCCTCTCTCAAATGACGTCACTTCCTACAGATTGCCACGTGCATCGGCATTTTGGGCATCAAATTTTTGTGACGCGCATCAGCTGTGCCGTATTTCGAAGAAATTTCGAGCAACACGCTCGCGTGTTTAGAACATTTTGCACACTGTGCGCACATGCGCCTGATGGAGTTGAACCTACGAAGAAGGGGTCCTGTGAGAGAGATGTATTGACCTGTCCTGCCCTAGAGCTGTCTTTGCTATGATTACTGTTGGTGGCTATTGACCATCGTTAGGACAAGCTTACTCGGTGGGACTTGAACCCACAACCTCCTGCTTACTATTGCAGTCGTCTTATCACTCGACCACCGAGCTTGCCAGGGTCGGCTGGCCAGTTGGAATCTGATATTAGCAGCGGGTACATAACCATTCACCAATTCCAATGTGTAATTTTAAATGAACTCTATATTTTTTTTTGTATTGTTAAAGAAAAGAGAGGTATCGTAGGAATAAATTTTGGTAAGAACAAGACATCCCCTGATGCAGTCAATGACTATGTGAAGGGCATCGAGCGCCTCGGATGTCTGGGTGACTACTTGGTTATCAATGTCTCAAGTCCCAACACCCCAGGCCTGAGAAAGATGCAAGGCAGGGAACAACTTGCACACTTAATAGACAAGGTAAACAAAAACATTTTCTCTTTTTTTTAAGCAGTGTGTTTTGCCCTTCACTGACCTAATTTTATAAGCACTGTACACTCAGTCGTCTTTGTCCATGTCTGTTTTTTTGTTTTGTTTTTCCCAAAAGCAGCAAGTCCGATGCCTGGCAATCGCTGTCAAGCTGCCATATGGCAATAATAATAATAATAATAATAATACCGGAGTCTTATAGCGCATGTATCTACCAACAATTAGGTACTCAAGGTGCTGGTAATTATGTCTATCTTTAAAGACAGAAAAATGAAGTTTATGAGAAATATGAGACCCATTATGTAGCACCTTTATAAGGGTTTACAAGGTGCTGCTGCGCATATTGCAGCCACCGTGCCAGAAACACAGGGGCAAACCCTTTCTCTTAGCGATAAGTGTTAGTGGATTCTTTAGAGTGCATTACACAACCCACGGGACCTACGGCTTTACGTCCCATCCGAAGGATGAAGCAATAATGGTAAGGTGCCTTGCTCAAGAGCACAAGCACCATGTTCCCCGTCAGGATTCGAACCCACGTACCACAGCACACGAGTCGAACACCGTAACCATTGGACCTCAGCACCCCAAAATAGACAGCAAAATTGTAGGAAGGTGGGCAAACAGTTTGTTTGAAGAAAAAATCAGCTCAAAATTGTCTGCATGGTAATTTTTTTTACTAAAATGTAGTTTGCCTCATTGAACACCAACATATTAAAACATACGTCGTGTGTTTTTTTTATCTGATAGGTGCTAGAAGCAAGAGACGCACTGCCGTGTACCCCAAGACCACCCCTACTGGTCAAGATTGCACCTGATCTAACGCAACAAGATAAGGAGGACATTGCTGCTGTTGTCACCAGGAAAGAGGTAGGACCCAAAAAACACTACCTGGTTTTATCAAGAACGCCTGTCAGTCTAGAGCAAGTATGATCAAGGACAGTTGATCTACTAGTGGTTGATTTGTGATGTATATTACTATCGTAAATAGTACCATTTGGGAGACACCTTTGCGCAAGAAGTTATACAAAATTGTGCACAAGTCTATGGGAATGTCTCCCTAACGTTACCATTTTTGGTTAGTATTGTTATAATTATTTATTTCTGATAATGAGACCAAGGATTCCTCAAAAGCGCCCTAGGCAATGTAGCTCGCAAGCCTGAAGAAACCTGTACAGAGGAGACAATGAGAAGCACTTACAGTTTTAGAGGTAGGAGGAAAACCCAAGCAGAATATTCTGGGGGAAATCCACAGAATCAGGGCCACATGTTGGCCCAGGTGGGATTGGAACCCGGGTCACAGCAGAGGAAGGCACCAAAATACCCTTGAAAATGGTAAAACAAAAATTGAAAATAAGGCTCAATGAGACACAAAGGTGAATTTTCAAAGATAGCACTAAAAAAAGTTACATTGCAAAGGGGCGTTTAATATTTTGGCCTTCAGCACCCTTTTGACCTGTTTCAGCGAATCAGTTTAAGCTATGGATTTGTAATGTTCACTCATAGAGAGATGTCTGAAACAGGCATTTGAACACTGACTTCGTGATTTTTTTATCAGGGTAAGGTAGATGGGCTTATAGTCACCAACACCACCATCACACGGCCTGCTAGTCTACAGAGTCCCCACAAGGCTGAGGGTGGGGGGCTGAGTGGTCCTCCCCTCAGACACATGGCGACGGACACGGTCAGAGACATGTACAGACTTACACAAGGTGAGTTCAATAGATGAGATTCACAATGTAGAGCAATTCACAGTTTTCATTGTTTACGAATTGTGCCATATAAGAGCAGACGCTGCGCACTTCAAATAAGATCAGGAAATTGTGTCAAAATAAAATTGTACTCATACTTTTGTAGAAGATAAGTAATTCAAGTGTTACGAACTGGGATAGTCCAAACTACTCAGAATTTCACTTTCTGCATAATGTTTAGGTGAAAAACTTTTGCTCGTCCTGCAAAAGGCCAGATGAAAACAAAATGGAATTCACACTACAGGAAGGGGCTGCACACCGATATCATGTGTCTTCATAAAAATCTGTTCTGCTGCATCAAAAGGGACCATTCATCCTTATTTAAACTTACATTTTCCTGTGGTTCCTTGACACAAATGGCATAATAGCTTGCGACAGTTTGAATTATTTATTAAACACATAGTACCAACAATGACTCCGTTTCAGGTGAGCTGCCAATCATTGGAGTGGGCGGAGTCAGCTCGGGTCAAGACGCCTATGAGAAGATCAAGGCAGGGGCGTGTCTAGTTCAACTTTATACAGCATTAGCATACGAAGGACCGCCCCTAGTCAAGCGGATCAAGCGAGAGTTGGATGAATTATTGAGGTAAGGCTCATTTTCCAAAGTTTTTTTTTTCATACATGTATTTCTTTATGGATTGTATCGAGATATAATGCAAAGATTGAAGAATTGTTTTGAGAAATGAAAGGGGTATTTCTTAAGCTCTTTTTATTTACTGCAGTAGATAAATGAGATGCGATCAAGCTAAATGAGTCATTTGTCGGGAACTTTCATTTGGTGATTCAGGCCAAAATAGGGCCACTTCATCACATCACTTCATCACATCTCTGGGTGTTCTGACTTCCATAATTTCTGAACTAACGATGGTATCAGCATGCGGTTTTCACAGCAGTAATGCTAAGATTGTGCTCTTTCAAATCTGTAAAAAAAAATTAAAAGACCAGGGTCGACAAACGACTCGTTTAGCTTGATCGTATCACAAATGACAAGTGAGCTAAAATCCTGTGATGTTGTCGTTTATTTTTTTTCAGGGCGGATGGCTACAACACAGTCTCAGAAGCAATAGGTTCCGACCACCGACAGAAATGATAGTTCTCCAAAAAAAGTATCACGCACTCAAAATGTTCTTGAGATGTTATCTCTTAGCACATAGAAGTATATCGCCCTTTTATGAACTTTTTAAGAAGCTTGCCCTCCAATTTTTCTGTACTGGATCTACACTGCAGTATATTTAATTTAGAAAATCGTAGAAAACGGTGTTCGGTTCTGTTTTGTCCTCATTTGGTTTAGATTGACTGCAACCTCCATGTTTTGAGTTTTACAGAATGCAAAATGCTTCATACTTCTTGTTTGTAAACTTTTAAAAGGCCATAATTACATTGTACTGTACAGGGTGAGTCAGAATGATCTGGACCCAAATTAAAAACAAATATTAAAAATATGTAGCAATTAACAAAACCAAGTGCAAGTGAGATATGTTATAGGCTGGTATTTTGGACATATTTGGTGAAGGTTTCGTATATCCATTGTACCATTTTGAAGAAAAGCGCTAGCAAAGAACAAACTCTAAAAAATCACTCGGACCATGATTTAACAAATTTATTGAAATCGCATACTGATATGACTGCATTGTTTGAACTACGTTGCATGGACACTATTAATTATCCCACGAGCGCAAGTGGAACGCGGATAGTAATGGAGTGCGTCTTCGGCCTTGTGGTATGTGGGACGCAGACGCACTACATTTTCCGTGTTCCACAAGCGCGAGCGGGAGAACTAATTTATCTTCAAGCAAACTTGACGCACAGAAAAGTCTTAGAATAACACAATACATAGAGTGTGGTATGTACCGTGGCCGTGCTACATGGTTATGTGTAATTAATAATAATAATATTATAGCGCTTTATTCATATAAGGTTTCAAAGCGCTTCATCATTATTACCCTGCTCATTGGGCCAATGAAATATGCCAAATACCATCTCAGCTCCCTAGGAGTATACAGCTCGATGCTGCCATTTTCGGCGCAAAGCAGCTTAAATCAACCACAATAGACACCTCTGCCCTCACAGGTATCCAATTTACTCCTGGGTGGACAGAAGCAATGAATGACAAAGTGCCTCGCCTAAGGGCACACGCACCATAACCGCAGCTGGACTCGAACCCACAACCTGCAGAATTACCCACAGACCACGAATTCAATGCTCGAGGCCACGGCACTCCACGGCTTGTTGCCATGGACTGACCAATCAGGATAGAGGATTCAAGTTTACTTGAAGATGAAGTACAATATACATTGTGAACTATTAACTACCAGGGAATTGCAAATATGTATAAAGGACACCAACAGTCTTATAACTTGGCTTGGGACTTTCCTGTTCTGACCTAGTGAGATTTTTTGTATGATGTGAAATGAGGTATCCATTTGAAAAAAACAGAAAAATTATATAAGGAGTCTTGGACCTCTTCTTGATTGGTCAACTGAAAAAAAGTCCAGTGAGTGCCCCTTCAAAACATTTTAGGAGGGAAAATCATGTGTCTTTCATCTGCTGTCAACATAAAAAAGCAATAGTATTCTTTAGGTAGTATTCCGAGGGAAACACAAAAATATCTTTTGTGATGGATGAATTTTTGAGAGTCGGTAAAGGTGATCAATCACTCACAACCATTATTTTCCTGTGGAATTGTAAATAGTATTTTATTTTTCATATTCTAGGCCGCAGGAATCACAAGATAAAGATGATCAGTTTACAAAAGAATGTAAAATAAAATCCATTTGTCAGAAATTAACAGAGTGCAACGTTCCCATTTATTTATGTGTCCTGTGGTTTTGGAGTATTACAGAAGGTGAACTTGTTCAAACACCACCAATTTTCAGATTCATTTTGAACACTAAAAATTGACATGAAATTATTGGAAGGCCTGTAGACAACTTTTCACACTGTTATAAAGAACAGACTAGTGGAACTTTTACATATAGTGGGGGAAGAAAAGGAAAAATACAAAGTACTACTGTGAAGTTGTCTGTGTTCCGTTTTAGTTACATGAAAAGAGCAGTCCATTTTAGACCGACAAAAGTTTTGCCTGTAAAACTACACTTTTACATGCAGCATTAAAGGTACAGTACATCATTTGCAGCTATCCAAAAAGTAACAACAAAATTATTGTTGAAAAGCATACTTGGTTTAAAGATAGTAATGGCACTAAAACTCCCTGTGAAAGTATTCTTTCTGGCATGTTGTCATTTTGGAGAAAACAATAAAATGTCATTTCCAAAGATGCATCTGAAGACGTATTTTTGTAAATTTCCCTTAGTAGTTTTTTTTTTCATTAGGTAAGGCCGTGAACTGGTGTGCACAAGTGTTCGCATGATGCACACGAGCGCACAGTTGCCATTATTTGTCAGTTCAACATGCAACATCGCGTACATGTAGCTGCAATCAGCTGAATGAGAACGTGTGCCAAACGCTGATTTCTGGCTCAATTCAAAACATGCCTCTGCAACTGTTGAACTGAAATCAAGATCCTAGAATATTGTTTTTCTCGGAAAGTACAGCATTCACCGAGTTAAAACTTCATCAGGTTAGTTGTTAAGCACCCTTTATATTTTGAGCACTTTTGTTGCTTCAAACGAAAAAAAAAATGCACAAATGCCAAATGATGTACTCTGCCTTTAAGCAGTTGCTTACAAATGTTAATGCATGTAGTTTTGTCTTCATGTCAACTCTCATAGATGGTTGCAAATTGTGAAGTAAAGCAAATTCGATTGTTTTATTTATATAACCCATGGTAATGTAGATAACGTCAAGTTTTGCTTAATACATGTGCATATGGTGGACCGATGTCCATATAAATTTGAAGTTGCATGAGAAATATAATCAGAAATGGAATACAATTTGAAGAAACAACAGGAGAAAACTTGCACGATAATACCATTTACCAACTGTGCAATGCAAACTCAAAGCAATTTTGTGAAATGTTGACCTGTAATCTGATGGGGTTAAAGTGACCCCGTTACTGGGATGAATACGGCCGGGTTAAACTTCTTGAAATTTACCTCATGGCCTGGGTTGCATGTTACCCATATCCATAGTCATATTTGCCCCATTATATGGGTTAAACAGACCCCATGACAGGGGATACACTTCAGAAACCACTATGGTATAAACTCGGCCCAAAAGGGGTTATACACGGACCATGCTGGTATGCATTCAACTCATAAATGAGGGTGCATCGTCCTTATGCAGGGTTCGAACTTAACTTTTTTGTTCATTAGCCAGCCGGGCTACTGAAACAGACTCAGATTAACTAGCCCGCGGGAATTTTTACTAGCCCGCATGTTTTTGTTTTATAAAGTGTCTCATAAACAACAATGTGCATACATGTAAAACGTGTATCCTGAGGCAATCTTGTCAGTGTTTTTAATAAACAGATCTAATAATTTAACCCTCAACAGTTAATAAAATTAGACACAAATTGATACATGTACAGGTTTGCTTTCTGAACTTAATGATTTATTTCTTCCTGTCCTTTCATCTTTGCCGTAGCCCAATCATTTTTGACAGCCGGGCTGCTTAAGGAATAGTTTGACTAGCCCGCCGCTTTTTTGACTAGCATTTGGCTAGCGAGCTACCGCTAAAGTCGAACCCTGCCTTATGAATGGGGATAAGTTTGATCCATGACTTGGGATTAAATAGGTCTCGTTCAAATGACATCATTTCCTACAGACCATTCACGTGCATCTGCATTTTGAGCGACAACTTGCATAACAAACATCAGCTGTGTCATATTTCGAACACATTTTCGAGCAACAAGCGCGCGTGTTTGAAACATTTTCAACACTGCGCAATGTGTGCTTCATTGCGTAAAATACCCAGTTGCACTTCTCCTTCAGAAATGACCGTCATTGAACGAGGCCTATTAACCCATTGGCAACTGTACAACATTGTATTACACTATTCTGTGATGAATTCACAACCCAACACAAAGATTGGACAGTTTGGAGCGGTACAGGGACTAATGTTTTAAACCCACGAATGGGTTCATACATGTATTTTTCCTACGGCTTCTATAAAATAAAATACCAACAGCAAGGAGTGAACAAACACTATAACACTACAAAAACAAAGATTATGACGTCTGGCCGGTGGTCTTCTTCTGTTTCTTCTTCTCTGCTTCCTCTTCTTTCTCCTTCTCGATCTCGGCCACATACTTCTCAACTTCTTCTGTTTCATAGATCTAAAAGAAGGTTCGAAAAATAAATCGGCCTTAAGATTAAGATTGATTTTTTTCGGCCAATGATAAACACAACAATCACAGGAATTTATGATGATGGACTCGCATAAAAGTAGAAATGACTCAATTTAAAATACCATACAATTAAAACAATTAATAGCCAAAACATCCATGATACAAGCAGCCAGTGTTAAAGGGAATATACGCTTTAAGACTTCGGTATATTCAAGCCCTATAGGATAGTCTGGTACCCACCGTCAGTCTCTCCCCTTTCCTCATGACGGCCAGCTCGATATTCTTGGCGCCAGACTGCACCACCTCCAAGAGTGCCCTGACAGCCAGCTTGATCGTGTCATGCTCTTTCTCAGCCAGTTCATCGGTCCAGTGCTTTTCAAGGAACTCTCGGACGGTTTTTGCGCTCCTGCCAATGGCATTTGCCTAGTTGTAAAAAGACAACATTTGTTACGAGGAGGCTTAGGTCGTTAAATATTCGATTAAAAAAGAAGCAAAGAAAATGTTGATTTATCCTGGATTCAAACCTGAGACAATTGGACTCAATTTTCAAGGACCCCTTGAAAAAAAAAAAGCTGATCCAACGCTGATCGGCCGATCAGCGTTGGAAATTGATACAAAAATACCACTTTCTTGTCTTGAAAATGACAGTATACCAGGTGCCATGATTTTACAGGATGCTTTACACTGTCATTCACTAACAGTCCAGCAAGGTATTTCAAAATGATTTGGTAGTTTTATTTTTTGATGTTTGCAAATGTTGTACTTTCCCTTTAAGTTAGGCCAAGAAAAAAAAAAGTTAAACGTCATGTCTTTTTGAAAAAAGGAAGGAGGAGGCCCTTTTTTGGGTCCAAAATGGCCGCCCGACCCATTTTCCAAAATGACTGGCCGGGCTTTTTTTTCAAGATGGCCGCCAGCTTTTTTTTTTAATGGCCGCCACTTGGACTCAGTAAATGACATACCAGCTTTATATGGGCTAGATGCAACAGACAAAGAGGCCAAAATGATGTCACTGTTTAAAATGTATCATTTTTTTCAGGTTTTTTCTTACAATTAAAAAACTGAAAAAGAGAAAAGGAGGCGGCCTTCAAAAAGGAAGCGGGCGGGGACGCTAAACACATTGTTTTGGTTTTTTTTGGACTTACTACATGTGTGTACTACAAACTGCAATCGCTATGAGACCAGTTTGAATTCTTTTAGTTAAGTGTGTTGAGGAACACAGTGCTTGTTTCCAAAGCAAGGGTTTATATCATACATGCTTGGATACCACACAGCAGCACGATGGGAACTTAGAACCCTAACCCTCTAGGGTATTGTGGCTAGAAACCCTGCCAAACGCAGCAACATGCAACACTTGACTAAGTGACAAACCTGCCCAGTGTAGCAAGACCCGTCAGGGGAAAAGTCTCAAGGCCACACTGCCTGAGAGTCCGTGGTCACCGCACGCAGCAGGATAGAACTGTGGCATTGTTCAATGGGACTTAGCCCTCATTATTTCAGAGCTGGCCATTCATGCTCTGGTGTTGGTAGCTGGATGCATCAACATGCACCAGACTTTTCCACCCGATGCACTGTGCTGCATCTGGCAGGGTTAAGTTTTTTAATTTAAATAATATATAATTATACTGGTGTAATTCAGTTGCAAAGTTCAACGTACCTTCCAGGAATGGTAAGTTCCAGCAGGGTCAGTCTGGTACAGCCGCGGTGTCTTATCTAGATCAAATCCTACGATGAGTGCCGAGAGACCAAACGGCCGCCGCCCATTACTCTGTGTGTAACGCTACAGCAACAGGAACGAGAAGAGAAAAAGGTTCAATGTGCCCAAGAAGAACATTTCAAAACTTAACACTGTTTTTCAAACAAACCATACATGGAAACTGACTAGGTGCATTATAATTTCAGTTGAACAAAGATGATTAACTGGAGCAGGGTTTGAACCTGCGACTTCCTGCTTCCTGTTGGTGCACCGACTGAGCTTTCCAGGCCTATGTTGGTGGTTCCAACAATTAGAGATATTACTGCACTGTTTTTCGCCCATGGGTAAATGCTTACTATGGGGCAATAAGTTTGTTTTTTGTGTTTTCTCAGGCATGCAACTGGGAAGTCACAAAAACAATGGAAATTCAAATCTTTCCCAGACTTTGTACAGTGTTTTTCCATTTTCAATGGCACACATGGGAAGTTAAAACAGAGGAAATCAGCCGATCCGAGGAAAAGTTGCATGCATGATCAGTGTTGTAGTTGAGTACTTTTTTCCGAGTACCGAGTACTGCCAAGTACTTAGGTTGCCGAGTACGAGTACTTGTACCTCCGAGTACAAGAACAGGTCTCCGAGTACGAGTACTTGTACTTACGTGTACGAGTACAAGTACTGTACTTCCGAGTACGAGTACAAGTACCGGTACTTGTATTTCCGAATACGGCCATACGGCAAATGGTTCGTTGTGCGTAATTGGCCCAGGCCCAGTCAAACCAATATACAGACCCACTAACAGCTAGTTGTTAAATGTGTTTGTCTGGACTTGCACAGAACAAAAGCAGGAAACTTTGATTTCTCCACAAGCCAATTTACCATTCAAACTTAAAGTATCGATAAAATAAGGCCGTGGTATATAGTCAAGCTACATCATTTTCCCCCGAGTACTGCTATTCGAGTACGAGTACTTTGATGATCGAGTACAATTTCGACATGTCGAGTATGAGTACTTTGCTGCCCGAGTACGAGTACCGTCATTTCGAGTACAAGTACTTTGACATTCGAGTATGAGTACTCCAAAAAAGTACTCGAGTGGTACTCGAGTACGAATACGAGTACTACAACACTGTGCATGATTTCTGTGTAGATAGACCAATTCCTCAGAAACACTGTTTCTCCTTGTATTACCCTTTCCAACAAATTTGCCTATTGACACATGATTCAAAAGGGAAGTCTGATGCAAATTATATAGATTCAAAAGCCCAGGTATAGACTACACATTGCTACTCACCTGTTTGAGTTGCGCAATGAATCGTGTGATGTATTCTACAGTCACTGGGTCTTCTACGGTCAACCGATGGCTCTGGCACTCAATGCGGGCTCTGTTGATAATGATGCGGGCATCTGCGGTCAAGCCTGAGGATGATCAATCAAAAGTTATGTTCAGACTCAAAAGAAGTTTATCATCAAAGCAAAACAAGGGTCTTTATTGCAGGCCTGACAAAAAAAACACTTTTAATGATTTCGACCCCAAGCATGAGTGTACACCATTGGCTCAGGAAGCTTACATGTAATTAAAGTCTTACTTTAAAGGTAGAGTACATCATTGATAATTTGTGCATTATGTTCGTTTGAAGCAACAACAGTGCTCAAAATCTAAAGAAAGGTGCTTAACAAATAACCTGATGATATTTTAGCTCAGTGAATGCTGTCTATTCCGAGAAAAACAATATTCTAGGATCTCGATTTCAAATCAAAAGTTGGCGAGTCATGTTTTGAATTGCGCCCGAATTCAGCGTCTGGGACACGTTGTCACACAACCAATTACAGCTAAGCGATGTCATGCACTGAACCGACGAATAATAGCAACCGCACACCCGTGTGCGTCGTGTCAAAACTTGAGCGCACTTTGCCGAATTGAAAACAAACTACCAATGGAAATGGCCTTCTTTCATTGTTTTCTTCAAAACGGCAGCTTGCCAGAAAGAATAATTTCACAGGGAATTCAGTCCCCTTACTATCTTTCAACCAAGTATGTTTTTCAACAATAATTTCGTCAGTTACTTTTTGGCTGGCTGCAAATGATGGACTGTAAACTTTAAGTCAATTTTTTTTAAAAACTTTTATTTGATTGTTCATTGTCATTAACCATGGGCCAATTGATTTCTGCACAGTGGTTGATTTTTAGTCGGTTTCAGAAAGGGTCCTTTGCAAAAAAAATCCGCATGTTTAGGCTAACCAAATACTCAATCAGAGGATTACAAAAACTGACACCAGAGAATCATATTCTGTGGTTTTGTGCAGATGTACTTGCTGTAGCATCGTGATTCAACAATTACTGTGTTATGGGCTCCGTGCACAAGTACCCCATCAACGGCCAGAAAAGGAGAGCTGGGGGTGACCTAGACTGGTTCCCGATCCATTCACTACGTATTTCGAATGTATCCAAAGTTATTGGAGGCGGGGATTAGTCTCGGAGACCATCGCAAGGTGAATTCGAACGTATTTGCGCGCCGACGACGCCCGCGAAGACGCTGTGGCAATAGCTTTTGCACATTCAGGACGAAGTCGAACCGTACTTCGCGCGCGAACCTGTACAGTAAGTACGCGCACACTGTGTGTCCCGTCCACGGAGCTCTCAACAGAGGTAAAAACGCGTCCTCTTTAGTTGGCGCACGGAGCCCATGCTCATGTGCTGTGGAAACCCTGACGGGGAACATGGTGATTGTGTTCTTAGTAAAAAAACTGAAGTCAAATCTGTCCCGAGCCAATATGGCCCATCAGGCTGGTGTTTATCTCCAGTGTCCTTGGCATGAAACCACGGAGAATATTTCTATTCCCCCTGGACCGGATGCTAGTCCATCGCAGGTTACTCCCCAGCTAATGCCAGTACCCACTTATACTCCAGGGTGGAGAGAGGCAAGTGGCTTGCCCAAGGACACAACGTGCATAATGACCAGTAGCTGGATTCAAACCCCTGACCCTCTGATCACGAGTCCCAAACCATAACCACTAGGCCACACTCCCACTTCGGCAAGACATACAAATGCCTCTCTCCACCAAGGAGTAAACATGTAAGTGGGTACCAGATTGGGCTGATCTTGAGTTGCTGCAAAAAGTGCTCAATAAGCATCACATTCTTATTATTACATGTATTATTATTGCTGTGTATTAATCAATTAACATTGATTTTTAGGTTTTCATCACTTAAGATTAAAAAATATCAGTCGGGAGGGGAATTTATAGTTTATTTTTTATAAACTCCACTTCTTCACATTCAAAGTGAATTGAGGGGACCTTGGATAAACGTCAAAGAAGACACAGCAAACAGGAAAACTACTTAATCAGTTCAGGCCTTCATTTTTAGAAATTCGTGGACCTCAGTTAATCGCTCTCCTTGGAAATCCGAGGAGCTCAATTTGAGCACCCAAAATTGCTCTCCTGGGAAGTCCGAGGAGCTCAATTTGCATGTTTTGTGCTCAAAGTAAAAAATGAATCCAAATCATTTCCTGAAGTCTTTCATATCATGCACACACACTTGCATCAGAACTGAGAAACAGATGCGACTGTTCACTACAAATTGAGTGCTTAATTCATGTCAATTTAATAGGTTTAAGTTTTACTTGTTTGTGAATCATCCTGATGTGGAATTGGAAATAAAAATGAAAAACAAATTGGAGTTGACTTGTGGTTCTTTAGTGTTTCTTTTTTGTTCTATTTTACTTCGTTTTTATTATATTCACTTTATTTTATTTTTATTTTTTGTCTTATTTACTGTTTATTTCAGTTTTTGTTTATTGATTTTTTTTTATCAAATAGTTTGTTTTGGTTTACTAACTTTACTAAAAACCTGTTTTTGTTTAAATTTGCATATGTATCATGTGGTGTAACCGTGTTTTTGAGGGGTTCTAAATTTATATCCAAATTGATGAATAGAGCCCCCTCCCCCCCCCCAAAAAAAATCCAATTAATTTAAGTCTGGTCATCATACATCTGTCAAAGAGATACTTTTTTTGTCACATAAATCCTCAAAATTAGTAAAATAGAAAAGGAAAATAATTATATGAATATTTGGTTTTGGGCACAAAAAATAAAAGGATCGAAAGTAAGGTCACAGAAATGTACAAGTATAAGGCCAAAAAAAAAAATAAGTCGGTCTCTGGTCAGCGCGCGCGTCGATTTTAATCATGCGCGTCAATCTTTTTTTTTTCAAAAATGTTCCGCGGTAGCTCCAACAGCGCCCTCTATTGCCGCACCTCCTCAATTTGTTTTACCAAAGAGCACCAAGGAATGGGAAATTGCACCAAGGCAAATGATCGAAAGCACCAAGGCAAATTATGGAGGACACCAATGTACATGAGGACACCAAGTAGCAAAATAGTACCCCACCTTGTCTGTACAATCCAAGCTTGAAGAAGAAAAAAAAAAGCCAAAAAAAACCAAAAAAGCCTCGTCCTTGCGTCAATTCCGGAACTTTGGTCTGACCAGAGACCGAATATTTTTTTTTTGGCCTTAAACGCCATTACAAAATGTCGAATGGTACGCACAAACAATGTCATTGTGCACGGGTGGCCAGTTGACCGGCCGCGCTTGCGGGCATAGCCCGGTAGTCGGCACATGGAAAATCGCTCTGCACTCTATCGTTGTGGGACAAATGAGCTCAACCTTTCGTAAGGTATTTCCAACCCAAACTTGTCAAAAATGAACGCTAGTTTCTTGTAGATGTACCGGAGATCATTCAAAATGCCGTTCAAAAACTCTGGCTCCCTTTGGAATATCACAACTTCCAGAAAAACGGTGTAATTTCACATAGGCCTACCCACTGTTAATTGTCTGGCTGCACAGTATTAGATCGCGCACAAGTACATACTATGTAGGCCTACGTGTTATGCGTGGGATCGGGACGGGAAACCGTCGCGATCGCCCGGCACCACACTCAACACGTGTGCTTGGGCCACGTCCATTTTATCGAAAAATAGGGGTGTTACTATTACAAAGTAGGTGGTTTTAATTGCTCAGCCCGTCCATTTCATAATTGTTTTGTGTTTTCACTTCATCGGACGTTTATATATTTAGTTTTACATTATAAATATTTATAAACTAATTTATAAACTGATCTCAACCGAAATTATTATTTCATTTTATTCACTTAATGGCGGTGCACGTCTGAATGACGATCCTGCCAGTACCCTTGATCATAATGGAACGTGCTACATGTCGTTGATGAAGGCCTGCAGTTAATATTAAGTACCAGTCATCTGTTTAATGACCTAGGGTCCGTCTCTAGAATTTAGAAAGGGTAATGAACCCAACAGTGCGATTGTGCCTGTGGATTTGGTGAAAAAAAATTGTCTGGAAAATACACCTTTTTGAAGGAAAAAAACACACTTTCAGAAAAAAATATAAAATATGGAATAAAATCGGGGAAGGAGTGACAATCGAGGAGGGGGGTGATGAAAACCTAAAAACCAATAGTGATTGGCCTTATGCTCAGTAGCTGGTCCTACCTGCAAAAGCCATGCACACATGATCATCAAGGACACATATCTTCCTGACTGTCCTCTCCTCCTGCAGCTTGGCCACTGATTTCTTCTCCACGCCAAGGACCACTATGTCTTTGCCACGAACCCCAACCTACAGAGGACACAAACAGTTACTGAGAGTTAAACAAAAAGTTATGAAACCTTTTCTTGTTCATTCCAGTTACATTCTTTGCTGATTGCAAAATTGCCTTCATGTGTTGGTGCATCCCCCTATCTGCACACAGAGTTTGTTTATCGACGCAGGTCACGGTTTGTATGTACACGTACATCCATAGAAAATGCGTTGGTAGATCACAACCACTCACATTATTGAATGAATCGCTGTATGATGTCTGCGCCATAATTGTTGAATTTCACGGATTTTCAACCCAAAAATAATGGCGAGTATCATTGAAGCCCCATTACTTCGTCTTTGACATGTGGAGAAGCCAGTGGTAGGTGCTTTCAATGGTATTTTTGTCAAGTATTTTGCGTGATTTTTGGCAACTTTTGTGCTGAACTCTGGTGAAAATTCTAAAATTGAGATTGCGTTTGTAGTGGGGCGCTAGTACGACAAACCAAACTCCCAAATGTCAAAAAAGGAGTTCTAGCGCCCCAGTTAGTGTGTCTAATAAACTGTACAAAAAAAGGTACATGCCTAAAAAATACAAATTCAATGGCCATTCCAAAGCCCCACTTCCGACCAGTACCACTGTCAACGAGTTGTGCAAAATCTAGCCCCATAAATGTGGCTTCTTACTGGACTACCTCTGTAAATTAAGGCCACACTTGGAAGACTTCCTAAAAACGTTAGCACTTGGTATCAAATTTATTTTCCCAATAAGACTGCGTATGCAGTTCATTTATGCTTTAAAAAACCACTCACCTTGTTAATAACAAAGAAAAAATAATACGCAAGTGGATAACTCTCCAGTTTTCGTGTCGTTTCCCGGTCCTTTTTGGCGTCCGTTTGTGTGTATTCCTCAAATCTGTCATGTTCCAACTGAACAGTGTTCTAGCACAATATACAGGGATCGTTCACCTGTCAGTCACGCGGCGCGCTGCATGCCCCGTAGTCTTGGGCCAGCTGGTGCCAGCGCAGCCAAACGACATCAACGGTAGAGGGCGCTATCGGCGAGACAAAGCAGGTCTTGGGCCAAGACTACGGGGCATGTGGCGCGCCGCCTGACTGACAGGTGAACGATCCCTGTATATTGCGCGAGAGCATTGTTCAGTTGGAACATGGCGGATTTGAGTTACACACAAACGGAGGAAAAAATGTTGCAACCTGACACTGCTTTTTTTCTTCATATATCATCTTAATGAAATTGAAGGTCAGTCATTGCAAAAATGACAATAACACATGAATCTTGGACTGAGAAACAATTCAAATTTTGTTAGGAAATACTTAGAAAATTTTCTTGACTCTCCATAGACTTTGTTCACAACTGCTGAAGTAGCGTCAGATTGCAACATTCTTTCCCAAACGGATGCCAAAAATAACCAGGAAATGACACGAAAACTGGAGAGTTATATACACTTGCGTATTAATTTTTTTCTTTGTTATTATTATTTAACAAGTTGAGTATTTTTTAAAAGCATAAATGTACTGCATACACAGTCTAAATGTGAAAATAAATTTGGTACCAAGTGCTAACGTAATTTAATTAGGAAGTCTTCCAAGTTACTCCTAGAACTATGAGGCTCCGCGTGAGCGGAGCCTCATAGAGTCAGAAGCCCGCAAAATTGCTGTCAACACAAAACACTAATTAAGTACAAAAACGTCCATTCCAAATAAGCCATTTCCCACAGAACCGCTGCACAGTTTGCCCCTAAACTCCGTACAATACCTCATGACATACTCACGTTATGTGCACCAAACAAACATCGGTGGATTCTGTCTGTTTTCGGCAAAAATGATGAAAAATATGCCCTTTCCGCACTGAGCCAACCTAACACTTGAATCGAGCACGCGCGCTGATATCGCAGTCATTTTCGGGTTCGATCGCTCGGAGCGCGCCGCGGGGGGTATGGTGTAGGAGCGGATTGATAGTACGCGCATGCAAGTACGTACCCCCCGCGGCGCGCTCCGAGCGATCGAACCCGAAAATGACTGCGATATCAGCGCGCGTGCTCGTTTCAAGTGTTAGGTTGGCTCAGTGCGGAAAGGGCATATTTTTCATCATTTTGGCCTAAAAACAGACAGAATCCACCGATGTTTGTTTGGTGCACATAACGTGAGTATGTCATGAGGTATTGTACGGAGTTTAGGGGCAAACTGTGCTGCGGTTCTGTGGGAAATGGCTTATTTGGAATGGACGTTTTTGTACTTAATTAGTGTTTTGTGTTGACAGCAATTTTGCGGGCTTCTGACTCTATGAGGCTCCGCTCACGCGGAGCCTCATAGTTTTAGGAGTACTTCCAAGTGTGACCTTAATTTACGGAGTCGGAGGTAGTCCATCCAGTAAATAGGCCTCATTTATCATGTTTATGGGGCTATGCAAAATCAACATGAATTTGAATACTCTCAAGTGAGTCTCATCATGGTCTCATTGAAATGATATGTCAATTATCACTGCACACACACTGTCACCAACTTGGCACTTGCTGCAAATGAGTGCAATACTAGCTCCATGCTGCGCAAGTGAGTGAGTGTCACTGCATTGCATTTGCAGCAAGTGCCGAGTTGGTAACGTTTCTTACAGCCGTGGAGCCCTTTTTAACAGCCTCTTGCGCATATTCTACTTGAAACAGATGGCCATCTGGTGAGAAAACAGTGATAGCTCTATCGTAGCGCGACATTTCGGTTGATTTAGTGGACAATTCACTATTGGTACCGCTGCAAAGAACACAACTCCAGCGTGTGACAATGCAAATTTCGAGCGTGTGTATCCCAATGGCGGCTTCTAAATTCTAATCTTGGAGGGCGCCCTCAAGTGGGCTTGATAAGACGGCCACAAATAAAACCAATAAAGTTCCAAGCCAAAAAACCTGCAATAAAATCCCCATAGACACTAGTGCCAAATGCCCATACTTCAAAATTCTTTTAAAAATACTCAGAACTCTCAAAGGTATTTAAGCTGCACAGAAAAATGATGATCAACATGTCATCTTCATTTTCTTTTCATTTTTTTGGTGGGTTGACCATTGACCTTTTGAGGAATTCTCACTCAAAGAAGATGACCCTTAGTTTCCCAAAGCGGACTCAGTAGCCATCTTGAAAAATAATCCCTCAACAACAGGGCAAAATAGTGTCAATTTCGAGCCCAATTGCATCCAAAATGCTCAGAATTAGAAGCCCCAAGTCTGGGTCAAAGGTTCATTGCCATATCTCTTCAATTCCCCAGTTTTGTGGCTCTCGGAACTCTAGTATGGGTATAACGTTTATGAGCTCGGCGGATGGGTTGAAGGCTTATTTACCGGTTTGCACTCCTAACACTTTTTAAGTCGCGCCACCATTTTTTTTTAAACATCACATTTTTTGCTACCAGAAATTTGTGATTTACTTCGAAAACACTATCGGCGCCCCAACAACCAAAAATCTCAAATTCCCACCAGCAGAAATAATAATGTCACGGTGGAACGTATTGCATATCATTTTACAGGAGATCTATTTTGTTTTCGGGGGGGACGAGGGGCGTCAACTCAGGTTTCCTTGCTTGTTTGTTTTACTGTCTCTGGCTGGCCCAGTATATTTTATTTATTTGTTTTACAATGCAGTGTTTTTTTTATTGCATCGCTGTTTGCTCTGTTTTCACTACAGCCCTTATTTTATTGCTTCTAGGTGATCTGCTTGCTTTATTTTGCCTGGTTATATTTTTCTGGCTCCCATGTATTTCATCTGAAATACTATTTCTGCTATCCTTACTGTTAGTCATTGTGTCATATCTATTTTGTTTGTGTAAAGCGCCTGGGAGCATTTTGTTTAAATGGATTTGGCGCTATATATATGTGGCCCGCTCTGCAAAAATGAGTGTGTTGTGGCAAAGCTGAAATTTTGAGTTAATTAACTACATTGTTAAAATGGAATGAAATAGCTTTCATTTGGAGTATATCATGGACCTCTCTAGGACTTTTGGTTGCATTGTTGTGCTTGTTTAATTCTGTCAAGTTTTTGCAAAGCTAGAAACGTCTCAATGGAGAAAAAAGGGTTTAAAAAATTACATATTCACTGTAACTAAGCAAGAAAAGCACCCAAAAATCCTAATTTTGTTAGTCTTTTTCTTACAATATTTAAAGTTCTGTGTATTTGAACTAAAACTATCAAACAACCAAAATAAAACAAAAACAAAAAATCCAAATTTTGATCAAATTATCGCTGTTTCCATTTGAAAATGGCAAAAGCTTGAATTCAAATTATGCGACATCGGACTATGCAGAGCGGGTCACATATATGTATTTTATTATTTTTATTGCAGAAATCTCCTTGAGTCCTTGTGCTGTGACGTGGATAATTTGAGATCCCCGGTTCCTGGCATATCTGAATCTGAACATTCACGCGAGACGTACGTGACGAAGCCTAGCCAAAAAAAGCTCTGTCCAAATTTTTTTTATCAGAGAAATTCATCAAAAATAATGCGAACCCCGGCCCCCCCCCCCCCCCCCCCCCCAAAAAGCACAATTATACTGGTAATAATGTCCGCCTGTGAAAAAATACGGACAGAACCAGCTTGGTTGGGGGGGGGGGTATTTAGGGTTAATAATGGTCGGATTTGAACAGCGCCCCATTGAAAGTAGGGCATAAGCCCCCTCCCCCCTATTGATTTTACGAGGCCAAGTGCCCGGACAAAAAAAAATTGTCCGAGAAATTCATCAAAAATAATGCCCCCCCCCCCTGCTCCGCCCCCCCCCTCAATTATACTGGTAATAATGTCCGCCTGTGAAAAAAATACGGACAGAGCCAGCTTGGTAAGGGGAATATATAGGGTTAATAATCGTCGGATTTGAACAGCGCCCCATTAAAAGTAGGGTATTACCCCCCACCTATTGATTTTACGAGGCCAAGTGCCCGGACAAAAAAACCTGTCTACATTTCAGCATTGATTTGGTGATGAAAAACCTCCCCTGCAAAAATTCCTAGATCCGCCCCTGCCTAGGGCCTACATATCGCAAATAACTCCGCAAAATAATGCTTGATGTAAAATGTAGTGGCGTATATACGGGGGGCAATTGAACAAAATATATTTGCCTTCATGTAAATAATAAGCATTGGTCAGTGGGGAGGGGGGGGGTAGCTACAATAGAAGGACGTTTTTCGCTCAGCCTCATTTTATAAATTGTGAAACTGAGAAATTAAAAAAATAAGATTAAAACATTTACAGATAGTGATCGGTAACATCAAACAAAAGTCGCTCATTGTCTACTGCGAGACCAATATAAGTCTTGTCCTTGATCAAAATCTATAATTGAATTCCAGAAAGAAATAACACAATGGCAATTACAAAATAGGTGAATAAGTGTTTCTTCTTCGTCCTTAGAGAAAGTACAAACATTGGAACTCAACTTGTTAACTTTAAATAAAAACGAATTAAGTGCCCAATATTCTGTGGATTAAACGGTACTGAAACATTTTAGGCTTGAAATCAACCGTGCAAGCAAAGGGTACATTGAAGACCCGAGACCATTTACCAAAATCGAAATTGGTTTGTAGTTTACCTTTTCATATTGTCCACGAACTTCCTATAACAACTTGTATAGTCTAGATAAAAAAAAATCGTAAAATTTGCGAGATCCCATTTCATCGCTTAAAATGACATACAAATTGAAGGGAACAAATGGGAAATGAGCGTTGTTGTTATTCACCTAATATATATATATATATATATATATATATATATATATATATATATATATATATATATATATATATATATATATATATATATATATATATATATATATATATATATATATATATATATATATATATATATATATATATATATATATATATATATATATATATAACACAAAAGCGACCTTAATTGCTTAGACTACAGCACCATATTCAGTGAAAATGGTCCACACTTATTACCGAACTTAATCAGGTTTTTGTACCAAATTAAAGCGTAGTGTTTTTTTTTTAAAGTCACCGTTATGAGTAGCGAGTATACATGTATATATATAACCCAAAATTGATTACAATGAAACCAAATATTACGAGCAAAGAGTAAACCAATTGAGCCTCCTTTCCATTTGAACTAAACGATGAATGCCAAGTATTCTACGACACAGGCGTGCCCAACCAGAACTTTCTGAAACAATAAATCGACGCAGCCAGGTCATTTTAAGTCCACATAGGCCCTAACGTCGTAAACCACCGAAGTTATATAGTGGCGCGCGCACCCAGTGTTTGGCTTTGGGTGGGGCTCACAATAATTTTGTTCTAAATTTTCTAGAAGTTAATTTTTTTTTTTTAATGTTGCCCAAAAATGTTTGGCCGCAGATCCCCCCCCCCGGGGGGGGGACTTTGTTGACGTTGGTGGCGCCACTACACCCCCATATACTACTCGAAAATAGGCCACATACATATCACCAAGGTCAAATCGTGGTACTTAAAATAACAATTTACCCCCCCCCCCAAAAAAAAAAAAAATTGACAAACTCGGGGGGCAAGCCCTCCGAGACCTACACTCCCCTCCCCCCGAAGTTTAATTACGAATCATCTGGTTTCGAATAACTCGATCATTACCTTTCCAAATAATATTAAAAATCATAACATTAAGATGATTAACAATATTGCACGGAGGATAGTCAGAATAAAATAGGTACGTTTTGACATTAGGAGTGATTTCACTACAGTCACTCTTCCCAAAACCATACAAGACCACTGTGCAATAGTCAACATTATTTCGCATAGCCCTGACATGCTGGCAAATCGGTTAAGAATGGCAAATTGCATTGTACGTGGACCTCTCAGCACTGTGTCATCAGCAAATTGTGACATTCGGAGTTCCATATACGCCTATACGTGAATACCCTGAACATTCTTGTGATTTATAAACATCACAGACAAAGCCTCAGCACATAAAAGCAACAAATACAGACTTACGCCATCACCTAGCCCACACCCTTGCTCAATAACAAAGGATTCTGAAAGAAATCCATTAACCATGACTATTTTGAATCCATCTTGTGATTTGATGGTCCAAAGTAAAAATTATCTAAAACCCTATAAATAACATCAGGTGAAACGGAATCGAAAGCCTTTTTCCAAATCGACAGAAAGCAACATACCTAGCATTATTAACCTACGGGGGCTCGACCTATTTTGACGCTAGTGGCCGCTCTTTTTTCTTATCAATTTATTCACATTTCAAAAAGTCGTAAAAGGTTAAGGTAGGTCACAAATAAGCATCCAGATCGATTTCTCATTTTTTTAAAACCCACTTCCTTGACAAGCGGATTTGTGTATGTGGGGTTGGGGGATGCACCGGGGGGGGGGCGATGGAAATTTTGTTGTATGACCAAAACAAATGCATCCAAATGGACCAATCAACAGCTTAGTCCGCATTTTCTGAAGGAAATGACGTCAAAGTTTCTAAAGTCGACTACGATTGGCCGGCGCGCGGGGTAGCATACAATTTCACGCTACGATTATGAGACGTTCGTATCGTGGTTCTGCACACGTGAATGTCTAAACCCTCATACTACAATTTAATTTGGGCGTTAACTAGTATGAATTATAAATTGCAATAATTAGAGAACACGATTAGATTTTTTTTAGATTCTTTTAATTAGAATTTGCGATTGAGCAGCGAGAATGTTTCATAACAATGGTCTTGGCACATGATGCATGGCTGTATTCTCCCGTTCCTACCAATCTAAGTAACTATGATTAGGCTCTTAGGCTCTTTTGTCTACAACAACAACAGCATAATTTATTAAAGAGCCATACGACAGCTCCGATCGCCGCTACGTAAATACACGCGACATCAAGTAGGATGTGCTGGTACCAGGCGAGGCTGTCCTGTTTCGTCTGTAGATGCGCCGTACCGTGTTCCATGGCGTACTCGATCCAGCGGGCGGTCCGTGCTAAGGGCAAGCCCTCCGTCACGCCTTGTTCGCTCTGTGAGTCCCGTAACTTGCCCGACGCTCGCGTGGCATTCTCTTGGTATCTGTCAATGTACAAACAAGACGAAAGGAAAAATGCTTACTTACTTATTACAAATGTGTATCAGTGTCTGCATCAATCGGGGTGGGTTATCTCCTCCTGAACATACACAGACATGATTAGGTCTTACCTACGGAAGAGTAAGAGATATGTCGGTTTTGACCCGAAAAGTATAATTGATCAAAGTTTTGCAAAGATCTATAGATCCATCCCAATGAATAAAGAAAAGTGAAGAGGAACGATAATCTATCAAAACTGTAATTCGCAAAGAACTCTTCTACTGCTAGATTTTTTTTTACGCTCAATACAATGTAGATGACGTCTGGATTATGCTAGAAAAAGGTGAATTTTGGTAATCTTTCAACTTAAAACTAAACTCTGTGATCATGACTTACGACGGGTCATCCAAGACTCTTCTGATCCCGTGGTAGAGCTGCTCCGACGTCAGACCTCGCACCCCCTTGGGAAAGTAGTCAGCCATGCCCACGTGATACTTGAGCCGGACCATGTCGTCCACCTGATCCGTGAACAGGGGAATCCCCAAAATGGGCACACCGTAGTACATGGCCTCGTAGCCTCCGTTCAAGCCGCCGTGGTAGATCAATAGACGGGTCTTCTCGTGCGCTGAGACAAGGCAAACAAAATAACGATAAGCATTAAAATAATCAGTTAAAATCAGGATGGGCGACAATTGCCTTGTAGGATGATCACTCCTGAAGGTCCCCCGAAACTCACTGCTGTTATGTAAAGATGTTCCCTCAGCCACCATTGGCCTCCTATGGCAATGCACACTCACCCATCAAGTCCTTTTGCGAGATCCACGGCACGATCATAGTGTTGTTACCGAGTGCTCCGGGCCTCTCCTCGCCGAGGTACTTCCAGATGACCCGCTGGGGCAGTCTGGCCAGGGCCGCTGCGATCATTTCCGCCATATCCATGTCCATGACGTGTAGCAGTGTGCTCACGGAGAAAATGACCACCCCGTGCTCGCCTGAACCCTGGATGAAATCTTCGAAAACCTAGGAAGAGGAAGAACATGCGGACAAAATACACAGTTAAACACAGATGCAAGTTACTCTTATTTAGGAACTTGTTAGGAATACATTGGGATGAAGTTAGGGACTGGAAATCAAGGGCTGATCCAAAACACAATTTTTTGAGGGGCCAACAAAAATTGTGGTCCCCCATGGAGGAATAAAAACACCTCCATGGGTCCCCCAAGGCAAAAAGTGACCCAAAATATTACGGTGTGGGGTTCGCGGCCCACTCAAGGGCCCTGAATTTTTTTTTTTTTGGATTCCGGATGCTCTGTGGTGCGATCTGAAGCAATTTCTGACCACTTTAACCATTTTTTAAGGAAAAGAAGGTAGTCTACGTAGTGCCTGCTCTATTGCTACGTCACTTAAGAAAATTGGGTTCTTTGGGATGTGCAAAGGGTCAGGAAGATGGTTGTTGACTGTACCTGCGGCAATGGTTTTGGAGGACCAATTGTCAGCCCACCTATCAGAATCGTATTAGGAGAAATCGGTCTGGGAAACTCGATGTGAAAATCCCAGTTGAGGATGAAGAGTTCGGAGCGGGCCACGATCTCTCTGGTGCCCATCCGGGTGTCAAGGCCGGCCTCGGCCCGGGCCCGGTCCACGCCGGCAAACAGGACGTAGTCGTAGATGAGCAGCGTGGCGGCCGATATCAGGTAATTCTTGACTCGCTGGGGGAACGACATGATGTCTGTGTACCCGGTGACGAACTCGGGGACGTAGGCTAAAGGGCTGGGCTGCTTGGCCCAGCGGCTGTACCGTGTGCCCAGAAAGCCGCCGTTCACGGTGTTGATGAACGGCACCTTGAGGATGTCGTGGGCCACCGAGCTACACGCCGGAAACATGACTTCGCAAAGGACCAGATCAAAGTTGGCTGCACGGAGCTCATCGAAATCCGTTGATTGGAATAACATTCTCATCAGGCTAGCCACTCCGTCGAAAATGTGTTGGACTTGGTCGTCCGGCCTTCCTAGCCACATCTTCGCATACCTGATGACAAGAGTGTAAAAAGAAGTAAGGCTCAAGCTTGTCAGATGGAAAGATGTCTCTGAAAATCTTCTGATGTAGAATTAGAAGATTCTGATACTAATTTGATAAACCATTCATTTACAATTTATATTTACAGCAGGTAGGTTTTTAAAGGATTGTTATGGAAGTAAATGTCCAGATGAACCAGAATGACTGAAACGGAACTAGAACTCAAGACCTTTGGAATACCATGCCGGCGCCCTAACAACTGAGTTTATTTGTTCAGTCCCACTGGCGATCCCCCACTACGTCAATGTCTAGTAGTACAGGATGATTACATAGGTATTACTACAACAAACATACTTAAAATGCGTATTTACCAAGAAAAAGACGACAGTTCCCCGCTTAGACTCTTACGCGTCCAGTAATCCAGGTTTCTTTGCTTAGTCTCCAAATAGGCCATGGGCGAATCGAGCAACCTGAAATTGATCAGCTTTTTGTCTTCTTCCGTGGGCCAGTAGAGAAGGTCCTTTGTCGTCAGCCAGGTGACATTGTGGCCCCTGGAGGCCAGTTCCCTGGCCATGATTCGCTGGATGTGCGTGTGACTCCCGTCCAGCAAACAGTCCACGATCAGGATCCGTTTAGAGGTGCCCTTGGCCGCGGACAACGACGGGCCTCCGCTCGCTAGGCCCGGCGCATCGGAGGCGGACGAGGCCCGATCGCGCAGCCCGGAGACTTCACTTTCGAACCGGGCGGGATTGACCAGGTCCAGTTTGTCATTTACGCGGCTTGTTGGTCCGTTGTTTCCGCTGGCCTCGGTTGAATCGCCACCCGTGCTTTGTCCATTGGCCGTAAGAAGCCACATAGCGACAAGAAAAAACACTACTTTTTGTTTTCCCATGACTGAAAAAACAAAATTTGTATTAAGAGCGTATTTTTTAATGTCGGGTCTTCTCTATAACTTCATAATCACTGCATACTCAAGAGCCTACCGAAGTAAAAATAACGCAAAATCACTATACACGCCATTAAATAACCCTGTATACTATAAAGTGAGTAGAGCATGACTTCAAATGCAGGTCAAGGGCTTCGTTTCAGATGAAATTAACCGGCATATTTTGTGGCTGTATTTGAACATCGACGGGTACTTTCAAGGTCGGAAGACCGATTTTTTTATTGCAAGTATACTGCCTCTACATGAGAAAGGCAGTGTTTCAAAATATGACTGGAATATCCTTCCTTGAAAGGATTAATATATTAAATATATAAAATAATCTTGTAATGAGGAACTGACACGGTGCCGAGGGCCTAGAGGGGTCTTCCTTTTTGCAGTGGGGTGCGACCGGGCCGTGGGTTGGGAAGAATAATTCAATGACACGTGATCAACCAACCGCCAATAAGATGAAAGGGATTTATTCAGGTGATATTTGACGTAATGTGTACATGATTTTTTTTGTGTTTGCAGACGGCAAAATATGGAGGCACCTTCTTTTTTTAACCAAACAAGATGTGGGTGGTTCGTTTGCTGAATCAATGACGGATCCTGGATTTACAAAGGAGGCGGAGGGGTGGATGTTGACCTGATTCCCTGCTCCCTCTGTTGTCCTTACGACGTCAAATGTTTGCAAATTATATGCAGAACTAGTAAGATACACCCATAATGCAACTGGGTTGCCGCACTGTGAACATGGCGGCCACTCTGTGTGGTGATGTACAAGTACGTGTAATTACGAAGAATCGTTTAGATTTTCGCTCAATTCTACAGTGTCTTTGGCAACTATCAATATGAAGAGAGTGGCACTGCTTATGCAGTTGAAATGCTTGAAAGTTGTCTTCGTGGAGACACTATGGCGATTTTGCCTACTGATTAGGGTATGAGTAGGTTTTTAAGCTCTGGCAGGAGCTTCATGTCGCTTGGTTATCGGTCTGTCGGTCTGGCTGTCTGTCTGTCCTCGAAATTGACCAAAAATATTTGACAAAAAAAATGAGCAAGTGCCATATGCCGTCGTCAGTAATTGCACTCTTGGCGAAAGTTTTCGGAAGGCGGAATTTTGTATCGGTCGATGCGCATGCGCGTCTATTTTGCATAAGTCTTTCCCCGGAAAATAATTGACCAAAAACGAGCCACCTAAGTTTCCCATAAAATATAACTACCAAATTTTAATTTAAAAAACACATCGAACAATTCATACAGTTGTTTATGAAAATGTGTAAATGGAGGCTAAATATGTGCAGTAATGTGATAGTCACGTGGTATTACGGTAGTTGGACATTATCCAGAAGGAGAAAATGAAAATTGACCAAACGACGGTGCTCCATATGTACCATCGGCGTCGCATCATCGCCAGAGCTTCTTGTGCACTCGCACTTATTTTATAGTCATGTGTTTAGCTGTCATCATTATATTGCGCAAAGCTGTAAACATTTTTAAAAATACGAAATCATACTGCGCACGCGCTCAGGTAATCTGATCAATGGCTTTAAATGGTAACTAGCCACCGGTCCGCGAATATTTTATTTACACAACTATCTGGGGTACCCAGTTTTCAGGCGACTTGAATCACGGTTATAGGATTGTAGAGCGCCGCGTAGCGGCGCCCTACAATCCTGTAACCTTTTACCTACGCGCGCGCGCGTATACTCTCTCCACATGTGTGAAAGTATATAATTTATAAATTGCAGGTATTTTCGAGCACTGCCGTTGCCTAATGGTTAGGCATATTGCCTTATGATCGGAGGTCATGAGTTCGATTCCTCGCTCTGCCAGCAAAGATTTTGCTCATTTTTTCAACAATTTTAAGTTGAATCTTAAAAACGTTATTTTTCAGTCGGATACTACTTGTATAGCAGCAATTTCCTTTTTCTGTTCCTGATCTGAGGCTCTGGAGGATTTTTTTAAAAAGGGAAATGAAGTCCGAAAGCCGTACCAAGTTGAAAAATAGTAGCCTCCTCTCAAGCCTGGTTATAAAAACCAAGCCCCATAGGAAAGCGCACAAAGTACCCCAGATAGTTGTGTAAAAAAAAATATCGCCACCGGTCCCCATATTATGGGAACGGGAACCAGACAATCAAATGAAATTCATATCAACCTCGTCCCCAGGGTGTCGAGCAGTACACGCCCACGCCCACCACTACCTGCTCTATCACCCTTGTATTGGATCATTTGCATGTGCAAGATTTGTGAACACGTATGAAAATGAGAAGTAGTCTGGTGCCTGCCAGTGCATTACATTTGCGTTTGTTTTTGTATGCGGTGTCTGGGGTAAAAAAAGAATCAATTCGTCGCAGCGCGAGCATGGGGTGAGTTAAAACACCATTTTATTTCAATTAAACTGTTACGATCTTAACGAGACAACATGCAGTATCATATTTCATATTAATATGAACAAATTGGAAAGAAATTAATATTTTCGAGAAGGCATGGACGAATGATCGCGAAAACACGTAATGCACGTTGTGAATAACACCACCAAGTACACGATATCAATCCATTTCTAGCCAATTGCGGTATCGAATCGGGATACAGGAGGAAAGTTTCCTATCCAGGGTTTACTACTGGAAACGTGGTTGGAAATAAAGTAAGCACTGGGGACGAGGTTGAACCATAATGCATACAGAGAGTCTACTCTTACGCCATTTAAGTTATAGGGTTCATGCGATGACTTTTTTTTAGGGTCATTACGTTTAGATAGTGAACAGATTGAGCAATTTCAGTAATTTTTTCATCTAAAAGTAGTGTCTGAACTTTGCAGATTTTCTCATCAGTGATTGAGAAGCGAGAAGGCTAATACAATCAGGTATAATGGCACATGACACATGGCTGACTGATTTACCGCTGGATCAGTTATTATTCTCTCATTCCCGTACCAGCCAAGTATGATGATTAAGCTCTTATCCCTGCTTTTGTCTACGACAACAACAACAGCATAATTTATTCAAGGCCCATAGAACAGCTCCGATCGCCGCTACGTAAATACACGCGACATCGAGTAGGATGTGCTGGTACCAGGCGAGGCTGTCCTGTTTTGTCTGTAGATGCGCCGTACCATGTTCCATGGCGTACTCGATCCAGCGGGCGGTCCGTGCTAAGGGCAAGCCCTCCGTCACGCCTTGTTCGCTCTGTGAGTCCCGTAACTTGCCCGACGCTCGCGTGGCATTCTCTTGGTATCTGTCAATGTACAAACAAGACGAAAGGAAAAATGCTTACTTGCTTACTTACAGATGTGTATCAGTGTCTGCATCAATCGGGGTGGGTTATCTCCTCCTGAACATACACAGACATGATTAGGTCTTACCTACGGAAGAGTAAGATATGTCGGTTTTGACCCGAAAAGTATAATTGATCAAAATTTTTCAAAGATCTATAGATCCATCCCAATGAATAAAGAAAAGTGAAGAGGAACGATAATCTATCAAAACTGTAATTCGCAAAGAACTCTTCTACTGCTAGATTTTTTTTTACGCTCAATACAATGTAGATGACGTCTGGATTATGCTAGAAAAAGGTGAATTTTGGTAATCTTTCAACTTAAAACTAAACTCTGTGATCATGACTTACGACGGGTCATCCAAGACTCTTCTGATCCCGTGGTAGAGCTGCTCCGACGTCAGACCTCGCACCCCCTTGGGGAAGTAGTCAGCCATGCCCACGTGATACTTGAGCCGGACCATGTCGTCCACCTGATCCGTGAACAGGGGAATCCCCAAAATGGGCACGCCGTAGTACATGGCCTCGTAGCCTCCGTTCAAGCCGCCGTGGTAGATCAATAGACGGGTCTTTTCGTGCGCTGAGACAAGGCAAACAAAATAACGATAAGCATTAAAATAATCAGTTAAAATCAGGATGGGCGACAATTGCCTTGTAAGATGATCACTCCTGAAGGTCCCCCGAAACTCACTGCTGTTATGTAAAGATGTTCCCTCAGCCACCATTGGCCTCCTATGGCAATGCACACTCACCCATCAAGTCCTTTTGCGAGATCCACGGCACGATCATAGTGTTGTTACCGAGTGCTCCGGGCCTCTCCTCGCCGAGGTACTTCCAGATGACTCGCTGGGGCAGTCTGGCCAGGGCCGCTGCGATCATTTCCGCCATATCCATGTCCATGACGTGTAGCAGTGTGCTCACGGAGAAAATGACCACCCCGTGCTCGCCTGAACCCTGGATGAAATCTTCGAAAACCTAGGAAGAGGAAGAACATGCGGACAAAATACACAGTTAAACACAGATGCAAGTTACTCTTATTTAGGAACTTGTTAGGAATACATTGGGATGAAGTTAGGGACTGGAAATCAAGGGCTGATCCAAAACACAATTTTTTGAGGGGCCAACAAAAATTGTGGTCCCCCAAGGCAAAAAGTGGCCCAAAATATTACGGTGTGGGGTTCGCGGCCCACTCAAGGGCCCTGAATTTTTTTTTTTGGGATTCCGGATGCTCTGTGGTGCGATCTGAAGCAATTTCTGACCACTTTAACCATTTTTGAAGGAAAAGAAGGTAGTCTACGTAGTGCCTGCTTTTATTGCTACGTCACTTAAGAAAATTGGGTTCTTTGGGATGTGCAAAGGGTCAGGAAGATGGTTGTTGACTGTACCTGCGGCAATGGTTTTGGAGGACCAATTGTCAGCCCACCTATCAGAATCGTATTTGGAGAAATCGGTCTGGGAAACTCGATGTGAAAATCCCAGTTGAGGATGAAGAGTTCGGAGCGGGCCACGATCTCTCTGGTGCCCATCCGGGTGTCAAGGCCGGCCTCGGCCCGGGCCCGGTCCACGCCGGCAAACAGGACGTAGTCGTAGATGAGCAGCGTGGCGGCCGATATCAGGTAATTCTTGACTCGCTGGGGGAACGACATGATGTCTGTGTACCCGGTGACGAACTCGGGGACGTAGGCTAAAGGGCTGGGCTGCTTGGCCCAGCGGCTGTACCGTGTGCCCAGAAAGCCGCCGTTCACGGTGTTGATGAACGGCACCTTGAGGATGTCGTGGGCCACCGAGCTACACGCCGGAAACATGACTTCGCAAAGGACCAGATCAAAGTTGGCTGCACGGAGCTCATCGAAATCCGTTGATTGGAATAACATTCTCATCAGGCTAGCCACTCCGTCGAAAATGTGTTGGACTTGGTCGTCCGGCCTTCCTAGCCACATCTTCGCATACCTGATGACAAGTTGGTAAAAAGAAGTAAGGCTCAAGCTTGTCAGATGGAAAGATGTCTCTGAAAATCTTCTGATGTAGAATTAGAAGATTCTGATACTAATTTGATAAACCATTCATTTACAATTTATATTTACAGCAGGTAGGTTTTTAAAAGGATTGTTATGGAAGTAAATGTCCAGATGAACCAGAATGACTGAAACGGAACTAGAACTCAAGACCTTTGGAATACCATGCCGGCGCCCTAACAACTGAGTTTATTTGTTCAGTCCCACTGGCGATCCCCCACTTCGTCAATGTCTAGTAGTACAGGATGATTACATAGGTATTACTACAACAAACATACTTAAAATGCGTATTTACCAAGAAAAAGACGACAGTTCCCCGCTAAGACTCTTACGCGTCCAGTAATCCAGGTTTCTTTGCTTAGTCTCCAAATAGGCCATGGGCGAATCGAGCAACCTGAAATTGATCAGCTTTTTGTCTTCTTCCGTGGGCCAGTAGAGAAGCTCCTTTGTCGTCAGCCAGGTGACATTGTGGCCCCTGGAGGCCAGTTCCCTGGCCATGATTCGCTGGATGTGCGTGTGACTCCCGTCCAGAAAACAGTCCACGATCAGGATCCGTTTAGAGGTGCCCTTGGCCGCGGACAACGACGGGCCTCCGCTCGCTAGGCCCGGCGCATCGGAGGCAGACGAGGCCCGATCGCGCAGCCCGGAGACTTCACTTTCGAACCGGGCGGGATTGACCAGGTCCAGTTTGTCATTTACGCGGCTTGTTGGTCCGTTGTTTCCGCTGACCTCGGTTGAATCGACACCCGTGCTTTGTCCATTGGCCGTAAGAAGCCACATAGCGACAAGAAAAAACACTACTTTTTGTTTTCCCATGACTGAAAAAACAAAATTTGTATGAAGAGCGTATTTTTAATGTCGGGTCTTCTCTATAACTTCATAATCACTGCATACTCAAGAGCCTACCGAAGTAAAAATAACGCAAAATCACTATACACGCCATTAAATAACCCTGTATACTATAAAGTGAGTAGTGCATGACTTCAAATGCAGGTCAAGGGCTTCGTTTCAGATTAAATTAACCGGCATATTTTGTGGCTGTATTTGAACATCGACGGGTACTTTCAAGGTCGGAAGACCGATTTTTTTATTGCAAGTATACTGCCTCTACATGAGAAAGGCAGTGTTTCAAAATATGACTGGAATATCCTTCCTTGAAAGGATTAATATATTAAATATATAAAATAATCTTGTAATGAGGAACTGACACGGTGCCGAGGGCCTAGAGGGGTCTTCCTTTTTGCAGTGGGGTGCGACCGGGCCGTGGGTTGGGAAGAATAATTCAATGACACGTGATCAACCAACCGCCAATAAGATGAAAGGGATTTATTCAGGCGATATTTGACGTAATGTGTACATGATTTTTTTTGTGTTTGCAGACGGCAAAATATGGAGGCACCTTCTTTTTTTAACCAAACAAGATGTGGGTGGTTCGTTTGCTGAATCAATGACTGATCCTGGATTTACAAAGGAGGCGGAGGGGTGGATGTTGACCTGATTCCCTGCTCCCTCTGTTGTCCTTACGACGTCAAATGTTTGCAAATTATATGCAGAACTAGTAAGATACACCCATAATGCAACTGGGTTGCCGCACTGTGAACATGGCGGCCACTCTGTGTGGTGATGTACAAGTACGTGTAATTACGAAGAATCGTTTAGATTTTCGCTCAATTCTACAGTGTCTTTGGCAACTATCAATATGAAGAGAGTGGCACTGCTTATGCAGTTGAAATGCTTGAGAGTTGTCTTCGTGGAGACACTATGGCGATTTTGCCTACTGATTAGGGTATGAGTAGGTTTTTAAGCTCTGGCAGGAGCTTCATGTCGCTTGGTTATCGGTCTGTCGGTCTGGCTGTCTGTCTGTCCTCGAAATTGACCAAACATATTTGACAAAAAAAATGAGCAAGTGCCATATGCCGTCGTCAGTAATTGCACTCTTGGCGAAAGTTTTCGGAAGGCGGAATTTTGTATCGGTCGATGCGCATGCGCGTCTATTTTGCATAAGTCTTTCCCCGGAAAATAATTGACCAAAAACGAGCCACCTAAGTTTCCCATAAAATATAACTACCAAATTTTAATTTAAAAAACACATCGAACAATTCATACAGTTGTTTATGAAAATGTGTAAATGGAGGCTAAATATGTGCAGTAATGTGATAGTCACGTGGTATTACGGTAGTTGGACATTATCCAGAAGGAGAAAATGAAAATTGACCAAACGACGGTGCTCCATATGTGCCATCGGCGTCGCATCATCGCCAGAGCTTCTTGTGCACTCGCACTTATTTTATAGTCATGTGTTGTTCTGTCATTATTGCGCAAAGCTGTAAACATTTTTAAAAATACGAAATCATACTGCGCACGCGCTCAGGTAATCTGATCAATGGCTTTAAATGGTAACTAGCCACCGGTCCCAATATTATGGGAACGGGAACCAGACTATCAAATGAAATCCATATCAACCTCGTCCCCAGGGTGTCGAGCAGTACACGCCCACGCCCACCACTACTTGCTCTTTCACCCTTGTATTGGATCATTTGCATGTGCAAGATTTGTGAACACGTATGAAAATGAGAAGTAGTCTGGTGCCTGCCAGTGCATTACATTTGCGTTTGTTTTTGTATGCGGTGTCTGGGGTAAAAACAGAATCAATTCGTCGCAGCGCGAGCATGGGGTGAGTTAAAACACCATTTTATTTCAATTAAACTGTTACGATCTTAACGAGACAACATGCAGTATCATATTTCATATTAATATGAACAAATTGGAAAGAAATTAATATTTTCGAGAAGGCATGGACGAATGATCGCGAAAACACGTAATGCACGTTGTGAATAACACCACCAAGTACACGATATCAATCCATTTCTAGCCAATTGCGGTATCGAATCGGGATACAGGAGGAAAGTTTCCTATCCAGGGTTTACTACTGGAAACGTGGTTGGAAATAAAGTAAGCACTGGGGACGAGGTTGAACCATAATGCATAGAGAGAGTCTACTCTTACGCCATTTAAATTATAGGGTTCATGCGATGACTTTTTTTTTAGGGTCATTACGTTTAGATAGTGAACAGATTGAGCAATTTCAGTAATTTTTTCATCTAAAAGTAGTGTCTGAACTTTGCAGATTTTTTCTCATCAGTGATTGAGAAGCGAGAAGGCTAATACAATCAGGTATAATGGCACATGACACATGGCTGACTGATGTACCGCTGGATCAGTTATTATTCTCTCATTCCCGTACCAGTCAAGTATGACGATTAAGCTCTTATCCCTGCTTTTGTCTACGACAACAGCAACAGCATAATTTATTCAAGGCCCATAGAACAGCTCCGATCGCCGCTACGTAAATACACGCGACATCGAGTAGGATGTGCTGGTACCAGGCGAGGCTGTCCTGTTTCGTCTGTAGATGCGCCGTACCGTGTTCCATGGCGTACTCGATCCAGCGGGCGGTCCGTGCTAAGGGCAAGCCCTCCGTCACGCCTTGCTCGCTCTGAGAGTCCCGTAACTTGCCCGACGCTCGCGTGGCATTCTCTTGGTATCTGTCAATGTACAAACAAGACGAAAGGGAAAATGCTGACTTACTTACTTACTTACAGATGTGTATCAGTGTCTGCATCAATCGGGGTGGGTTATCTCCTCCTGAACATACACAGACATGATTAGGTCTTACCTACGGAAGAGTAAGATATGTCGGTTTTGACCCGAAAAGGTATAATTGATCAAAGTTTTGCAAAGATCTATAGATCCATCCCAACGAATAAAGAAAAGTGAAAAGGAACGATAATCTATCAAAACTGTAATTCGCCAAGAACTCTTCTACTTCTAGATTTTTGTTACGCTCATTACAATGTAGATGACCGTCGTCTGGATTATGCTAGAAAAAGGTGAATTTTGGTAATCTTTCAACTTAAAACTTGACTCTGGGATCGTGACTTACGACGGGTCATCCAAGACTCTTCTGATCCCCTGGTAGAGCTGCTCCGACGTCAGACCTCGCACCCCCTTGGGGAAGTAGTCAGCCATGCCCACGTGATACTTGAGCCGGACCAGATCGTCCACCTGATCCGTGAACAGGGGAATCCCCAAGATGGGCACGCCGTAGTGCATGGCCTCGTAGCCTCCGTTCAAGCCGCCGTGGTAGATCAATAGACGGGTCTTCTCGTGCGCTGAGTCAAAGCAAACAAAATTACGATAAGCATTAAAATAATCAGTTAAAATGAGGATGGGCGACAATTGCCTTGTAAGATGATCACTCCTGAAGTTCCCCCGAAACTCATTGCCATTATGTATAGATGTTCCCCCAGCCCCCATTGGCCTCCTATGGCAATGCACACTCACCCATCAAGTCCTTCTGCGAGATCCACGGCACGATCATGGTGTTGTTACCGAGTGCTCCGGGCCTCTCCTCGCCGAGGTACTTCCAGATGACCCGCTGGGGCAGTCTGGCCAGGGCCGCTGCGATCATTTCCGCCATATCCATGTCCATGACGTGTAGCAGTGTGCTCACGGAGAAAATGACCACCCCGTACTCGCCTGAACCCTGGATGAAATCTTCGAAAACCTAGGAAGAGCATACGGAAAAAAATAGACGGTCGAAACAGAAGCAAGCAGGGGCGGATCCAGTATTTCTTTGCGGGGGTCATCTGCAAAACAATTCTCAAAAGTGGACAGTTTTTTTTCTTCTGTGGACACTTGGCTTCCGTAAAATCAATAGGGGGGGGGGGGGGGAGGCTCGTGGCTCGCACCATACTTTCGATGGGGGCGCTGTTCAAACCCGATGATCATCAACACTATATTACAGAATATAGTACAAATATCCCCCTAACCAAGTCAGAGCAGAGGGGAGGGGGGGGGGTTCACATTATTTTTCCGATATTTCTATGAAAAAAACCCAGAGATTGGGGGGGAGTTGACCCCCAAATATCCCCTCTGGATCCGCGCCTGGCAAGTTTATACTTTTATTTAGGAGCTTGTTTAAAACATGAAATAACCTGAACATTTTAAACATGATTGTGTTGCACTCCTAAGACTGGGCTCTTAATGGTTTTCAGAAAAATAGGCCGAGCCAAAACTTAGGTACAAATACTGTTATGGGTTGGGATTCAGTGGCGCACCTAGGATTTGGCGTTGGGGGGTCTCACAATTTTTTTAGAAGTTATTATTTTTTACAAAACATTTTGCCCCAAATTTTTGGCCGCAGAAAAAAAAGAAGGTTTTTTTTGGGGGGCGGACTATTTTGACGTTGGTAGCGCCACTTACACCCCTATTATACTACTCGAAATTAGGCCACATACATATCACCAAGATTATACATACATATGCCTATCACCAAGATTAAATCGTGGGAGTACAAAAAAATTAAGCACAAAAAGAATTAACAAAAATTGACAACCTCTTGAAAGGGGGATTGAGCCCCCCCCCCCCTTTGGTGCGCCACTGTTTGGATTCGAACCTAGAACAGGGTTCTCACTTCACCGATGCATGCTATAAAACCCAACCACTTGCCATCATGTGTTTTAAAGTGTCATCAGAGTTTACGTAGAAAAATATGCAATTTAAGCTGTAATTGTGTGCAAAGGAAGACGGTTGTTGCTGACGGACTGTACCTGCGGCAATGGTTTTGGCGGACCAATTGTCAGCCCACCTATCAGAATCGTGTTGGGAGAAATCGGCCTAGGGAACTCGATGTGAAAATCCCAGTTGAGGATGAAGAGTTCGGAGCGGGCCACGATCTCTCTGGTGCCCATCCGGGTGTCCAGGCCGGCCTCGGCCCGGGCCCGGTCCACGCCGGCAAATAGGACGTAGTCGTAGATGAGCAGCGTGGCGGTCGATATCAGGTAATTCTTGACTCGCTGGGGGAACGACATGATGTCTGTGGACCCGTTGACTAACTCGGGGACGTAATCTAAATGGCTGGGCTGCTTGGCCCAGCGGCTGTACCGTGTACCCAGAAAGCCACCGTTAACGGTGTTGATGAATGGCACCTTGAGGATGTCGTGGGCCACCGAGCTGCACGCCGGAAACATGACTTCGCAAAGGACCAGATCAAAGTTGGCTGCACGGAGCTCATCGTAATCCGTTTCTTGGAAAACATTTCTCATAAGGCCTTCCACTACTTCGAAAATGCGTTTGACTTCGTCGTCCGGCCTTCCTAGCCACATCTTCGCATACCTGATGGAAAAGAAGTAAGGCCGTGTTCAGGTGGAAAGATTTATGTGAAAATCTTCTGATGCAGAATTAGAAGTTTCTGATGCTTATTTTATAAACCATTCCTTTACATTTATTTACAGCAGGTATGCCTAAAGCATCGTAATGAAAGTTGTTACAGTAAAACATTCATTTCGTAAATTTCCAGATGAACCAAAACTACTTAACCCTAAAAGGGCGGGGGGGGGGGCGGAATCCGCCCCTCAACATTTTCCGCGATAGCCTCTAAAAAAAAATTATTCGTGACCCGAGCTGTTATGACTTTTTAGCCTCGAGCTTTGCGCATCTTTTGATACCAAAAACATGAAAACTGAATTTTCCCATATACGTCGTGTACACAGAGCAGAATTGCCATTGGTACATATGAATAATTAATTACCCATAATTCCAAAACCCCTTGACCTATAGTCATGAAATTTCTTGGGTATGTTTAGGGGGCGTTGCTCTAGGCATGTACTGAGTTTCAAAATTTGTCGTCACTCGATGGCCGAGATCTTGGGGGGGGGGGGAACGGAATCCGCCCCCCCCCCCCGGCTGAGAGATGGTCAAAATAACCCGGCCCTTTTAGGGTTAAACGAAACTAGAACTCAAGACTTCTGGAATACCATGCGGGCGCCCTATACCAACTGAGTTTATCCATTCAGTCCCACTGGCGATCCCTCAATATGCCAAAGTCTATAGTTCGGAGGATAATTAATTGAATAACGTAGGTATTACTACAACAACAAAACTCGAGCAGCAGAGTACTTAAACTCAATACTTACCAAGAAAAAGTCGACATTTCCCCGCTTAGACTCTTACGCGTCCAGTAATCCAGGAATGTTTGCTTTTTCTCGGAAAAGGCCATGGGCGAATCGAACAACCTGAAATTGATCAGCTTTTTGTCTTCTTCCGTGGGCCAGTAGAGAAGCTCCTTTGTCGTGAGCCAGGTGACATTGTGGCCCCTGGAGGCCAGTTCCCTGGCCATGATCCGCTGGATGTGCGTGTGACTCCCGTCCATCAAACAGTCCACGATCAGGATCCGTTTAGAGGTGCCGTTGGCCGCAGACAACGACGGGCCTCCGCTCGCTAGGCCCGGCGCATCGGAGGCGGACGAGGCCCGATCGCGCAGCCCGGAGACTTCACTTTCGAACCGGGCGGCAATGACCCGGTCCAGTTTGCCTTGTACGCGGCTTGTTGGTCCGTTGTTTCCGCTGGCCTCGGTTGAATCGCCACCCGTGCTTTGTCCATTGGCCGTAAGAAGCCACATAGCGATAAGAAAAAACACTACTTTTTGTTTTCCCATGACTGAAAAACACCAAAATGTGTATGAAGAGCGTAATTTTAATGTCGGGTCTTCTCTATAACTTCATAATCACTGCATGCTCAAGAGCCTACCGAAGTAAAAATAACGCACCCCTATTGTCCATGGGCCATGCAGACCAGATGCTGGTACCCGTACCACCGGAGGTGGTAAACATTTAATGGTGTTAATTTCTTTGTTACATCACTGTGAGTGAAGAATCACTGTGAGTGAAGAAAAGCCCCCACTGATTGTGGGGGCGGGGGCCATTGCCCCCGCCCCCACAATGAAGCTTATTATAATTTCTCCTGAACGCTTTGGCTGATCGGTATGAAATTCGGTGATCCCTCTTGTAAACTTCTACCTGAGGTCAATGTGTATTGAACCATGAATATATGTTCTATTTGTTGATAGGGGGCGTCATTTTTTTCATTTCGGGGAATGTTACACCCTGCCTGCCCCCCCCCCACCCCCAGTTGTGCCTCTTTAATATACCATGTCAACTGCGGTATTAAGCCTTTCCGATGACTGATCGCTTTCGATCATCATTGGATCCTGTTATTTCTGGAGACAGTAGACTGCAGAACTTATAATTTTTTGATGTTTACCCATTATACACTAATTTGGTACCTGTCAAGAGTGCCCCCAGTGAAAAAAAGTGGAGGGGGTGGGGGGGGGGGTGAGGGAGGGGGAGAATGCCTCCATGCCCCTCCCCCGGTTCCGCCGCCAGTGTGTGCATTTTTTGATAGAAAACAATGTTCTCTTTGCCCATACCTATCATGCATGTTAGGCTATCAGCCTCGGTCCAAAATTTTGGCCACCGGTATCAAAATTTAATGAGGGGAATAATCGTCATAGCGATTTTTGGCAAGGTATACACCTCCAGAGTTGGAAAATATGTGATAGCATTGCAGCGGTGGCAGCTTTTTGGGTGTTATCACCTTTTTTTCAAAATGTCCATCAAAATGCTTGTTACCACTCTAGGGGCGGTATGCCTTGCGCATGCGCACTATAGTCATTTATGCACTGATTTGATACCGACCGAACCCCCAGGCTGATGGCCTATGTATACTTACTTGATACTAAAACTTATGGCCACCCAACTAACTACAATGCATGCTGAGAATTCAATATGGCCGATTGATAGGAATGGTGGCTTCTATCCCATCCAGAGACGCTTCGCTTATAGATTGACTTAAATATAATAATTATGTGAAGTATCCTATTCAAAATAATGGGTCATATACAGTTTTATTTCCAGTAGTCAAGGCAGAATGGGCCTGGCTAAATGGCGGACATTGGGTCTGTTTCATCAATGCGTGTGTAAACCAGTGCCAATTTGCCCGAGCTTATGGGTTGGCTGGGCGGGTTTACACCTTAGGAAATAGCGGGAATGCATTTTCGTCCATTCTATGGACTCATCAGCGGCCCGCTGCATTGGTATTAGGTTGTGAGTTTACTTGGAACTCACTGTGGGAAAATAAAGCCTTTCTCTTAAATCATTATGATAATAGTTTGGTTTACAACCTCGATTGGATGGGAGCTGTTCATCTAGGAGTGAAACAAGTATATCGAGCGTGTTGTCCGAGTTCTGATCAGTGGGATGATGTTTGCCCCTCATTGTGTTGACTGATTTCTTCTTGATGTTGTCGGCTTTCTTTTGGGGTTTTCGGGAAAACGTCCCTCAATGTTGAGTTGCTTAAAATAAGATGCCAGTGTTTGAGAAGTGTTCTTCGGAAATAACAGTATGTGACCGATTACTTGAATGTGATATTTCACATGATTTTATTCAAGTCAATCTATAAGAGAAGCGTCTCTGGATGGGATACGGGGCCGCCACTCCTCTCACTTGGCCATAATTATTGGATTCCCAACATGCATGGATGGCCATGAATTTTAGTCTCTATTAAGAACATGATAGACCTGGGTTCCATCCAAAAATTGGCATAATATGGTTTAACTAAAAAAGGCAAATTATAACTGAACTGGCATGGTTGGCATCCTACGGATTTTGTTTTTGCCATATTAAAGTTAATAGAGATCACCGAATTTCATACCAATTACTTATAAGTTTCATTGAGGGGTCGTGGTCCCGCTCCCTGATACCCATAGGGTTAACGTTAAAAGGGGTATGGACATTCAGGGGGGGGGATAACCAATAATAAGTTACCACAATGAGACAGGCTGTCATATCAAAATATAAAAACTAGAGATGTATAGCTATCAAAAATAGCAACTAGAATTTGCCGCCTCAGATTAGTGAATTTTGGGGTCCCAGCCCATGGACTAATACTCTAAAGTGCAACATATTACATGAAGACTAGTACGGTGCTGGACTTGGCGTGCAGTTCTTCGTTTCAGCCTACACGTCACAGCAACCAGCATATTTTGTGGCTGTTTGTACATTGACGGGTAGTTTCAGGGTGACCTAGTCTCTAAACGGAAGACTGAGTTTTTTATTGAATAGTACACTGGCTTTAAATAAAGAAGGCGGCCTTCCAAAAAAAAAATGACTTAAATATCCTTCCTTGGAAGGGTTAATTGAAATTACATAAAAGAATCTTGTAATGAGAAACTGACACGGTACCGAGGAAAAAATATATAGGCCTTGTCGAATTGAGTCAAAACTTTGGGACCAATGGAATACAGGCCGAAACTGCTGCTATTTTTTTCCTGCAATTATGTGGTCACTTACTGTAATAATTCCTGAAATAGCACGTGATCGAAATTATAGGTCAGGTGACTGAAGACGACTTTACAATGTATTTTGAGCATGCAGTGGTTGAAGTCAGTTAATTGTGGTAAATGATACAGGTTCGAATCTAAATGACCTCTGGCCACTCCCCGTAAAATATTGAAATATTTTATAATCGTGTCTAAATAAAGTTGTACTTTTAAAGTTGAACAAAGAAACCGACAGGAGCGGAGATTGAGCCTGCGACCTGGTTTATTTTTTAAGATCGGAAATTTACCAGTTTCACGGATTCACTTAGTCCGAGTATCACCCGTTATCCACGGAGCCCAGTCCCCTGTCTAACGTCTGATATATCTAAGCATGCAGATTTATGCGATCCCGCGCCTCACAGCTCAGCCAATCGGAGTCGACTTTACTAAATCGTGACGTCATTTCATTCCCAAATCAGGAGTAAAAGTTTGATTAGTCAACTCGAATGCAGTGTTTTGTAATACAACAACGTCCGGGCATACATCTATACAACCTAGACAGGCTTAATTTGGCGCGAATCGCGTAAAATAATACAGAGCGCGTGAACACAGACTTTGTTGGCTGTGTCTATTTTCTTTGTTGTATCTTTGCTATGACGCGACAACGGGTGAATGACCGAAGACCCGATATAGAAAGCGCCCGCTGATTGGTCAAAATCTAGAGGTCAAGAGGCGGTTGTCTTGCATAATTCAGCGAATCTGTTCACATATCATAGACCATGGCTCTTCGCCATGGTCTATTACATAGACTAGGATTCACTTGCGTTCCAACTAGAAACTTAAAATAGTTTTTTTCTAATGAAAAAAAAAATGCTGAATAACTTTCCTAATATATGATGAGATGGTGTAATATAAATTATATAGTGTCCAAAATTTGGGAAGGGTTTTTTTTTTTTTGCGAATGCCAGCAATAGCCTATGTTTGGCGGATGCCAGCAATAGCCTATGTTTGTTTGTCATTTTTTTTCTTCATACCGATCCGGAAAACTACACATAAGATGGTTCTCGAACAATCTCGCCCGCTTCCGCGATTATCTGTAAAGAGTGACCTTTGACCTTGGTGTGTGACCTTTGACATCATTATCATTTGAAGGTTGCCATGTTGCATCTATGACCCAAGTTTGGTTCCAATTGGACTTCAACTTTTGAAATGAGACCACTTTTACATGTTCAGCCTATTTTACGACCTGATTTCAGATGACCTTTGACCTTGGTATGTGACCTTTGATATCAGTATTATGAAGGGTGCCATGTTGCATCTATGACCTGAGTTTGGTTCCAATGGGACTTCAACGTTTGAAATGAGACCAATTTTACGAAACTTTAACCAAAATACCACAGACATACATACATATACATACATACTATATACATACGGCCAGACACAGTGAGTGCATAGTCTCTTTCCTGAACAAAGTTCAGGCGAGACAAAAATTAATTAGGGAATAAATGTGTGTTCGGGAGGTATTATAACACTCTGTTTAAGACCGGTGGAAGTCTGGATGGGTGATAATCACCCGAGGCGAAGCCGATGTCGCGCAAAACGCAGCTGGGCTGGTGTAGTGTGAATTTCGGACCATGAAATACTGATTTACTTGTAAAATTGCGCATGCATGCGTGAGGAATGTGAACGTTTAACCAATGAAACATTAAAAGGCACCGGATTTCATGGAGTCCAAATTTCATGCGACAGTGGAAAAGTGTTTAAGACCAGCCAACCATGTCTTTATCATCCGTTTAAGACCGGCCACGTGACGGGCTCTCGACCAATAGGAATGCGTAAACTGTCTTAGGTATTTATGAATAACTTATAAATGAAAACAGGAAGAAATGGAATTGTTATCAAAATTATCGACATCAAAGACAGTGATCAGTCCAAGTTTCCTCAAGCAGTTGTTTGATTTATTTACAGGTATCTCATCAAGGGTAAAATGAAAGAGTCGTAATTTCAAGACGGAAAGAACTGTAACATTAAAAATACTTTTTCCTATATTTTTTTTTAGAAAGTCACTTATTCGGTTGCGTTCGTCATAACATTAATACATTGGACTTATCCATTAATTTAAACAATGTAGTTCATGTCAAAAAATGAAACATATGTACAGATTGCACCTTTTTAAAAAAAAAAATCAAAATTACAAACAAGTCTTAGGTTTTTCTCTCATTGTCTGCATAACTGCAGTTCAGACATGCAAAGGCATTTGGGTAACGTGAATCCATGTACAACAAAAATCAGTAGAATCCCTACAGTGCAGCTTTTCACTGGGTCTAACCGAAGTTCCCAATACCGATGTTCCCCCGAAATCCTTAGGGTTGGGGGTAAGGGTTAGATGGTTAGGATTGGGGAACATAGGTATTGGAGTACATATGTATGCACCCGCTTTTATTTTCAAACTATCTTTACGTCATGCACTATATAGGGTGAGTAAAAAAACGAAACCCAAATGTTGGGACCATTGTTTAAATGAAGTTCTGCATGTAGCACTTTCAAAATCTAGGATATGATAAGCCCAATTCAAAAGCTTTCTTTTAGTACAGGAATCATTCAAATCACTCATGTGCTTTTAAAGTTACGGAGTTTTAAACACGACCACCGTTTTAAAGTTCTGTCCACCGATCACAAAAAAGGTGAGCGTTCTTTCAGCAAAACGAAAACAATTCACAAACATCCTTATGTGATTTGTTTTCGTTTTGCTGAAAGAACACTGAACTTTTTGTGATCCGTGGACAGAACCTTAAAACGGCGGTCGTGTTTAAAACTCCGTAACTTGAAAACACTTCGTACAGTGCTTTTCAATTAGTAATGGCATTCATGAGAAGTAAAAGACGAGGAAATCAGTGGATCTTAGGAAAAGTTCACGCCTGGCGCGTACTGTTCGTGCCAGAGTCCATAAGAAGATGACATTGATGACAAAGAACGGAAAACCACGGCCCATCAAACACTACATGACTGTTCCCCAAAGGCAGAACCCCTGCACTTGGGACGAAGTAGTCATGACATATGTCACTTCTAAAGTTTGGTCCCTAATACCTCATAAAATTATTATTCATAAATTGGTTTTATAAAAGAGTGTTTGATTTGAAAGATTATGTTCATTATTCCTGTTAATGTACTTTTAAGGCGACATTTTTCGTCATATGTTATACCTGAAACACCGGACATTAAGGAGACACAACTCATGTTAAGAAGGCAAAGTTTTACCATCGCAAATAGGCTAGATCAATTGCTCATGGTCCAAAATGTAAATTACCAGAATTCGCGGGGGTAGGATAAAGGAAATTGGGGTTAGGGGTAATTAAACTTGGAACATTTTTGTACACAACCCTATGGGAATGTCCCCCTAAGGTACCATTCCCCGTAATTATTATAAGTATCAGGCCCAATTAAAAAAGATTGCAGAATTAGTGTTTCACTTTACAGGTTATGGACGCCATTGGCAAAACATGTGTTTTGCCGATTTGGGAACAATACAATAAATTTGAAGCAGCTTATTAGAAAAACTAACCTGTCGAAAGTTCAGCTCAGTAGATATACGTTTTTAGATAACTGGAAAAATTCATCTTTTTTTTTTTTACACAAACCATAGGTTGCCATTGAAAGAGCGATGGTTTGGACCTTACCATTGTGAGGAAAAGATGGCAATTTCTCTTCTCGAAAATGACAATGTACCAGGTGAAATGAGTTCACTAGTGGGGCAGATAGGGGAAATATTTGGGGGAATTGTGCCTTTGATGATACAAGCATGGCATTTGGCACGCAGTCAGAGTATGTCTTAAGAAAGATATCTGGCTGTAGGGCAATCGCAGGTTTGTCCATTGAAAAAAATATCGATAGAATAACAAGCAATGGCAACCATTTTGAAAATTGTGAAAATTGCTTGTTATTCTACCAAAGATACTAGAGAGGGGAAGATAGGACAGTCCGCGCAAAACGGTGAAACCGGAAGTACTTGCTCAAAGGTCACGCTGGGGAAGGGCGCCTCCTACGGCAGGTAGGTAAAACTTGCGACCAATAGCACAGCGCCATACAGTTTACAATGGGGAAGTCGAAGATTTGGTGCGCTGCAATTAATTGCCAAAATAGCCCCCCAAAAACACCACAACTGTCATTCTACCGTTTTCCAAAAGACAGTGAGAGGTAAGGCAAAAGCTTTTGGTTAAAAAATATTGATAAAAGTCCTGGTAAAGTAGGGATAGGATTTCAATTTGTTGTCTATATATGGCGCCAACCGAAGGAGAAAATTAATGCATGTTGCTATGGACAGGAATGGACGAGCTTGTCCTAGTGTCCTGCCGAATGTGAGAAAGAGATGAGGGGTCTATTTTATTGAATTTGCAGGACTAATAATGGAGACCAGTAATGAGTGTGCCCATGCTAGGCCTGATGAGCAGAGTACTAGAATGAATGGGCCTAGCTTTTTAGATAAATTAAAAATAGGAAATATGCTCCTACTCCTAGTCATGCAGTAGGGTTTTTAGGTGAAATTTTATAGTGCTCCCTACTTCATCAAAAATTACATCATTGGAAAGACCACTTCAAAATGGAGGACTTCAGACTTTGTTTGAAGAAAATCGGACTTTCTGTTCTAAAGATATGAATTTTTTCAAATGTTTTTTTTTCTTCGGATGACCAATTGCATTATGATATAGGGAAGGAAGTGGCCCCATTTTGCAGTAAATTTAGTAGAAAAAACTAAGAAAAGGTTGAATATCTTCAGAACAATTTATCCGATTCCCACCAAATTTTCAACATTTGATAAACATACAAATGCCCACAATTTTTTTTTTTAACTTCTGGATTCTAACCGTTGCCATGGAAACCCAACATTTATGTATTATTCGCAATATATTATTACTAGTTAGCTGCCATTTACTAGACATCACTTTACATCCAGCACCCTGTGCACAAATCCCAGGCCATGGACTGGTCTGAAAAATTCCAAGTGATTTTTCACTAATTTTCAGTAAATGCATCAATATTTTCCTTGCTATATGAATTTTAAGGAAATGTTATTCTGCTGATAGCTGCTGTGTTAGGTCACAGTAGGGAAAATAAGTGTTGTCCATTAGGCCTATAGGCCTGCAATGCCATGGAACTTTTCCCTTCATATAAATACCATTATCATTTTAATTTAAGGCCTAGGCCTACATCCTGTTGTAACCTGCTTGCTAGCTAAGTGTGTGCTCCTAATCTGCAAGTTTCTGTTTTATCTTTATGGTCTAGTTAAATACCGGGGATAGAACTAGTAAGCCCTATTAATTGATGAAAATATGAATGAATCATGTATATGCCTTTTTTTTCTTTGGTCACAGATCAGCGAAGTGGGTGCAAGCCACAAGGCGAGATGATTTGCGGGACAAGTCAGCAGACTACCTCAATAGAAACTGTAGAATATGTTCAGAACATTTTGAGAAATCTCAAATCCTGTGTGGAAGGCTAGTGTGGAATGCTATACCCACTTTGTTTAACATTCCTAACCCACCACCAAGCGTTTCTCTGAAGCGCAAACGACCAAGTAGGGACACTGGTACCAGCAGTACAGAAAAGAGATGTAAAGGTATGAAATCAGAGATATTGAAGTCCATTCAAGTGTATAAATGAAATGCCGAAAGTGTCCAAGGAAACTTCAATCCCATCATTATTACAAAATGTTGGGCCTACATACACAAGTGTTTACATGAAAGTGTGTGGGCCTTTGGATGCACACTGGATACTGCATGGCCAAAAACAGTTCCTAAATGGTTGACTGTTAAAACTCACTTCTTCATCTAGAAGTATATTTCTCAAAATCTCTTGTAACATGCCCAGGCATGAAGTGTTTCAGATTTTGATTTGTCTGAAATCACAATTTCAGACATTTAGTCAACATTCAGATTTTTTCAATCGATTGAAGAAAAACCACATTTTACAGTATCAATGGTCGCTTCTCTAATGATATCATCTTTCTTGAATTTTGTATTAAATGGATCTTGTGGATCTATAATGTTCAGCAGGTTTTGCTTAAGTCCCTTGTATTGTTATAATTTAATATTTTAGATAGCAGTATGGCTACGCATCCTGACCACACTTATGCAAAGATCAAACCCACTGCCAGTGAAGTTTCTGAACCACAAGAGCCAAGCAGTGTGTACAATGATGACAATGCAGACCCAGATTCTGATGTACAAACACAGCCTACACAAAATGAACCTGGTAAGGAAAGTCTTTAATTTCTCTGTTTATAGCCGAAGAAAACATAACTGCACATGAACTGTTTGCAGGAAGAATTGTTGACCATCTCCCACAATGCAGGGGAGAATGGACTCTCTGCAGCAAACTCTTGGTGGTATATTGCATTGTGTGAATATCCTGAATTCACTCCTGTGGGACCCAAGTGTGGGCACTTGGATTGAAATTATGTGCCTTATTATGTGCAGTAAAACATCCTTTTTAAAATGTTTTTTTTTTTACTTTTGTCTTTGCAGAGAGTGCACAAGCTTCTGCAGGCACTTCAAAGGCTGCTACAACCAGCAAAGATCAGGTTAAGTCTACAGAAAGGGTCAAAATACACAGACTAAGAAATAAAGTAAAACACCTAAAGGCTAATCTAGAAAAGATACCCAAACAATGTGGTTCAGTCAAAAACATCATACAAGATGCTTCTAAATTCTTAGATGAAACTGCCTTGCATTTCTTTGCAAGTCAGCTTCGAATTGGGAAAAGGAGAATGAAAGGTAGACGATATACAAGTAATGAGAAACTTATGGCCTTTGCTTTGCACTACCAGAGCCCTGCAGCATACAGGTTTTGTCGCAAGATTAAGCTTTTTGCCTTACCAAGTGAACGGTCCTTAAGAAGATGGTTAGAGAGAGTACAAGTTCAACCAGGGTTTAATGACACTAGTTTTGAAATCCTGAAGCAGAAGGCTGAGACCATGTCCGAAAGAGAGAGGGTTTGTGTTTTAACACTGGATGAGATGAGCCTAAAGGCTGGGCTGTATTATGACTTGCATAAGGATGTCATAGAAGGAATGGAGGACTTTGGGTCACTTGGTAGGACAAAAAACTTGGCAACTCAAGCACTTGTATTTATGGTAAGGGGCCTCAGCTCAAAGTGGAAGCAACCTGTGGGGTACTTCCTATCCAATGGAGCTACCCCAGGTAACACACAGAAGGTGTTGTTATTGGAATGTTTGCAAAAAGTGCAGGATGCGGGTTTCATAGTGAAAGTTGTTATCGGTGACCAGGGCTCTACCAATCAAAAGATGTTTAAAGAGCTGAATGTTTGTGCAGACAAACCTTACATTGAGTTAAAATCTGAGGATGGACGTACAAACAAAGTCTTCTTCATGTTCGACCCCCCACATCTTCTCAAAAATGTTCGAAACAATTTGAAGAGACACATCTTTGTAGTGGAGGGACATGAAGTAAAGTGGAACTATATTGTTGAGTTCTACAAGCATGATTCCACTCTTCCCTTGAGGATGGCACCAAAGCTGAAATCAAAGCACATAGAACTCCCTCCATTTGCCAATATGAGGGTTAACCTTGCAGCACAAGTCATGAGCCACAGTGTGGCATCTGGTATCTTAACATATGCATCCTTGGGAAAATTACCCTCGGAAGCTGTGTACACAGCTCAGTTTTTGGAGCGTATGGATCACCTATTTGATTCTTTCAATGCTAGATCTTTAAAGTGTACAAAAGTATACAGAAGAGGAGTAAGAGTTGGGTCGCCCCATGTGCAGTTTTGGAAAGATTGCATACAATGGATCAAGAAATGGCAAATCAAGGATGGGTCAACAGAAAGAGTTGCCTGTTTTAGTGGGTGGGTTCTGACCATAAGTGCTGTTGTCCAGTTGTTTGATGAACTTACTACCAGCGGCCTGTTCAGATTCCTGTTCACAAACAGGTTGAATCAGGACTGTCTAGAAAATCTGTTCTCTATCATAAGGGGTAGGGGAGGACATAGAGATAACCCTTCGGCAAATGAGTTCAGGGCTGCTTTGAAGCAAGTAATGTGTAGTAAGATGATGGTGCCTTTGGGACGTCAAAACTGTGAGGAAGATGGCTCAGTTTTCTTCAATTTCACAGTGTCAGGTGCCAGTCACTCTGAAAATAGGAACGTGGCATCATTGGAGCAATCTGATAGTGTGTTTCAAGGTTTATGTGATGACCTAAGTGAAAGTTCAGACCAACTTCAAATGAACGCCATTGTGTATGTTGCAGGATATTTGGCCAAAAAAACACTAGCAAAGCACAATTGTCAAACATGTAAAAATGCATTGCTGAATGAAATAAATGTCATGGTAGATCAATCTCAACTATTGACCAGCTTTAAAGCATACAGCAGTCACCAGTCCGACTTTGGAGGTTTGACAGTGCCTAGTGAAAATCTTGTCAAATTTGTTGAGGTGTGTGAGAAAGTGTTTGTCAAATGTTTTAACAACTTCTTTCACATCAAACACATTGGGAAACGAATTGTGGACAGAATTCTTGCAGTTACAGGTAAAACTGTCTGTTTGAGTTTGTGTCAAAGAGATCAAGAAATTAAATTTGTCTCATTTCTTGTAAGATTCAGATTGCATGCTGCAGTGAAGTTCTACAACAAGGACTTGACCAAAAGAAAGACTGACCAAAAAGGAAAGAGAAAAAACAGAAAGTTGATCAAAATATCCCATGTGTCTGCATAGTTTGCCACTTGTCCAATTACTGAAGAAAACAGGCACCGATGTAAATGATGCCCAAAATTTCATGCAAAATGACAACGATCTCTCAAAAGAGATATCCATCATAGTGATTAGTTGATTGATTAAAATTCAACTGTTGAGGCCTACCATTGTTCAATGAAAACGAAATACTTATGACAGAGCAACTGAATTTGTTTAAGAGGATTTCGTATTTAAAAGTTTTCATTGATCATTTACAATGAAAAATTGATATTGCATATTCATTTGTAGAATATATATGTTATTTATAAGAGTATTTAAAGTTGATCAAAACATTCCATATGTCTGCATTTGCAATTTGCCCATTTGCTGAAGAAAATAAGCACAAATGTAAATTATCTTTTGATGCCCAAAGGTTCATTACACAATCTCCAAACAGCTATCCTTTATATTGCTTGCTTGCTTGATTTCAAAATCCAATTGCAAAGACCCACTATTCATCAAAAACAAAAGGAATAAACAGTTATGACACAGGAACTTTAATTGTTCGGGAGGCTTTTGTAATTAAAACTACCGGTATTCATGAAGTATTTAAAGTGAAATATCCCTATAATTATTGTATTATTTATTGATTATATTTATGAAGATTGATTTAAGAAAGATATGTAATATAAGAAAAAAAATGTGGAGGTTTTGGAAATTACTTGTTATTGATTATTTATGTGAAGTATTTAATGAAATAAAAACAGTTGACAGAAGTTTGGTCACGTTTTCAGGTCTTTGACTGATTTTCTTTTCATTTTTATCACTTCCTTCATTTTATTTACAAATCATCCAACTGTTACAAGAATTTCTCATCATAAAAATAAAAGGGCTATTTTCTTTGAGGATAGATTCCTCATTTTAAAAACAAATGTACTTCAATGAAAAACGTTAAAATGGATGTATACAATCTGAAAACAGAGGAGTGTAATATCACAATTGATCTTGGTTCCATTTCAACTTCAGAAAAATATAGTTGAAATGATATGGTTGGATTTACTTCCTCTCACCCCCTCAATAACGAAATGTATTGTGACGTATAAACATGACAAAATCTTCATCTGCTGCTTTTATCATGTCATTCATTGCTTTCTTTTTTGGATTCATTTCTCGTTGTATTTATCTTTAACGGTTATTTGTCATATAGTTCACGCGTACGATCTGCATAGCCGAGAGCGCGTTTACTTACCTACCGTAAGCGGCGCCCTTTCCCATAGCGCATTTTGATGACGTCATGGCGTTTCATAGGTCACCGTACAATTAGATACGCGCTGTCCTATCTTCCCCTCTCTAGTATCTTTGATTCTACCTACAGCTTTTTCTGAAAGGAGAAATCTGAGATGGCCCTATGGGCTCCGTGCGTTAAAAAAGAGGGCGCCCTTTTACCTAGCAACGACGTCCCATGGGCCGGACATGTAGCTGATTGACGCGCACCGTTCCTTGTGTGTGACGCACGTACACCAGGGGATTTGTACTATGTACATGCAGTGGTACGGCCGCGCGTCGCGGCAATATCACAGTCAGGCAAGATGGCGTCGGTCGGTCACCCCCAACTGTACTTTCTTTGCCGGTGAGGGGGTACTTGTGAACGGAGCGGATAGCCAAATATCTTTCTTAAGACAGACTGTGTGCCAAATGCCATGCTTGTATCATCAAAGGCACAATGCCATCACCTATCTGTTGTACTACACAGGATGCTTGATCCTCCTATTACGTACTTGCAACCAAGCAGAATATTTCATGATATTTTGACAGTTTCATTTTTGATTGTTTGCAAATGGCGTCCACTACCTTTAACCCTAAAGGGGCCAGGGGGAGGGGGAATCCGCCCCCCCCTCAACATTTTCCGTGATAGCCTCTAAAAAATTTTTTTTCGCGACCCGAGCTGTTATGACTTTTTAGCCTCGAGCTTTGCGCATCTTTTGATACCAAAAACATAAAAATCGGACCACGGGTTGCCGCGTAGCGAAAAATTTTCCGGCGCTACGCGCCGTGAAAACTGAATTTTCGCATATACGTCGTGTACACAGAGCAGAATTGCCATTTGTACATATGAATAATTAATTAGCCGTAATTCCAAAATTAGCCGTAGTTTCAAAATTTTTCGTCGCTCGATGGCCGAGATCTTAGGGCGGATTCACTTCCCGGCTGAGAGATGGTCAAAATAACCCGGCCCCTTTAGGGTTAAGCAGGAATTGTTACCTCCCAATGCCTGCACTTTTTGCACATAAACTAAAACAATACCTGAGAGTAAAAAAAAAAATCAATGAAATATTTTTAATATTCCTGAAAGTATAAACAAAATTAAATTCCACGGTTACTCACGTTACATTTTTGATGTACTTTTGAGTTTCCTTGGGCTGTAATTACCTTACTGAAAAGGTTTAATAACTGTTATCCCCATGGTAGATAGAGTAGACCTAGACCTACCTAAGCATTAAAGATGACATCCAGAAAAATGTGCTATGTATGATAAACAAGACGCACAAAATCGGTTACTCGCGTTTCGAAAATGTAACGTGAGTAACCGTGGAACTGCCCATATGTATTTGGTTCAATACATACATGATGTAAACTCAACATCCGATGTACCAAAGGATTTCAGTATTAATGTGACCAATGAGAAAACCATAATCGTTTTGCGACCTTTGTACATTTCATTACAAAATAATCAGCTGCGCATGAGCAATACCTTTACGCTTGCTGTGCACAATGTCCAGTTTCCATCACAGATTCACTTTTAAAAGACTCAAGAAAAAAGGGGGAAATACAGCCAAAATGCTGCTGGGTATCCATAGATTTCGCATCTGAAATCGTCATTGTTACAGAAAATAATTGGGATTCTAACATAACTCCATTCTTTTTGACATGTTCCATTCGTTAACCCTCCTATGCAAATATACATTCTGTGCCAAGTTGTCCTTTCAGTCAAGCGACTGTTTTCAACATTTAAGAGTTCCCAGCCTTCATAAAGCAGGATTTACTGGCTGTGACTGTTTATGTAACTTGATACAGCTATGCTTTGACTGTAGGTGATTGATAAGCCAGCTGTGCCTACCACTTGTCTGCTTTTGTCTGCTGACTGAATTTGACTAGTCATAGTGCTTGCTTAAAAAATATGATCTGACTGTTTGTGACTAGCCTGTGTAAAAGGCATGGCAGGGGAAGAGGATTGATTTTTGACTGTCTGTGATTTTTGGACTGTTCAGATTGTTCAGATAGCAGAAGGGTTAATAAAAAAAATGTTGATAATTATATCCCTAAAATACAAAGAAACGATTTCAAAAATATTATTTGGAAAAATACTTCTTTTCAGTGTAAATGGCTATAAATTACAATACAATACAATAATTACTGTTAGCTTTATATTAATATATACCTACTTTGTGCTATCTTGCGTAATCTTTAGAACGTTTGCTAATACTTTTGAATGGCTATGCTAGACCTCATAAGGCAGTGCCAAATGATTTGGGCACTTCCGAGATGCGGTCAATGCAGGCAAGTGTCTCGGCCAGGAGCTTTAAGGCTTCTACTCCGGTCGCCATTTGCCTAGAAGAAAAGAAAAAGAAGAAAAAAGAAAAAAAAGAAAAAGAATAATAACATAAAGCCAGAATTTCTGAGTCCAAATGCTACTTTAGGCCCCCAAAAGTCTCTGGTTTCTGGTATGTGCGTGCATGGTCGCCGTAGCCATGCGTGACAGCAAAATTAAAAAGATGGGTTCATGATCGAGTGTAAGCTTTATGGCCTCTCTGGGCTCCCATATATTTTGGACTAAATTTTGTTGGGCACCATTTGCAGACAGTGTTGTAATTTTGTAATGGTGCATCTGGAAGCCAGACTGATGGAGTGATGGTTGTGTATCTTTTTAATTAGCGCAATATGTTAAGGGAGCAGACTAAAGACCAGCCTGGCAGCTCATAGAGATCAGTGGCTCATGCACGATGTGGATGTCGCTAGCGCTGTATATACGGTCTGACGTTACCGTTTTCTCTGATTTTTGTCTTGACTATCCAAATTTACCGTAGAATGTTCGTGTCGGTCGAGATCATAAGTGGGTGCAGAAGTCTCGAGCCCTATGGCCTTACTGAGGTCACCTCAAGCTCCACCCTGAAGGATATTTTTAAGAGTTTTAAGGGAATTAAAGCGTCATCTGCAACATCAGCCAACATTTTAAAAAGAAAAAAAGGTGCATCGCCGCACCACTTTTGGGGCAAGCTCCATACCAGAAACCGAAGACTTTGTTTTTTGGCCTTATGTAAATCTTAGTCCTACCTTCTTTATGATATTGGAGCATTGTAGGATATCATTGAAATCCTGCAATTGTAGGGTAAGATTTCACTTCAGCTCCTCCCTTGAGATATTGGAACTTGTGTCCATGAGAAAGCCACTTTACAATAATTACTCATCTAAGAGTGCATGTCTCTTATTACAAATATTCTAAGAGCACATGTCAGGTTTTTTGCACGGTGAAATTCATGGCAACAAGCCCATTGAAAGAAAAAAAAGGTGGTTTCCCTGAAAAGCACAAACACCAGTATCAGATCTAGAGGGGGGTGGGGAGGGGGGGGGGGGTCGCAACCACCTCCCCATTCAGTCGCTTACTAATGTTATGATACTAGTAAGTTAGGGCCAAAAATACTAAATGGAATTTTCAGTTCCTAAATTGGATGGAATGTGGGTGTTTTTTCTCCAAAACATTCAAAAGACGGAATTTGGGCTATAGCCAGCAATAGCTTCCCTGCCTATTACTAGCATCTACTGCCAATTATTGCCTAGCATCTATTACCTTAGGCCTCAAGTGTATTTATAAAGCGCACGTATCCACCAGTATTGGTGCTCAAGGCGCTCCATCATTATAACCATGCTCATTGGGCCAATGAAATATTCCAAAGACAATCTCAGCTCTCTGGGGAGTACATACAGCTCGATGCTGCCATTTCGGCGCAAAGCAGCTAATATCAACCACAATAACCATCTCTGCCCTCACAGGTACCCATTTACTCCTGGGTGGAGAGAAGCAATGACTGACAAAGTGCCTTGCCCAAGGCATACGCACCATGACCCCAGGCAGGACTCGAACCCACAACCTGCAGGATTACCCACAGACCACGAATCCAATGCTCCAGACCACGAGGCCACACCAGGGCACTCCACTTGTGACTGAGCTGGACTAGCGATGGACTTCACAACAATTCTGTCAATGATCACGGTGGCATTACACAAGTCCAATCAAATGTAGCCTACATGCACCTCACAGTTTTGATTCACAACTTACTTGATGGACGCATCTGCTTCTTTGGCGGCTGTGGCTAGCTTGACAGAAGCTGCGTGGGATTTCTCCTTCAGCTCTTGCAGTTCCGTCCCTTCTTCCAGTTTCTTGTTCTTCGTGGACAGGGCAGTGATCTCGCCCTACGCCACAAGTAACAACGAAGAGAAGTTTGACAAAGTAAACTAATACAACATGGTTTGAGGGTGGGTAGTCAATTTTTAGCTCGCCTTGGTATTGGAAGTTGACAAAATAGTTCACTCAGCTTCGTCTCGGGAGTCTATAGACTAATTCAGCAACAGCCATTTTTTATGGTGGCACCAAGCTCGCATTAGCCGTGCTCAGGCTAAAGGGACGCACATCTGGTTCCTTCGACCAATAGGGTTACCAAAAGGTGCAGCATGCGCGCAGATGTAGCACCACTGCAATAATAATAATAATAATACCAGTGCTTATATAGCGCAGTTCCAAATTAATGATCAATGCGCTTTACAAACAAAAACGAAGAAAAATAAACAGATACATTGAAAGAGTAATCACATAACAGATCAGACAAACAGGTGTGTTTTGAGGAGGCTTCTGAATGTTTGTGGGCTAGGAGCCAGTCTGATGGTTGATGGGAGATAATTCCACAATCTAGGGGCACAGATAGAGAATGACCTCTCCGCAACCATCCTTTGGCCCCTAGGCACCACGAGCTGGGTTGTGTCTGTGGCAGAGCGTAATCCGGGTCGTGAAGGTTTGTAGGATGAAATGCTGTTTGAAAGGTATATGGGAGTGAGACCGTGGATTGACTTGTATACATATAACAGAATTTTAAAAATAATGCGTTGTTCGATTGGAAGCCAGTGAAGAAATTGCAATAGTGGAGTAGAGGGATGTCGGTGAGGAACTTGAAAAATGATACGAGCAGCGCTGTTATGTAGACGCTGCAGTCTAGAGATGTCAGAGCTGCTGCAACCGGCCAAAAGAGAGTTGGCATAGTCTAGTCTAGACAGAATCAGGGCCCTCATGGCATGAGTACAGCTTTCCCGGTCGATGAAGCGACGAACTCTGGAGATGTTGCGTAGATTGAAGTTGATTGACTGACAGAGGGATGTAACATGAGAGGACATGGTCATGGATGGGTCGAATTTTACTCCTAGATTTCTCACTGAAAGTGATGGGGTCACATACTCATTATCGATTGAGAAGGTGTAATTGATGAACTTTGGGAGATTGTTTTGAGATGCCGATATGAAAAAATGGCTTCTAATTTTGTTTGGCGAATGACACGACAGAGTTTTTGCAAACCTATGTCAGGATTTGTGTCCAATCACATCCTGTGTTCCTTTGTAGGCTTGGCACTTACTGTGATTCCTGCTACACCTATGTAACCTGTCACCACGAAATGGACATAGCGACAGAAATAGCCATTTTGCAAGTCAAAATTTGAAGGGGTGGTCGATTTGTAAATCCTGTTCTACCTTTGCCTATATTTTTTTGTTTTGTCGAACATGTTCAAAACCTGTTTTTGTTTTCAACTACTTGACAATTCATTACAACAGCAGATTTTTAAATAAAAGTTTCTTACATATTTCTTTATGAAGTTCTAGTTGGCGGTCTAGATTTCGGTAACTGAACTCAGTACTCCCCATACGTACATACCTTTATAAATCCCTTGTTTTGCAGAATCCAGGAATAAAAGCAAGTCGATTCTTACAAAGTCTGACATTATGCTCATTTTGTGGTGATGGGTCACATATATCGCCTTGACGCATGTTATTCGGGATATTTGTGGACCAAGAAGGGGACAGGCTTACAACACAACTTTGATATGCCGTTATAGCAAAAGAAAGACCCTAATTACTATACCTTAAGTGTTTTGATCTCTGCTTTCAATTTGGTGATGGTGGTTTCTGCTGTGACAGCTCTCTCCTGCATCAGAAATTAAAAAAAAGACCACTGTCATAAAAATGATGAAAAAGTTACATTGATGCATTACAACATTAAAAAATCGCACAGGATGTAAAATCATTTGCATGGACATCAAGCATTTACCGACTATTTGCCATGTTCGTCCAAACAATTGACCGCCAGTGCTAGCATCCTTAAATTATGGTGATGGATATGAACGTAGCTGTATTCAAGAAGTTAGTGTGACTGCTAGAAATGAAATTGATGAAACTTTTAAATAATTTTGGACATGAACAATAGATGGCGCTATTTGGCCTATCCATGGCGTCCAAGTGTGATGGACACACCGATGCACCTGCACATGATGCAGAGTGCTCATGACCCCCCGTATGGACTGCGCATGAACAGGGTTAATACAATTTAGATGGTACATGTACATGCAGTCCCAGTGCCTAGAGCTGCCTTTCGTGGGCTCCTCTTATACGACTCGTGCCCACACTGGTCACCCTTCAAACGTCAGAGCGCGAGACTGTCCTCAAACACTAAATATCATGTTAGCAAATTTGCTAACTGGAAAATGTCTGCTATCTCACTTGTGTGCGAGTGGCATGCCAGCCAAACGACAGCATGTGAGGTCATGCAGATTGCGTACTTTTATTAAACACTCCGAATACATGCACATTATGACATCACTAAAGCAGCTTAACTTTTTTTCAGCCAGCTGGACTAGTGAAACAGAATCTTATCTCGTCCATTGGGCCTTTACACTAGTCTTCAATATTTGCACCAGAATGTCATAAACAACAATGTTACTTTACAATAATTTTGACTTGCCAGGCGGACTACTTGGGGAATGGTTTTGACTAGTCCGCCGCTGCTTTCACCCGCATTTGGTAAGCGGACTACTGATAAGGTGGAACCCTGTGAATGCAGAGTCAATGGACTCACTGCGCAAGTACCCCCTAAGGGAGAGTTGGGGGAAACCACTAGGAGGGACACTTGAACATAATTGCTATTGACGTCTGACACTCACAAGAAGATACTCTAGCTTGTGCACATTCAGGAAAAAATCAGTCGTGCGTATGTGCGCCAAACGCGTGCGAACCAGTACGCGCATGAGGTGTGTCCTTTTCGAAAATGGTCGCAAAACACCATCTACACTGTCCGTGCACAGAGTCACATGCATGAGCACCGGGCACAGAGTTGCTGTACAGAGTTTATACTTTGAGATAAGCTCACCGTGGTTCTGGTGAGGTTGGCCTCCACGTGATGCACCATTGTCTCCAACGTCTTGGCATCTTCGGCCTCTCGGTCTCGCAACCTTCGCATCTCGACCTCCATCCCCTCAATCCTAGATCAAAAACCAGTGACAGGCAACACACCAGTCAAGCAATGTTGTAAAATAAAAATAAAGAACTACCCCCCAAAATGGCCAGTGAAGCTGCAGAATACGCAAGCTCAGAACTTCAGAAGATAATCTCAAATAAGGATATGCAAGTTGTTTTTCACTACAGAACTGGCACTCTACTATAATTTATTGCTGCTGAGTTTAAAAAAAATCCTTGTATTGATTGTTTTGAAAAAAAAAGGTGGTGTGCCAGATTTTAAAGAATATTTTAGCAAAATCAAAAGATATCTATGTCATTTACAAGTGCAAAATGACCATCTGACATCTGTTTCTGACTAGCATTCCGATGAAATTCTATTTGGAGCAACTCAAGTTGACCCAAATATAGAATATGGTTCCAGACAGACAAATATTGGGTACTAAATTCTGATTTAATAGATTTTGGAGTCATTCCAAATGAATGCAACAGTCAATCATTTTAGGCCTACATGTAGCTGCTTCTGTCCCAATTTCTAACTTTTCATGCACTCAATTCAAATCTTCACAACATCGGTTCACGCGAATCTGGGATACCAGTCTGAAACAGGTCTATAAAGCTCAACAAATTCAGTAAAACTGTTTGGATTTGCTTTACTTTTTGGCATCTTTTTCCACAGCCTTCTTGGCATCGGCTAGTTCTTGCCTCAGATGCCTGTTGCTGCTTCTTAGTCTGGTAACCTCAGTTGTCAATTCCTCCACGTTTTCTGGCATGGGCTGGCTAGTGTAGATCTCATTCTCTGTCTTGGCCTCGCCGTTCTCCTTTACCAGGATATCTGCGGACTTGTTTGACGTGGCTCCGGCTCCGAATCCGTTGGCCCGGGGCCGGGGCCGGGGACTCTGATAGATGTTGTGGCCATTTTCCGCGGCCACTGCATGGACAATCTCGGGGACCGACTGTGTGGTTTCTTTCTTGGCTGGGGGTTCGGGGGCCTTCTTGTTCAGTTTCTTGCGGTGGCCATGCGACTGCGCCCGGGCACGCTCCCTGCCTGGCTTTGGTACCAACGAAGACTCGTCCACTTCGGTGCCGTTGTTCACTGAGAGGGTAGGTACTGATGTCAGAGAGGTGGACAGCGAGGAAGGCGACAGTAGATCCTGGGCATTGAAGGTGGCATCCATGTAGTCAGCCACCACCTGGCTCTTGGTGTTGCCTGCTTTGTTGGTGGCAGCAGCGGCCGTTTTGAGTTTCCTGGGACCGTGGCCATGGGTGTGGGCCCTTGCCCGTTCCCTGCCTTGCTTACGGTCCGCAGGCTTGGGCGGGCCGTTGCTCATGTTGGTCCCCGTGTTGCTGCGCGTGGTTCTCTCTGGTGCCTCCTGGTCGTCATCCTTAGTGGCGTAGTCATAAATAAAGTCCACAAACTCCGCTCCTCGGGCTGCCTTATCCACATCAGTAGCCGTGATAGGGGTGGCTTTGATTGGATTTGCAGGCGACCCTGGCGGAGCGTGGGATTGGAAGTCGACATTGGCGTTGTGACCATGGGGAGGGATCGGAGGGACTGGGTTGATAGCGCTCTGAGCAGACCGATGTGCCTTGCCTCTGGAGCGGCTGGGCACACCACTGCTTGTTGCTCGTCTCTGTGATGCCTTTCCATCGGGGGAACTGCTCCCATGCGGGCCCTGACTTGCCTGGTTACCCATATCCAGGAACTGCTGTAAAAAGTAACAAAAAGAAACCAAAACCCATGATAAAAACTAAACATGACGAAAACGGCCCTCTTAAGAAAGTGGCTAGTTTCACACACCATTTTGGGCCTCTGTTGGGAGCCCTGGGGAGCCCTTTAGTAAACAAAAACTCCCCTCCCTGCTCTACAGTCCCAGCGAGATAATCACTTGTGGTTAAATGAACTACCACCTGTTGGCCACACTGCTTTCTGGAACTATAACCTTCTGGTGATTGTGGTTTATGCTAGCATAGCAGTAAAAGATCGTTCTCGGCCATTTATTCACCGATTTTCACAGTTCAACATATAAAACAAGTCAACATTTCAGGTACATCATCATGATAATACTTCTCGATTGAAATTAGCAACGAAATAATATGCTCGAAATCTCTAAGGCAGAGTGACCTTAGCTCCTTATGGAACCAATTATAGGATAAGTGCGGTTAAGAGTCTTAGTAATCCCCCAGGGCAAACTCTCCAAAATGGTGTGTCCCAACCCGAGTGGCCCATATGGTTGGTCGGGTTGGTCTTAAGAGGAGTGTTCACCTCATGAGTTACAGCAAAGACACACTCGTGCCTCCTCCGGAAATAGGACCCTCTTCTGGTCACTCATAAGTCCCTTGGGATGCATAGACATGCACTAGTGACCTCATAGCTAGTCAATTTGTATCTAATAAGGGGCCCTTTTTCAGTGCAAGCATTGCATGCTAACAAAAAACAAGCATGATGATTCTTCACTGAGTGCCATTTTCACTTTTATGGCACAAAAGAAAAACATTCGGTAACAGGGCTTGCAAACTCCATGCATGAGTCTATGGCACTTAACGAAACACACAAACTTTCCATGCGTGGGACACACTTTTTATGAATTCTTGTTTGCACACGTATTGCGCTAGGGTTGTTATTTAGGTTTAATCCCAATGTGACAAAAACCTGTATGGTTTTTGCATGGCTACCAGGTGTTTGATGAAAACAGTGAATTCAAAGTGTAATATGATTTTTTTTTTCACCACTGAGGGTGTGTTTGTGCAGTGAAGTAACCAGAACCAATTAGCCAGGGGGCTATGATAGTGGCCAGCTGCTTTCGGTCTTTGTCCCTTAAACTTCGGTGGATGTTTTTTGAGGTCACCATAACGTCCATGGTTTGCTTTCTTCGGTTTTTTATTTGCCCGAACTCTGTCTAGTCGACGATGGTTGACTACGCTAGTCAACTATTTGGAACCAACGTACTGAGGCTGGTTGCATCGCTGGTAACTAATAGCCGCACGCATTCATAATGTATAGCAGGGAGCCAGGATCCATAAGTTTTGCGATGACATTTTGACTGAGCGTTTGAGAGACGTTTGCATGTTGCTATTAGTGCGCAGGCGTAAGGGACGTCACAAATCAACCACTAGTCCACTAATGGTCCTTGCCCGAATTTGGCCCTGAAGTTATATGGTTGCTAGCGAACCATGCTTATCTGCAAACCTAGTCAAGAGTGATACCCAAAGGTGTGAAGAAGTGTGTAAACTGTCTTGCTGAAGGACACCTGCACTCTGTCCCATACCAGAGTGCAAAAGAAGAACTTGAATAAAACCTGAGTAACAGAAACACTTGAATAAAATATTCCACTGACCTGTGGGTCTGTTTGACCGGAGTGATCAACGTCTATTCCAATAAAGTTTTCTCCTGGTTGACTGGCAGACAATCATTCAAGATATCTGCTAAATTCCTATGGGGAGCACTTTATGATGTTCCTCTCAACAAACAACACTGCCCTCACAGACACCGGCACACTCCTCCTAATAATCACCCAATCACAGTAAAACGTCCAGCAAAGGGACACAAACATTACACAGCAAACGATGCCAACAATGTAGCTGCCAGACCAGGCCAGTACGCAGTGTCCACTACTATAAACTTCCCTTTAAGGTGCAGGCCATATTCACCAAGGATGAAATGTTACGGACTCCCTGAAGAATAACTATATTAACTTGTTGCCGATCGAGCAGAAGGAGTATATCCTACAGCAGTCCCTTCTATACATGAGTCAGCCAGTCGCACGCCGGTGACACAGAGCCCCCTGACGAAGAGTTGAGGTCGCCGAAACTGACCAAGAGACAAGCAGACAGACAGGGACTTGGGAGGGAACAGAGAGCAGGTTTAGGTTGACACCAAGCACCACGGCCACAGTCGCGTCATTAGCTCACTGCCTGACTCATTTCCTCCACTTAAAACCCTTCTTCTACAAACTTTCTTGACTAACAAAGTTTCATTCTATTGAAATCCTGGAGGCCGGGCATAACACCCAATTATCTTTCTAAGGGTTTAATTCACCAAAAGACAAAATGGCAAGTTGTGTTGTAATTGGACAACAATCCCCCGGATTGATTGCGTTTGTGAGAAGAAAAAGGCGGTGCTCGCTCTGAGTGAAAGCCTAGCTGAGATACTGATGACGTCAACAGGAAGTTTCCTGTGCCAGGGTATATCACACTCCACATTTCTGTATATATTGCGCTGTGCGACTAGTGAAATTTACTAGTCAGGTAGTTGTGTGATAAAAAGTCACAACTAGCGTTGTTATTAGGAAATATCAACAATCAATGAAGCACTACATCGATACAGCTTGGTCTATCTATGCTAAGAAAGCATTTTGGACAGTGTTGCACTCATCCACTTTCTTGACGGTGAAGTTTTATTCTAGGTTTTACAGAGTATTTTTGATTGTTGAAATGCCCATTGAAATGATCATTTCATAAATTCCAAAGGAATCAACATGTGCTTTGTTCTTCCAACAAACGTTCCCCGCCAATGTCCCAACCAACTGGTCTCAAGAACTAGTTGCTGTGCAATGACTACATGTAGTAAAGGCACAACAACCAGTTGTAGCATTACAACCAGTCAAGGTACCAAAGCTATTTAAAAAAAAAAAATTGAATAATAGTCACCTGTGATGACTATACTGCAGTCGACTAGTCACACTTGTCATGCAAAGCTATTTCTGTAGTCTGTAAAACACAAGTTTGTGTTTATGAAAAGACATTTGGCAATGTGCTTCTAAAACTACGGTCACCTACACACGCTCCCCAACTTCATTTCCTTTCATGCCTTTATTTCACACTTTCAATGCCTTCAACAACAGCAGCTCCCATTTATGGATACATTAAGCTCAGAAGACCGAGTAAGCTCTCGTTTGATTTTTTGATTGGCAAAATAGACTTTTTTCCTTTTCACTTAATCAAATGTGCCTGTCAAAAAAGGGATGTCAGTTCAAGGATTATTGAAGGTTATGCATGCAAGCACCAATATGGTGGACAAGACGAGGTTGTAAGCACTACAGGATGGGTGGCATGGGTGGCTAGTGTGTAAAGCGTTCGCCTCTCACCAATGTGGCTCGGGTTCGATTCCCGGCTGCAGACCATATGCCAGTAGAGTTGTTCGTTCATTCTCTCCTGTGCCACGTGGGTTGTTCTCTGAGCTCTTGGATTTTCCTCCCTCTACAAATATCAACATTTTCGATCTCTGAACCCTGGCTGTGCTCCGTGGTCAGACACATGGGTCTTGTGGCGGCTGCCTTAGGTGCCTTTACATGCCTTCGGCTCAACCACGTTGTAGCCGCGTCCTTCGCAATTTAGCTTTTCAGATGTGAGTAAGGATGATTAGCCCGCCAAATTATTATTATTACAATGCATTATTATTACAGGAATGCTTAACAAAATTGGGGTTTTCTTTTTCGAGTTCTGTGGGGATCAGTATGCCCAAGCAGTTAGGGTTTGTGACTCATGATCAGAGGGTCAGGGGTTCAAACCAAGATGCTGGCCATGCGTTGTGTCCTTGGGCAAGCCACTTCACCCCCACTTGCCTCTCTCCTACCAAGAGTATAAATGGGTACCGGCATTAGCTGGGGAGTAACTTGCGATGGACTGACATCCCATCCAGGGGGAATAGAAATATTCTCCGTCGTTTCATGCCACTGAAACCGGAGATAAACGCCGGCCTGATGGGCCATATTGGTTTGGGACAAACTTGATGTACTTTTTTTTTTTTTTTATTTTGTCTGATCTTATTGTTTTGTTACCAATATCAAATTTGAATCCTCCCTGAGATACCTCCTGGGACACTTAGTGAATTATGTATTCATGAGCTCTCACCAGATCATTTGACATTATCGGACTTGAAAGTTTACAAAGAGTGAAAACAGAGCAAGATATTGATAAATCACTATGAAAGTAAAACGAGTGGCAGTTCGGTAGATTTGTCTTCATAATGAAACTTACGACAGTGTTGTAGTCAAGACCTTACAAGCCCCCACAAGTCCATCAGAAATCATCAAATCCCAAGTCAAGCCACAACTTATAGGGCTCGCTCAATGACGGCCATCTTTGTAGGAGAACTGCAACTGCGTATTTTTTAATAAAAAAAATGCTCAAACAGACAACCATGCACAGACAACCAAGAGGCATCCTCCAATCACAAAAAAACCCATCAAATTATCTCTTTAATTTCAAAAGCTAAAATCTATATGATGCATAAAGAAACATTCAAAAACCTAAAGAGCATTGTCTCTGTCAGTCCTTTGCCAAACAAAAAAAACAGAAACATCTTAATGAAATTTGGACAGAAATACAAAACAGTTTCAATTCCATGGAGAGGAATGTTCAAAAATAGACCGCTCCGATATAGCCATTTAATCATCCTAGCTGACTTCCGAATTTCAAAGTTCATGTCCTAAGTGACTCGAGTTGGACATGGCACCAACCAGTACGGTCTTAATGCGGCTTCCCGTTGCTCATTAACATTTCATCGGAAAGTTGCTGGCATTTCGCCCGAAACCCAACCGAGACAAAATCATGCATTACACATGTACAATTCGGACCGCAGAAGTGAGGGTATGTTTGGTTCACACGTGACTAAAAACCTATAAAATTTCAGGTTTTGTTAACAGTTGAAGTGTTGATGTGTAATGTATGTTTGCTGGTATTATAACTTGATGGTATAAGACTTTACAAACGGAAGTATGAAGCACTTCAGGTATACAAAATGTTTTCAGGCAAAATACTGCAAAATTGCTGGTTCTGAGATGTTATGGGCACTTTGCATAGGGAAGTAGTCAACGCAAATTGAGAGAACCAGTTACTGCTTTCCTAGACTTGAAATCAAGCCGGTAATTGGCCGGGTTTAGTCTGCCTGCGCCTCCGCGTATCATACCGAACCACCGGCACTGGCATTGACAATGTACTTTATAACGCATACAGTACCGTCCAGGGGTTACATGTAGCATGCGGTGTAACATGCGGGAACGTTCAGTGCAACCTCGGCTCCAAAATGCATGTGCGTCGATTCCAATTCGGAATGTTGAACAGCAGGCATAGTATTAACATAATGGCGCAGCCCTGGTTCATATCGGTGGCACCAGCGGATAAACACAGCTGTCTAACGACTTGACTTCAAGTTGACTGCTTTCCCCAAATTAACCATGTTGTACAGTACATGTATTTTGTGTTGTCACATTTGCTCCATTATAAAAGTTATAAAAAAGATGGCAATATTTGGAAAATACATGTATCTCAGGTGGTGTGCAATTTACGAGTTGTACGGGAACCGGGTACCCTATTGAAGTAAAACACAGGTACCCGGGTATTCGTAATAGACACTCTTATCAAAACTGAAGACGACCAAAAAAACGCAACCTGGTAAATTCCCTCTATTGACCTATCGCCGTTTGTGAGTTAGCCACGCCCCTTAGTCAACCCTGTGGAATTTTGAACGTTAAGTTTATTTGTCTTAGATTTTGCTCGTTCCGCGTCCATTTGTATATCGTGTCATTGGACAATACTTCATAATGTGCGTTGGCGCAATTCTACCGCAATAGGTCAATTATCAGCAACTCTAGTCCTTAACAAAACTGAACAATGTGAATATTGGTGGTGTCTGAAGGACTTTATAGCTTTAGGGTGTATACTTCAACTTTCATGAGCGTCATATGTCTTGCTTTAAAATGCACATAACATGAAATCTGTTTTTGGTTTTCCATGTAGCCTGGTTTCCCCACAAATGGCATTCAAAACCACTCTTTTCATTGGCTGAGGAGTTACTAAGTAATTTGTGAAGTTGGTTACGGGTACCGATTCCATAATCTGGAACCGGTTACTGATATCAGCAATCGGGTACTCAGGTACCCAGTTTCGATCAATGCGCACCCCTAATCTCAAGTCGAGTTAAATTAATTCAATCCACGTGTCAGATTCCCAAGGAATGTGCAAATTACACACAGCCAAGTGTTATTTGCTTGTTTGTGAAGAGTTGATACCGTATGGTATCACGAACAACTGTGGTGAGCATTATGTGGTGCAATGCAAAAAAAGATAGGCCTATACATTGTATACAACATGTAAAAAACATCGCTCCACACTGTGTGAGTGCAGGGATGTGTTCCAGTCACACAAACGTGCCAACCCCCAAATGGAACGCTAATGTCATATGAAAACTGTTGTTAACATGGCAGCATCTGGCCCCTGTATGCCAATCCAACAAGTGTCACTATTTGGATATGGCAGCTTTTAAAAATCCACAAAAATTTAGTTGTGATTGTAAGTAAAATGTTGCCAGTATTATACATGTACTTACTGGGAACTTAGAAAATGGACAATTTCAGCTATTACAATGTCAACATCTTCAGGAGAAACTTGGAATTTAAATAAAAGCAAAGAAATTCCAAACCACATTAGAGTTTGTACAGTGTTTTTCAATTTGTAATGTTATTCATGAGAGTTAAAAAAAAGAAGGAAATCAGCGGATCCGGGGAAAATGACCATGCGTGCACCTACACTATGTGTGTCTGCCATAATGCAAAATATAGCAAAAGATCTAGACTCAGGACGATGGTTTCCCTTACTTTGCTAACGTTCGCTAACGTTGATGGCAAACAGTCAATCTTGCTTGCGTTAACATTAACAGCATTGGCAAATGTTAGCAAGTGGAATGCACCCCAGATGCAATTTTAATACCTCAAAATTTGGTGTGGTCCACTTCTCTGTGGAGTGTTCAATTTTGTCTTTTACTAGATGAACTATGCTATAAATGTCTACTTGTATGAGAGACAGATTTATCTTTACTTACAATTCCTTCCCCATTGTCATCTTCATCATTGAAAATATCAAGCAGTTCCTTAGCAGGCTCCTTGAGATTTCTGTCTTCATGCTTCAAGAGTACATGCAGCATGCAAAAACAAAACAAGAATGGGAATCTATGGTTAGAATATAAAATACATTGTTTCTACCAACAAAAGGCAGAAATTATAAAGGTGCGCTACAATGTACTTTCTTGGAAGAAAGTTGAAGCTCAAATTTACTTGAATGTTCCTAATGTAAGAAGAGCTTATAATGTGTATCCTATTTTGCATCTCAGAGGGGTGATTGATATAAGTTCATGGCCTAAGGTTTTGAAGTTTTAACTGATACAGTGTGCAGTTCAACTTGTTGAATGGTTACACAGAAAGGTTGAAGTTGTTATCTTTTCTTGTTTTTCTGCTACAGATAATTAAACCTTGACAGTCACCGGTTCCTGAGATCCTGAATCAACAAATGAGGCGGGGGAAGCCGACAAGTGGGGAAGCTGACAATTGGGATGCTCTTCATCTTCGGGAAGAGGTAGTAGTCAGAGGGTGCCAAATCAGGAGAATAGGGTGGGTGTTCGACCAGTTGGAATCCACATTGCTGGATGGCAGCCTTGGCCACTGTGGACTTGTGGAGTGAAGCATTGTCCTGGTGGAAGAACACCCCCTTGTCAGCTCCCCCGCCGCACTTTTTGATTCAGGATCTCACGAACCGGTGACAGTCAAGGTTTAATTATCTGTACCAGAAAAACAAGAACAGACAATAACTTCAAGATTTCTGAAAGTTACTCAAGTTTGCAAATGTTGTATATTGCCTTTAACTCAAAAGGAGGATCAGGTGAGCAGAGGTACCTGTTTTTATAATTCGGGATTCATTTAAACGTTTTGAAAAATTCTGAAAACGGATTTTACCTCTCTTTCTTTTTTGAACATTTTAACGTGTAAATGTCACATGCTAAATCCAAAAGACAAATTTACTGTACGGCAGACATCTCAATGACTGAACTGCTTGCATTTGTATGAAACAAGGTTTTTTTTTGGTATGTGTATTAAAAAGCCTTTTTATCCGCGATTGGAGAGTTAATAGCCATAGAACGTCCAAGGCCCAAATCTCCAAATGTACACCCCTGGGCAGACCCATCATAATTAAAGGGAATATACAACATTTGCAAACATCGAAAAATAAAACTACCAAGTTTTTACGAAATACCTTACTAGGATGTTGGTAAATGACAGTCTCAAGCATCTTGTAAAATTATGGCACCTGGTGTGAAGTCATTTTCAAGAAAAAGGTATTTTTGTAATCATTTCCAACGCTGGTCGGCCGACCAGCGTTGGAAAAACCCAACTATTTTTCAACCACTGCTCCAAATTTACCATTTTTTTCAGTCCAAATTTAGTTTGCTATTGGTTACATGTTCATGAACGGGTGCAGGCCAGCTAGACTGGTTCCCTTGCCTTACAATTTTCCATCATCTATAAATTGATCCATTTTATCTTTTGTGGAGTCAGGGAACCAGACTACTTGAACGTTTTTGTTTTTCTTGGTTTTTCCAACCTTTTCGAACACCAAACTTCAAAAATGTCAGTGTGTAACAATATTTGATCTATTATACTAACCTCTCAAATAGTTCATTTCTGAAAATTACAGCAAAAGCCAATGATGTACATTCCCTTTAAATTAGACCTTGCGGACCTTCCGCCAACCATGAATAATCAAGTCGGCCATCATACCCATGATGCTCAAAGGACCTTAGCTCTACGGGATGTTGTTGCACAATTCTTGCACAGAGCATCACTTTCCTTAGATGAATCACATGATTGACTGCGCAGCTGCTGTGTCAATTCATGTGAAATTTTTTAAGGCCATATTAAAGGTTTCATTGAAATGTAAATTGAGGCTTTTCATGGAGAAGAGTTCAAGTTGTGGTTCATCATGTGAAGTGATGAACCTGATTAAAACTCCAGCTGTTTGAACAGTCACAGGCAGTCAAAAAGTCCATCCACCTCCCCTGCTATTACACAGGCTTGTTGCCAACAGTAAGCACTCTGACTAGTCATATTCAGTCAACAGACAAAAGCAGGCAATTGGTAGGCACAGCTGGCTTATCAATCACCAACAGTCAAAGCATAGCTGTATCAAGTTACATAAACAGTCACAGCCAGTCAATCTTGCTTCATGTAGGCTGGGAGCTCTTAACTGTTGAACACAGTCGCTTGATTGATTTTGAATGTAAGGACAACTTTGCACAGAATGTATGTTTGCGTAGGAGGGTTAAAGAGAAGTATAGGCCCTGTTGGTTCTGCAAAAGAACTTGAGTTATGGAATCAACGTTTCAGTCAGAATGCTTTAACCATCATCAGAGGAATAAGGATAAACTGACTGAATGGTACATGTACAGGGTATTTTGGGTTAATACATGTACTTTAGTTCTTCTCTGACCATACTTTTCTTTAGTTTAGTTAGTCATTTCACAAGGGGAATCCACGAACTTCGGCAAAACTTCTCCGTGATTCCCCCTTTCCAAACACAAACACAACTCTTGAATGTTGTTGTTTTTTTTTTTTGGGGGGGGGGGGGGGGCCTACTATCCCCAGTCCCTTGTCTTAACTTGTTTATGCCAACAGCCATATCAGAGGGTTCTGGAAACAGGTTCAGCTTTTAGCAGACAATCCCTTAACGGGAGGAAAAAAACAATCGGCTTGGGTGAGTCATTATGGGTCGGTCCCTGGCTAAGGATCATGCTGAGATCACACTGTGCTGGGCTGTACCAGGGACCTGTTTCATAATCAGCATGACTTACATACATACATCGCCCATTATAGGCATGTACATGTATGACTGTATGCCTTTATGTATGTTCAATGCGCTATGCCTGTACATATACATGTACAAGTACTGCACATATAATATGTGCTTGAAGTTTTTATGTGAATTATTATGTGGCTAAAGTTTTGGCACGGGTAGCTTTGTACGACCATGCAAAATACAGACTTGTTTCAATATCTGTTTTGCATTTTGGGAAGAAGTTTACCGGAGACCATGTAAAGTGACTGTCTCTAACAAGATAGGTACATGTAGCTTTGGAAAAAAAACTACATGTAGAGATGTCAACTTGAGGATTCCGTCAGTATTGGTTACAGTACACACAACGTGTAGTACACAGTTATGTCAATTTACCATTCCCATGCCATTACAAACCAGAAATATGTATACATGTACATTTGTAAATAGTACATACATGTATGTAAGTACGATGACATAAATTGTATTGTCAGTTTCCATGCTGTAAAAGTTAAGAACAGGGTCAACTTCTGAAGAAAGTCACAAACCTGACTGTCTTGAGGTACATGCACCATGCATTTGTCCATGGGTTGGGGATAAAAGTGTAGGCACTGACTGTCTGTATTGCCCAACCCATTGAGGGCACTTTCCTATTGAACTGTGGGAGATATTCACATATTTTCTGTTGCCACCTTTGTAAAGATATTGTTCCAAACAGGTATTTAAAGTTTCAGAGTTGCATGGAACCCCAAAACCCACCTGTAGGTTGACTATATGGTCAATTCAAACAGACTTAGGTTTCAGACATGCAAGCTTTATGCATTACTTTTTCATGGATATGACATTCAAACTTAAGATGCTCTACAGTCATTCAAACAACTGCAATCATCATTCTTCACGTTTCTTCGCTCCCAACTCTTTCAAACGCCATACTTTATTCCAATCTTCGAATAAAAAAAAGCGGCCTATGGTTTTGAAGCCAGCAGGACCTTTACCCGTGACAAAGGTCTGGCTAGGATCGGGAAAGTTAGGCCTTCTGTTTTGATATGTGATATTTCCCGTCAATCCAGTCAGAAGGCATTTTCCATCAGATTTAAAATCTTCAAGTATTTGACTTCAATGTGACTCTAGAACACAAGTCTAAAACACGTGTAAAACTTACTTTCCAAAAATGTATTTTCCCAAGTTTAACATGTTAAAGTGCCCTCATCAGTAAAAAGAAATCAAATTGGCTAGGGAAAAAAAAAAACATGCAATGAAAAAGTGAGAGGGGCCATGCCAGTAATGTTATTACCCCTTCGCTATCGCTGAGATTGACACCGTCGATGTCCTCTTCCTTGGAGTTGTAGTAGACGGCCTTCCGCTTGTCTTTTCTTACAAACTCCTTAAAGGAAAAAGGATTGTTGGGGTCTTCGTCTTTATCCTCAGCTTTATCTACAAAAGTTTAGAAAAAAAAGGGCAAAAAAGATGGTGAAACGTTACTTATTTGCTGTCATTATTTACAACCCCCCCCCCCCTCCTGGTCTGAAAACTTTTGAACATTCACAATGTTATTTAAATTCAGTTACAATGAAATCGCACAGTACCTAATCAAGTGTATCACGCAGGAACAAAAAGACCTGCCTCTACTGTCATGGCGCACCAGCCATGGAAAGGGTACACAAATTGGCCTCATTTTGTCTCTGACAAGTTTCCGCCTGAGTTTATCAAGTCCCATCTTCTGCAAGTTTAAAACCACGAGGAACAAAAACTCAGGGCTTGATAATTGATGGAAACTTTCTTATTTTGTACTTTTTATTTATATTTGAAAGCAAGCTTTGTGTAATTTTTTATTTTTCTTAATTTCTTTGTTGACTTAGATTTTTGAGGGGGCAGGGGTGGATTGGAGGGGTCGACACTTGTCAAATGAAAAACAATTCTTACATGTACCTTGAAAGTTACTCAATTTTAGATGGGAAATATTGGTCTCTGATTTAGCGGTTTGAAATGTTCACTTTTAAAATGGACATCTTGTTACATCATCATCAGGCTTATTGTAAAATTTCAAAGCATGGACAAGTTTACGTACATTTGTATGATAGACACTTAATCATCTTAATCAATTTTTCGAAAGAAAAAAACAACAAACGTTGTCTACTTGAGGCTAAAATAATCCTAAATAATGAAAGGTTTGCAGAAACACCATGTGCGAATAATTTCTCAACTTAGAGAATGGTTCTGAAAAGAACCAGAGGTATAAACTCGACGTTCCGGTCAGTATGCTCTGACCGTCTTCAGGAGAGTGCCTAAACTCTAAGAAAATAATCCTACTTTTCCAAGGCTAAACCTACCAAATCCAACCTTTTTCGTGATGAAATTGCACAGAGTAGATATTTTTCCACGTCTCCAGCAATCTTGTCAATTCAATGACAAGGCTGCCCCTATTGCATGACATTCTAGAGCATACCGGTAAATCATACAGAACCCGGGTCTCAAGTTGAGGCGAAGCCACCAATTTCAAGGCAAAACAAACAACAGAAAAACCCAAAAGCACAACCTAATCCTATAGGCCCCTAAGTATCATACAATCTTAAGTAAAGTATCTTGCCAGACATTTCCTACATAAAGACCACAGAGGCTTAGACATACTGGGTTTTTTTCTGTGCACTGTCCAAAATTTGTCTTGGGCCTTACGTCACCTCACACTTTACTACAGAGAAGTTGCACTGACATCACGTTACTTAAAACTAATTAATTCAATACTAACATACCATCTCTTTCCTGCCTTAGAAACAGATGTTAAAGCTTGATGATACATGCATTTGCACTTCACTGGTTCTGGAGACGATGACCGACCTTAGCAACTCAATATGCAAATTTTCATGCACATCCCTAAAAAAACCCACAAAATCCTTAAGTTTTGCCTGTACTGACCTCTCTTGTGACTGCCTTCTCTGACCGATTTGCTCTGGGTTTTGGGCGTTTTTCTAATCCTGAACTTGTAGAGCGAAGTCATGTCGGCACCACGCACGACAGCAGGTTAAATCCACAGAGCAGCTTAGAGGGTATATGGTACTGCTGATTGATCTGGCATTGTTCATAGTGACGGCACACGCAAGACTACTGGAGATCGAGCCCAGGCAGGAGTGAGTTCAGCGCGTCGTCCGCGCTGGCTTTCGGGGGACTTTATTTTTTTTAAAGCGCCTGGCGAATCCCACTAGGCATTGCTGACACTCACTGCCTAGTCATCAGCCTGTGTGCGTGTCTTGCAAAGCCAGACAGAGAGAGACACACAAGAGGGTTGAAAGGGGAGGGGGGGGGTCAAGTTGGCCAGAAGCAAGGGAAAGGAAGCCAAAATGTGAGTTGGCCTGCCTAATTATGCGGCAACGCTCAGGATATTGATGAACAAAGCGGGTGCAGGAAGCTGCTGCATTGGGAATTAGTGAGCCTGGATTGAGACGAGAAGTGCACGTCGATGCCTTTAAAAGGGTATGGTGATTGGTGGGGCGGGGGAGGTGGTGATCAAGGATGTTGATAATTGATCTATGTGTAGAGCTACAAATCTCTATAGCTCCGTAGCCATTGGTCACACTTTGAGGACTACTGCTAGGAGAGTAGAGGTTTGAAGTTATGGCGGTAAAATTAACATTTCCTGCTGCCATTTGCGAGACCAACTTGACTCACCAAACACAAGGTAGGCCTACATTAAAGTCCTTTTTTGGAAATGGCAATTGTTATGGCAGTAGTCATGGTAGTAATGCATTCAACACTGGCTACTGTACGGTGTAAAGTCACAGCGAGGCAACCAGACATCGCACAACAATACATCATGGGCATCGCCAGGATTTTTTTTAGGGGGGGGGGGGAGAGGGGCAAAGCACATTTGTTCCCGAATCCTTGTACTTTCTCTAGCATATTCTCACTTAATCATTATTTCGATGGTGGGCGGGGAGACATTTGCCCCCCCCCCCCCCACCCCAATTGACACCCCTGTAGATGCCCATTTTGTTAAATGCATATTAAATTAATATCAAAATATGACTTCAGACCTCTTTTTCTTATTTTTTTTTCTCCCCCCTCTCGACGCCCATGCAATACATGTACATGTACATTGTATCTCAAATTTACATACTGTTCAAAATGGTTTTACAGCTCACAAGATTACAAATTGTGTGACTACATTGTACCTCTGAGTACTAGTGGCTTGAATTCAACTTCAAGTCTCCTTCAACTCTCTTTTTTTTTCTTTTTTTCCCTCCCAATTGATGTAAATGTGCTTCCTTTTCATTGTGTTTAATGAAATCATCCTCTGAATCAAGTACCGTACTTGATTCAGAGGATGATTTCATTAAACCAATGAAAGGGAAGCACAGGGCACTTTGATAGGTCACCTGACCAATCACAGGGCACTTTGATTGGTCATCAATCAAAGTGCCCTGTGATTGGTCCGTCTGATGCTTGCCAGGAAACAGTGTAGCCAGAGCCATGCACAAGTCTACTTTTCTTGAATTCAAAATGGCAGCCTCAAACAAGGCGTTTGTGACAAGGATGTTTCCCAAATTGAAGGTGAAATTTCTCTTTTTTTCCCAAAGGTATATAAACCTAACCACCACCATTTGTATTTCCAATTCTCACTGAAGCCTACAGGGGCGCATAAGGCAGTTTGAAGACTGTTTTAGGGGCGAAATCTGAAGATTTTGATTGGGGATACGAGTGAAAATGGTTAAAAAAAAATATCAGTAGGCCCTAACGCAATACGGCTATGTTAAAAAAGGCGATTTGTACATGTAGAGTCCTAGTTACTCGGACTACCATCAGAGAGGGATAACAATTAACATGTCCTAAACTAGCCCCACTAGTGTGGCCGTCAGTATGCTGCGCTGAACCTCTGGCCACACACCGTGGTCCGCGCACTACTGAGGACGTTTTCATAAAATCTGCGGTTCGTTTCTTACATTCTCAGTTTCTTACTTTCTTATGGTTGTATTCTACGATGTCTCACCTATCACTTCTGGGATGCTTAGATGTAATGATGTTCAATTTTCCAAGATATTCTTCAATCTTTCTGGAGCCCATATGAACTCGTGAAACGTCTGGTGATGGCAGCCATTTTGAATGTGACAAGAGATGACCTCAAGCTGTGACGTCGCGTTTATGCAAATTGCTTGTCGGGTGAGGGCGCGAGTTGTAAATGCGACGGCTGTTTCCTGTACCATGCATTTATCGTCTGGGGGCCACGTGCACTGATCTCTATTCAGGATCCACGGCACAGGAAACAGCCGTCGCATTTGCAACTCGTGCCCTCGCTCGACAAGCAATTTGCATAAACGCGACAGCTTGAGGTCATCTCTTGTCACATTCAAAATGGCTGCCATCACCAGACGTTTCACGAGTTCATATGGGCTCCAGAAAGATTGAAGAATATCTCGGAAAATTGAACATCATTACATCTAAGCATCCCAGAAGTGATAGGTGAGACATCATAGAAAACAACCATAAGAAAGTAAGAAACTGAGAATGTAAGAAACGGACCGCAGATTTTATGAAAACGTCCTCAGTAGTGCGCGGACCACGGTGTGTGGCCAGAGGTTCAGCGCAGCATACCGACGGCCACACTAGTGGGGCTAGTCCTAAACATGCTAAAAAGTTAAATTCCAGCAGGGAAAATATTGAGGCAATCGTGTAGTGTAGGGCCCGGTTCCTATAAGGGAACAAAATCCACTTTAAAATTATTGGACCTACCATTACCAAACTAGTTGGCGACATTCTCAATAAACAGGTATGTCATAGATAGAGGGCAGGGTGTTGATTTTTATTAGGGAAATTTGGGGGTAAAATGACGATGACAGTGCGGCGACAAAAGGCGACCCGAAAATAAAGATGGCGATCACCGCGCAATGTACCGTTATGACCATAAGCATGCACGGCGCGCTGAATCGCAAGGCACAAACTGCACAGGAAAATCGTGATTTCTACCCCAACTTGCCAAGAATCTGTTCAAAATTGCAAAACAGGTGTCATTAGAATTGAGAAAAGTCTGCTTTTGACTGTAAAGGTGATTTTTGAGCAATAAAAAACATTTTTGACTCTAATTTGATCAACACAAAACAGGGGCCCTACACTTCACGATCGCCAGGATTTATACCGTTACCATTAACTTTGCCAACCTTCAAATTCATCGCAGATCCTGTCGTCATTTCCGCTCGCCCATACGGAAATCTCAGACTCTCCTTTCCCTTTCTTCATGTTCTTCGTCGACAGCTCTTCCGAAACGGCTGCACCCTTTCCTGTCTTCGACTGCTCCTTCACATCCTTCTCTCCAAAGGATGGTGTTTTCTTCTTCAAGAAAGCGTCAAAGGAAAATGGGTTGGATTCAGACTCTGTACTGTCGGTGTCATCAGTGGAGGCTGCCATCTTGTTTACATGCAACCTCGTCCTCAGGTTGTCGAGCAGTACGCGCCCACCACTACCTGCTCTTTCGGAAACAACGTTGGAAATAAAGTAAGCACTGGGGACGAGGTTGGTTTACATCATAGTGTATATGGAGATCAATATGGAACGCCAAAGCCGCCTTCTATAGTTCGATTTCATTCCATAATCAATTTCATTATTCCATTCGGCGATTTCATCATTCCATTCGGCAATTTGATCATTCCATTCGGCGATTTCATCATTCCATTCGGCGATTCCATCATTCCATTCGGCGATTCCATCATTCCATTCGGCGATTCCATCATTCCATTCGGCGATTCCATTATTCCATTCGGCGTTCATCCTTTCCGCCGTTCGTCTATTTCGCATTTGATTTAGCCATTCCACATTTCATTCAGCAATTTCTCCCCTTTTGCACTTCATGCTATTCTGCATTTCGCTTTTCATGCAGCCATTTCGCATTTCATGCAGATATTCCGTATTTCATTCAGTCTGGCAGCGTCCATCCGTACGGAAGCGTTAAAGGGAATAAGACAAAGTAAAAAAAAAGTCTTAATTATGACTTATTATTAAATCATTGTTATGACATATCTTTTAATAATGACTATTAAGTCATAATTATGATATATATCATAATTACGACTTAGTAATTGTTAAATCATAATTATGACTTATCTCATAATTATGACTTATTATTAAGTCATATTTATGACTTATATGTTATAATAATGACTTAATACTAAGTCGTAATTTTAATATATAAGTCATTTTTCAATGGTTTACATGCACTTGGCCGGCTGTGCGCGGCTAAGGTCAAAGGGTATTCAATGTAAAATTTGCATGTTGCGCACTCTAGGTGCGTTCGAGTAGCGTACCCGGTGTCACGGTCTCACTTCTCCGGCGTGCTAGCTTCTCCGGGTCGATTTGGCGGATAACTGAGCACGTTACAGTGCACGTTACATGAGCACGATTCATGCTCATGTGTCCGCTGTGCTTACTTTTCCTCGGGCTGTTTTCTGAAGTCTACCAAGCCCATTAATAACACAGTGAGGGACACCCAAGAATGTGTTATGTAACACTTCCTGTGGGTCAAGTCATTCCATGGTCTTGCAAGCATTCTGATTTGTGTTTCCAGTGTCATGCATGTGTGTGTTCATGCATGCCGTGTTCCTTGCTCGTTCGTGGTCCATTTTGTCCTTATTTTTGCAACCACGGCTTAAAATAAATGTGCATTTCAAATTCAAGTCTTTAATATTGGGAGTGAATAGTGCGCGCCACGAAAATTCTATGCATACAAATATCTTACGTACACAAGTACAGTCCCGAAAAACTCAGCACACTAATACAGTGACGAAAATGTACACTACTGCGCAATTTTGTACATGCGTGTTGAAGCGAAATTTCCGTTTTGGAGAAGCTAGCGCGCCGGAGAAGTGAGACCGTGACACCGGATTGATTCGGGTAAAGGCAGACGGGCTAAAACTACGCGAACGCTCAAGGCGTAGCCACCGTCGTAGCATTAAAGCGCTCGTTTCGGAGTGGGTCTTAGTTTGAGATGAACTGCTAATTTCAGTCAATTACAAAACTCCAAAAAGTTGGGCTGAAAATGTGGCCTCATAAAGTCTCATCTCAATGAACTCAATAAACCTTTACCTTGGCTTTAGACTTCAAATAAAGTTGATTGTTTTGGTCCAATTGAGATTTACGCTGTCCGTCTGGCGCCATATTTGCCGGTTTCTTGGAATGAGTAACACACGTTTAAGAGGTTCTGCTCCACAAACAGGGTCTGTGGTGGCCGACCCGGGTGACGTGATGAGCCCCGAAAATAAATTAAACAACACGGGGCTGACACAGGGCTAACCGAGTCGATCCGGCTGAGCTACTCGAACGCACCCTTACGCTTTTTCGCCTCTTGAGTCAGATGTTTCCCCGTCCCCCGCTCATTACGTTTGTAACCACTTTCATGAGGGGGGGGGGGGGAATGAATTTGCCGACAGAGCTAATTAGGCCTGGATTTGTTTCCCCGATCACTCAGCTTCCGTAAAAAAAAAAAATTAAAAAGCGGGGGCTCTAGCGACGTCCGTGCTATCTTGCAATGGCAAACTGAAATTGTACGACTCGTGACTGAAATCCGCAGACAAAAAAAAAACACCAGCCCAACGAACCATTAAACCAATCAACATTATTGTCCTTATGTCCCTATAAGTAGAAAGACACAAATGTTAACTTTCAATATCATAATGATCTGGTATATATACGAGCATGTACGGTTCGATGTTTCGGACACATTTCGATTTACGCTCCCAATAATTATTGTTTATGTAAAAGTTGGGCAAACAAACTTCAGTTTAAGTGCCTTTTATTCATAGTCGTGGCCTGGGGGGATGGCCTGGGGGGATGGTAAGGGGGTATCCCCCCCCCCCCCCATTTTGGAAAGGCTGCCCTTTCCGTTCAAATGCCCTTTCTCACCAGCGCTACGCCCCCCACCCATATTTTGTAAAGAGTTCCTTTTCTTTAACATGTGCCCTTTTCTGAACAAGTGCCCTTTTTAAAAAGAAGGCGTGCCCTTTTTTTTGTCCCATCGGCCGTTCCGGGTGCCTTTTTTTTTTAATTGTGCGTGTGTATCGCCCTGAAAAGCACCATATTGTCCATTAGTGTGCACAAACGTACGTCCGTTTTGAACAGCGCCCCCATCAAAAGATGGTCCCCCCCCCCCACACACACACACACTATTTGATTTTACGGAGGGCAAGTGTCCGGGGTAAAAAAATGTCTACATTTCAGTACGGATGTGCAAGTGCCCTTTTCAAGATTTTTACCCCCCCCCCCAATAAAAATGACCGTGCTAGCTACGCCACTGTTATAACGGGTGTTTCACCCCCACCCCGTGGAACCGGTGGGGGCGGGGGGGGGGGGGCATTGCTTCCCCAACCCACTTTTCCCACCGGGGGGCATGGTCCCCCACCCTTGGTAGGTCCCACAATAGCGTACACTTGGAAAAAGGCGCCCCTATTGCAGTGTAGTACTCGTACTCGGTACTCGTACTCGAGTACTACTCGTGTACTTTTTTGGAGTACTCGTACTCGAATGTCAAAGTACTCGTACTCGAAAAGAAGGTACTCGTACTCGGGCAGCAAGTACTCGTACTCGACATGTCGAAATTGTACTCGATCATCAAAGTACTTGTACTCGAATAGCAGTACTCGGGGGAAATATGGTAACCATGGCCTTATTTTATCGATACTTCCAGTTTGAAATTGTTGATTGGCTTGTAGAGAAATCAAAGATTCCTGATTTTCCTATGTGCACGTCCGGACAAACACAGTTAACAGCTAGCCGTGAGTGGGTCTGCATATCGGTCTGACTGGGCCTGGGCCAATTACGCACAATGAACCATCTGCCGTATGGTCGTACTCGGAAGTACAGTACTCGTACTCGGAGACCTGTTCTTGTATTTAAAGGTATAAGTACTCGTACTCGTACTCGGCAACCTGAGTACTCGGCAGTACTCGGTACTCGGAAAAAAAGTACTCGACTACCAGGGCCTATTGATAATTGTGGTTAACCCAGCCCCCCCCCCCCACCCCCCTCCCTTTTTTGTGGTAATTCCTTTGATTGATAGAAGGTCCCTTAACGAGCTGGAGTTTCCCTCCCCGTTTGCTTTTCGTGCTCTCCAGGTCGGCCATCGCGGCCAGAAAATGTACAGACATTTCACTTGGTGGGCCTAATTTGTTTTTGACAAATCACAATCTTTTCTTTTTCACAATTTCAAACATAAGCTCCGATTGGCTGATGCGAAGCTGGTGGCATTACATAATTGCATATGGTTGATATAATTATGCATGGGGTTTGCAAAAAAAAAATATGCACGGTTGATATCTTTCAGAGTGACTTTCTTCGAGGAGTTCGCTGGCGTCAAATGGTGCGGGTATAATATCCAACACCAACCAATCGGTCGGAGTTTTTGACTTTATTTCAAGATGACGTCATTTCGATCAGAAATCTGGGCTACTGTCCATTGGTCAATTTGGGCTGACATGCTTTTGTAATATGGGTTACGGCCGGTGTAGCATGAAATTAGGTTTATGAAATACGGATTTATGGTGGTATTGCGCAAGCTCATGCATAGGTAATTAGGAGAGGGACCGGTCACGTGAGAGGGTTTAACCAATAAAAGGGAAAAAGAGTCCGATTTTCATACGGGTCCGATTTTCTTATGACACCGGCGGAGATTCTGAATGGTCAGAATCTCGAAGTCAATACGCCATCTTGTTTTGCATATTAATGAATCACTGGATACAAACGGATATTCCACAGACTCTAGGATACGTACGTGTGCTGATGATATGATCGGGGGAAACAAAATTCACCATTTTGAGTGGTTATTTGACTTTGTTAGTTTAAATCTGTGTGTCCCGCGTGTGCTTCAACAAATTCGATTTTTATAGAAATAACTTTTCTATTTGTATGAATTGTTTTATTCCAACCCAATTTTACCCCCCTTTTGGGGCGTCTTCAAACCTCTGCAATAAAAAGCTTTTTTTGTATTAGACACAATAAGCAGATCCGTTTTGCGACTGGCTTCCGGTACGTACTGATTGTGTGGCGGGAACCAGCCTATTGACCCGCCAGAACGGATTCCGGCAGCCAATAATTGGAAACTGTAAAGTAATAATTCAATATTACTAAACACGGGATGACTTTTTTTCGGTTGATGTCTCATTCAAAAGTGAATGACTTTTGTACTGCTGGAAAAATAGCAATTTGGAAAAGGGTTTTGTTTTCGGGATGAAACTCGAAATAGCACGGGGAATGCATCTTTAAAAAGGCAAAACTCAACATTTGCAATCATCAAAAAAAAAAAAAAAACCTACCAAATTATTAGAAATGCCTAACTGGACAATGTTGGTGAAGGACAGTCTAAAGCATCCTGTAAAATCGTGGCACCCGTTGTGCTGGCATTTTCAACAAAGGTGGAAGTTTTGTATCAAAATGGTCAGCCGACCATCGTTGAAAAAACTGGCTATTTCCCCCAAATTTACCAAATTTAGTTGGTCCACATTTTGTTTCCAATCGGTAACTTATCTGTGACCGGGTATTAAGCCAGCTAGACTGGTTCCCCGACTTTACAATAATTACCAGACGTCTATAAATTGCTCCATCTATAAACGGGTCAGGGAACCAGGCTACAAGAACAAGATTTTTGTTCTTGGTTTTTCAGCATCAACGAACACAAAACCCTAAACAGGTCGTAGTGTATTATTGGCTATTAATTAAAATCACAGCCAAAGCAAATGTTGTATAAATTCCCTCAATGCAAATTGTCCACAGTGTTATTGGTGATGCATAATGCATCTTTTTGCCGAGCCTTATAATATCCCGTATGACCGGCACATTTCAATTTCTAATGGTTCTAGCCCAGGTGGACTCCCTTTCCTCCCTACGTTACGGAATACAATGAAGACTTCGTCCAACCTGGACTATAACGGTTCTTATTTATTACCGTCAAACTACCCGCACGTCCTAATCCCTATGAAAAAAATTCTTTGTACGGTATTTTTTTAAAAACGCGGCAAATGTGCGGGTATAAATCACGGGAAATGTGAAATTTAATGGTCCATGCTTTGACTTCCGTGTATCGTAACTACTAGAAAGTGGTCCCGGTGGCAAGGCAAATTTAGTGGCCTTAAACAACCTTACATTTGAAGCGAACATAACGACCAAGTTAATGTACAGCAGCGGGTAAGTTCCATTAAATTCTCTGTTGTCTCTCGAATTCTGTGATCATATAAATAGTTCACTCAAATTGTGTATAATGACATGTATACTATGTGATATTATTAGCAAAAACAGGTGTCTGACATCTCTACGAAGGAGAATTCAAAGATGGTCAGTCCGTGCTCTTCAAAAACAAAAACAAATTCCTTTCTATTTTGCCGTTTGCAACGCTCTACAATGCTTTAAATTTCGGTTACCTTTGCGCATAAACAGACAAAAAAATGCAAACGAAATATAACGGAATGCCAGACGTAGAATATGTAACCAACATAAACAATATAGGTATGGTTTGAAAGATATGCCTTTCCACTTGAAATGGGACATCAAACGTCCAAATCGGATACTTTGTGACAGGGCTATGACTGATTTTCGAAGAGAGGTCAAATTGACCATGGGACAAAGTTTTCAATTTTAGGCATTGGGACAAAGGCAGCCCAATTGCCTCTGTGTGGATAATTCCTTTAAAAAAATGTTTTAGCGAGTTAACACCATTCTAAACACTTTCTTGCTATCACCTCATGCTAAAAATGTTCAGCATGTAAACATGTTTGCAAACTGATAGCAAGAAAGTGTTTAGAACTGTGTTAACACGCTAAACACAGAGACAATTAGCCTACCTTTGTCCCAAATTCCCAATGCCTAAAATTGAAAATTTGGTCCCATGGTCAATTTGACCTCTCTTGGAAAATTACTCATAACTCTGTCAAACGTTATCAGATTTCCCTGATTTCTCAAAATACAAACCAGCCACTAAGCTAAAGTTTCCACGGGTTGTAGTCGTTATGCACCCTGCTTAAGATTTTGAGCAATGTGTTGCTTCAAACGGGGGAAAATGCACAAAGCAACAACTGACATCTTACGAACTTATATATTCCTACTTTACTTTCACTGTGGCAGCTGTATGTAATACGTGACAACTGACAATGCATCGTTCATCAGCGGCAGCCTGGCTGCTGGTCTTAGTGATCTGCTCACGTCAGTCAACGACAGAAAGCAAGAACATCTTGATCGTAGATTCAATTGTCGGAGGAAGCCACTTCCAGCTACTTAGTCTTTTAGGTGAGTCTGTTTCATGGGCGTCGCCAGGGAGGGGGGCAAAACACTTATAGCCTAAGCAAAGGGGTTAAATCACCGGCTGTGGAAAAATCAACGACCATGTTGTTAAAATAATATACATTAAATTAACAGTAATATGATTCGCCCCTCGCTTCTTTTTTCATATTACTTTTTGTTTCTCCTTTGTTGGTGTGTGTGTGTGTGTGTGTGTGGGGGGGGGGGACACACCGCTACGCGCATGGTCTGTTACTCGGTCATTTCTAAAAATCACTCAAATTTTACGTAAATTCAAACAACTTTTTGAGAGAGAAATACTCTAATTGAAACTCGATGAAACTGGATCTGTCACTGGATGGATTTCACTCTAATTATCACATTGCCCTCACAGTTTCAGTCGAAAGGGTGAATCTTCACCCGAAATAAGAGAGTAGGATACAACAGCAGTGTTTGGCAGTATATTTGTTCCACAGCTTTTGGTAGTATAGGCTACTAGTGAATGGAACAATCCTGACATTTTTGTGCAAGTTTAAAACTTTGGAAATTAAAGAAAATATGAAAAATATGAAGCAATTATCTGAACAAGTGCAAATGAGATTTGTTACAGGCAGGTTTTCTGGACATATTTGGTATATACCCATATGTATATATACCCATGGTACCATTTTGAAGAACAGCGCTAGCAAAGAACACATGTTAAAAAAAATCTGACCATGGCTCCATGGTTCAAAATTTTTATTGAAATCGCGTAGTGATGTGACTGCATTGATAACTGCTACATATTTTAAAATATTTTCTTTAATTTGGGTCCAGATCATCCTGACTCACCCTGTACGCAACCTCGTCCCCAGTGCTCACTTTATTTCCAACCTGGTTTCCAACAGTAAGCCCTGGATAGGCAACTTTCTTCCTGTATCCTGATTCGATACCGCAATTGGCTAGTAATGGATTTTTATCGTGTACTTGGTGCTATTATTCACAACGTGCAGTACGTGATCATTCGTCCACGCCTTCTCAAAATACTAATTTCCTTTCCAATTTACTCATATTAATATGAAACACGATACTGCATGTTGCCTCGATAAGATCGTAACAGTTTAATTTTAAAAAATCGTGTTTTCGTAACTCACGCCTTGTTCGCGCTGCGACGAATTGACTCTGTTTTTACCCCAGACACCGCATACAAAAACAAACGTTAATGTAATGCATATCAAGGCACCATACTGTTCCTCATTTGCATACGTGTTCAAAAATCTTGCATATGCAAATGATCCAATATTAGGGTGAGAGAGCAGGTAGTGATGGGCGCGTACTAATCAACACCCTGGGAACGAGGTTGCCCTGTACGGCCTTTCTTCGTTGGATTGCAAGGTAGCCTAATTGTAAAATTAAGTGACATACATGTATTATGAAATCAGCTTTCTCTCCCTGCTCACTAACTGCATTTATACCTCTTTGCGTGAACATAACTGGGCCCCGTCGCCACACACGGCTTCCCCCTTTTTTTTGGGGGGGGGGGCGGGAGTTTGCAGCGGACAGGGTGATCCTTTTGCTAATTTAGAGTAACTGAATTCACATGTAAGATCAATCAACTTCGAGGAGAACATGATAATCAACAAACACTTCCTCTTATTAGCAATACCATTTTTATATAAAACCTATGTAGTTAAACTACATAAGAGCACTTAATGTAAAAAGTGTAGTCCCAAAAGTCTACCTGCGAAGTGTCAAACGAGATTTCGTGGTTGGCAAGGAAATGCCAACCCCACTTGCAGAATTGTGTCTGCACGGGCCAACCTTCTGACTCGGCCATAAAAACTTACTCCACCTGATATTCTACTCAATCAGCCTCATATTAGAGTATCTAATCACTTACAACATACCCATTAGACACTCTTACCTGTGGTGACTCTCTAACTTTGAGATGCTTAAATTAGGGTGGGTGGTTGTGATTTTTTAGTGAACTTCTACGGTGGTGAAATCAAGAAAAGCGAAGGCCTCCCGCGCAAAGACCCCAAATGCGCGCGCTGCGCGCACTATTCTCCACTGTGATTGGATGCTCACAAGCGCATCCCACTGATTGCCTGTTATTGGCATAACCATACTCCCTCCTCCCGGAGCAGTGCGTTTTCCGGAGACAAGCACCGGAAAACTGTATTGTAGCAGACAGAATATAATATTTGCTTTAAAATTGCAGGTAGGCCTAACCAGCAAAAATCCCAGCTACCGAATTGATTGTCAATATACCCTGAACGTACGCCATTTTGTCCTTGAGCTTCCGGACCCCTCCGTGACCCTTCTATGGGCATTTTACACGGGGTTACACTTTCTCTTGCTGTAATTTTTGACAGAATGATTTCTAGCCGTAATCGCCCCAAGAAACATTCATGTTGGAAGTTTATCTTGGCATTCCATTAGAAATAATGATGAGGAAATCAGTTGGAGATGAGTAAAAACGAATTATACTTACGACTTTTCACATCCGGATTTTCGTACCTAGGTCTTCTTGTTCGATCGCGTTTGTTTTTACATGGCGTACTTGCGTGAGAACGAAAAATGATAACGACGCGAAGCTTTACCTACCTATAGTACAGGCAATTTGTTTGAGGTTCACTCAAAAAATGAAGTATTTTGCCTGTACTACTATACGTACGATGGATTTAGGATTTAGTCGGGCTTGCTTGAATACAGTTCTTATCAACGGTCATTTTAGATTTGTTTGTAAAGGAGAATTAGTCCCTCAAGTTTATTCCAAAAATAATATGTTTGCCAAAAGACATTTTAGTCTCCTATTTAAGTTTCAGCTTTTACCCAATGACCGCCACAAAATTGTGTCATAAATGTTCATCTTTGTACGAGTGCTTCGAGTTCCACTAGTCCACATGTATTTTAGATTTTCGGAAGTGAGAGGTCAATTTTGGCACAATATTTCTCTTTCACGTCATGCGATTTTTCAGTTTCCATAAATTGAGATGCTAGTAACAATTTTACAAAGGCCTTCAATGCACCAAAAATAATTGGACTTTATATCTGGACTTTACATTTTGTCGCAAATTTAAGCAATTTTTTTTCCCATAAGGAAGGACTAAATGTGGTAGGCATGTTACGGGAGGCCTCCAACAACTTGAGAGGCTTAAAATGCATCCCTGAGTTAAACTTAGTAGAGATCCGTACCATTGGACAGGGCGGTATGTATACCGAAACGCGAACAGTCCATACTTTAAAAAAATATGCTATTCTTTTCTCAATAAAACTGTTTTTTTTTTCTAGGTAATGAACTTGTTAAGCGGGGCCACAATGTAACGTTTCGGATAGCTGAGTGTGCGTGGCACATAAGGGACAGGGCCAATCTGGATGCAGCTATCAACTGTCGACCGTTCCGCTGCAATGCTCCTGACGAACTTGTGGTAAAAATGTTGGACTTCTTCTCCCGAAAGACACTTTCAGGGGAGATGTCTTCCATCGTCTGGTTTGCCAAGCTGTGGCTGGGACTCCTGGACGATCCAGAGGCGAAGGAGTTGATGAACAGTATGCAGGATTTTAACGAGGTCTTACTCGGAGATGGGGATTTCCACGTCTCGCTGAAAGCAGCGAATTACGACCTCGCGATATGCGACCTAATGCTGCCGGCGTGTTCCGTCATAGCGCACGATGTTCTCGATATCCCGTACGTGAACGTTGCCAATGGCGGGCCTCTGGGGACGCGGTACAGCCGTTGGATTGACACCCCTTCCCCTCTCAGTTACGTCCCGGAGTACCTCACGCACTACACCGATTCCATGACGTTCCCACAGCGCATCAAGAACTCCCTGGCGCACGCGTTCTCTGTTTTCATCTACGACTTCTGCAGCACCTTCGGGATAGAAGCCGTCAGAGAGAAGTTGGGACTTCGGAGAGGGACGTCGATGATGGAGATTTTGAGAAAATCTTCCCTTTTTATCTTCAACTGGGACTTCGTTTTGGAGTATCCTCGCCCCACGCAGCCCAACATGATCATGGCAGGTGGGGTGTCCGTGCGACCCCCGCAACCGTTAACTCCGGTAAGTCTCAAAATCAGAAAATTCAAGAGGAAAATGCCTAGATGTGGCACTTATGAACAAACAATCTTGATTTGGGGTCCCCCCCCCCAAAAAAAAGGGGGCTAATGGCTCACCTCACGGTGTGATGTCGAAAGTCCAAATCGAATGCGCAATACCAGTGTAATATGCTTTTATAAATTATAGGCGCCCATTTTTGGAAATCTTGAGGTGGCCACAAGAACGGTCGAAGGATATCGCGCATTCGATGATACGTTGGCCAAACTCCATTTTTAGCAAATTCTAAACATTCGACCAGGCAAAGCTGACTTGGACTTCCCTGCTTGTCCTTTCCATTGTTATTATAAGACAAAGGCAAGTTTGGAAATAAAATAAACGCCTCTAACTTCCTGCTAATATCCTTGAAATGCACATGTACATGTAGTGACCTCTCCCTGTGTTTACACGTGTTTTTTTATGGACTTGTATTCCAGACCTATACCTAATTGAAAGCGAGACGTATCTGAGCAGGGGCGGATCCAGGAATTTTTGCAGGGGGGGGGGGCAGTCCCGTCAGATTTTTTTTATGTCCGATCGTTGCGTACAGGTGGACATATAATAATGCAGCACATTATTACCGATGCACTTTTTGTTGTAATTATTTTTTGGTGTGTGTTGGACAGTGGGAGAACGGGGGAGGGGATGGATCCGCGCCTGCTGAGGCCTTTAATATTATTGTTTTGTTATTTTTGTTCAAGGATTTCGAAGAGTTTGTCCAAGGTTCTGGCGACCGCGGTGTCTTGGTCTTTTCCGTCAGCACGCTGACGAATATCATGGATGGCGCCATGGCCGACATGATCGCCGCGGCCCTGGCCAGGCTGCCGCTCCGCGTCGTCTGGAAGTTCGTCGGGGACCGGCGACCGGCCACGCTGGGTAACAACACACTGCTGGCCAGCTGGCTGCCACAGGGAGATCTGTTGGGTATGGCCCGTGGGCAATTACTTTTTTCCTGCAACCAAGCAAAGTGACCATAATACGCATGCGTCAGTTGGTAACCAAATGGTTCTTACGTCCCTCCGTGAAAGTAAATCCTCTAGAGCCATGAATCAGAAAATGTTAAAAATAAATAAAAAATATCAGTAGGACTGGATTAAACTCAATAATTAAGAAAGAAAAATCACTCCTTTTTTTTTGGGGGGGGGGGGAACGAAAACATAATCTTGTATATTGATAGGCATCAGCATTCCCTAGCACGCCACAATGGTGCTCCGATCTTCGTTGCAAATCGAATCCATTTTAAGTTATTTCATATCACGTGATATATATTTATTTAATCACGCGATATATTTCACGCATGCGTATTATGTAAGGTAGATTACTCTACTAGCCTGTACCGTCGCGAACTCTTATCTTTTCCGCTCTTGAAGAACAGAATGTACTTGTGAGAGGGAGAGATGGAGGTTGAAAATATCGAGTCCAGAGGCACGACCTCCAGTGGCGTAATTAAGGCCCGCTACAGGCACTCGAGGATCCTTTTATTTTGTGGAAGTGGAACTTAATAATGGCAATCGATGCCCTTTTTCATCTCCAAATTCTGAGCAAGCACAAATGTATACAGCCCCACTGATCCCCGCTGGAGGGGGTTTCCTCGTGCGCCTATAGATGACCTGTGAAGTGTTAATGGCCGTCTTTGCACAATTTATTACTAAAAGAAATAGGGAATTTGAACCAGGGTGAAGCTGGAAGGATATATCTAAACAAAAACGAAACAGTTCAGCCAAACAACCTGAAACGAAATTTGAAATGGGTGACGGAATTTCCACATATGTGGATAACATTTATTTGAAGCCAAAAACTGACTCTCGGCATTGTTATATCTCAATTCTCAATTGTCGTGCAATGGGCTGGGTTTCAATGAGTTATTTTAGACAGAAAAGAACTACCTTTTGAGATGCTAAACAAATCTGTCAAATCACCATCGTTTTAATCATCACTGTCACTTAAAGGCATGTGGCACAAAACTCGATTTACACATTACAATCGTCCTCATTATTACTGTAACTATGTTAATATCAATTGTTATTTGTTTTAAATTATCTTCTTTTATGTTGCAGGTCATAATAAAACCAAGCTGTTTATATTCCACGGCGGAATCAACGGTGCGTATGAAGCGATATACCACGGGGTACCAGTGGTCGGGATACCACTCTTTGCTGACCAGATCGACAATCTTCTGCGGCTGCGCAGCCTCGGTATGGCAGAGTACGTGGAGGGCGGAGTACGTGAGGTTACCAGCGACACACTGTACCAGCTTATCATGAAAGTGGCCTCTGATCCGAGGTAATATTTTAAACTTATGCAAGCAACTCGAAATCTGTTTCCATATTGAAGACCAACATTATTGATAGACCAGCAAAGGACACAATCATATTAATACTGCAATACAAAATATCAAAATAGCCCAAACAACTCAAGAAGGGAAAACAACATAATCTGCATGTTCATGATTCCAATAAGGAAAATCTATTTCATGGCCAACGATTGGTATATTGCATTTGACAATTGTACAATTGTTTCACGATGTAAAGGCAATATGATCATTTGCATTTATCCCAAAAATAATGTACCAAATTATTATCAAAAGCGTACTTGGGTTAGGCCTACAATATACTAAGCACCCCTTGAAATTATTCCATCTGGCTTGCTGTCATTTAGAAGAAATAAAGAAATAAAGGCGATTTCCAACGATACGTCAATTGACAGATTTTTGGAAATAAAGAGTGCTATCGACGAAATCGTGTTTCGTGATCATATAGTGCATGTTTTTTTTTTTTTTACTGTTTTCTCGAAAAGTGTAACATCCACTGAGCTGAAACTTCGACAGGTTAGGTTTTGAACATTTTTCGTTGGATTGTGAATGGTGTTATTATTGAAACGAACAAATTGCATGGAAAGCTCATTAACTTGTGTGCCTTTAAACGCTGTATTGTGACAATACAAATGGTGTTTGATTGATGTTTGACCGCAGCTATAAACAACACGCGGTGGAGGCATCGGGGAAGTTCAAGGCACAGCCGCAACAACCTCTGAAACAAGCCGTTTTCTGGATCGACCACGTCTTGCATCACGGCGCGGATCACCTGAGGTCAAAGGTCGGCGAACTGTCCTGGATACAGTACCACATGTTGGACGTAGCGGGCGTCCTAGCGGCATTCTCTATACTGTTGATTTGGAGCTTGCGTTACTGTTTCTCTGCATTGTGCTGCCGTGCCAAAGTTGCATGATATAGCCACAGTTTTCACTCGCGTACTTTTTCAATTTGCAACTTTTCAAACTGCATCATATTTCAAAAACCGTTGTCAATGTTGGACGATTTACAGTCTTTGGTAGCAAATGGGGTATCAACATGTAGCTAACAACATTCCCCAAAGGTCCATATAAATAACGTTATCACAAGACGACATTATGACCCTCCAATGATTGCGGATTTGTTGTTGCAGTGTTTATTACACATCAAACTATTTGCACTTGTACATTTTACATTACATCTACAATTTACATTATTATTATCAAGCATTTGCAATTTATGTAAAAATGGTTCACATAAATATCAAAGTAAACCTGGTCCGCTTCTCACGTGTCTCATGTTTATTTTAGTTAGACATGAGTTGTTAGATTATTGCTTGCCGAATCTTAGCATTGGCAGAATGCGCAGTCGCACTCACCGTATACACCCAGGCCTACCTATAGTTCTTAAATTGGGTTGCGGCTGTACCTATCTTTAAACGACAGAGGGCGACCTTTCTTCAAGACAGTATTATATTGTGAAGGTTTAGAAACATCTGGACCGAAGAAGGCGTCTTAACGGTATCTTTCCTTCGGGATCCGCACCTGGGCACTACTCACCAATTTCATTTTGTCCTTGTATGTCTCAATAAAGAATAAAATAAAACAAAGCTGTCTCAATTTAAATTAACCATATAGAGGAAATGGCCTGACGCACGCTAATCGCGAAATGGAAAAAAAAATGCTGATCTGCCGGATGCTCTCATTAAACTGAAGGAATCGGCGATGTTATTTGCATGAGGAGACTACCTCATCCCCGGCCGGCCAGACCATATACACCCAACACGCAAGGGGTTACGCATACACATTTGTGAACATAAACGGGCAGGAGTTTGTGAAACAGGCGTTATAGCCCGCTAGATTGTGATAGCGACCACATGCGTCTAGTTTCCCCGTGCGGACTGCTGGATTAATGCAGATGACTTAATTTCTGGGTGTTACCAAAGCAACCCCTCAGTATTTTCCACGGAATGTAAGGAAGTAATTATTAAGGCCTTGGAAGAATTACTGAAAAGGCTTCCTGGAATTGTTTTTTTCGTGAATGGTCTGCCACCCATCTCATATTTTCCTCCCGTCTTTTCCTCCTGCCAGATGAGAATTTGTTTAAAAGGTGTTTTCAGTTACTGAGACACCGTGAATAGAACATTGAGGTTTACTAATGGATCACCTCCGATCTTCGTAGTTGATTTGTCCCTTACCTTGCACTCTTAGTTCTAGTAGTGTTAAACATTTCAATGCAAAGTTGCACTGTTGGTACACTGTGCATGAATCAATACGGTCGTTTCACAATAGTGCGCCTCCAAGAGTTTGCAACGCGTTGGCCAATTACAATGCGCAAAATCGGTCGACCCAATGCGCGTTTGGAAAAGGTCGACTGATTTCGCGCATTGTGATTGGCCAACGCGTTGCAAACTCTTGGAGGCGCACTATTGTGAATCGCCCGTATTGCACATGAGTGAATTTACCAGCATACAATGTGATAACCACTGTATGTATCCCGTTGACAATGTTTTTTTTTGTATCTAAGGCCAAAAAAAAAAAAATAAGTCGGTCTCTGGTCAGCGCGTGCGTCGATTTTAATCATGCGCGTCGATCTTTTTTTGTTTTCAAAATGTTCCGGGGTAGCTCCAACAGCGCCCTCTATTTCCGCACCTCCTCACTTTGTTTGACCAAAGAGCACCAAGGAATGGGAAATTGCACCAAGGCAAATGATCGAAAGCACCAAGGCAAATTATGGAGGACACCAATGTACATGAGGACACCAAAAAAGCAAAATAGTACCCCACCTTGTCTGTACAATCCAAGCTTGAAGAAAAAGAAAAAAAAGCAAAAAAAATTTTTTAAAAAGCCGCGTCGCCGCGTCAATTCCGGAACTTTGGTCTGACCAGAGACCGAATTTTTTTTTTTTGGCCTAAAGCAGTAACAATCGAAACGGAACGTGTTTAGTGGAACACCAATTACAATTTGCGGAAAGAGGACTGCAATAATATTACTCATGTCGAGGCAAGTTACATTTAAATTTTGGATGCTTAAACTTAAAAATATTACAATCACGTAACATGTCCATCCAACACTTGGATTGGATTTCTTCCATATTCTAAAGACTTTGTGTTATCGTCACGTTTCGTCACTCGTTTATTAAGCTATGTTAAATCTACGTGTCCTGAAACCTCCACAAAAGAAATAAAAGCCAACTTCATTAGACGTTGCGTGCGTACGCGATTCTCCTAACTAAACTCTCCCACAATTGCCAGATCTCTCAAACATTCAACTTTCATCAATAGGGTGATGTATCACTAGACCTTAATTTCCTCCCTGTTAATGAAAATGTTCTTGTTTTGAAGGCTGCCGGACCTCGATATTTTTTTTTAATGAAAGTTCACAAAAAAATTAAGCGATAACAAATATTTTTGGAGACCAAGCAGAGGTAGATTAAACCATGCATCAAAGTTAAGGCCGTCCTATGGGTCTTTACGTGATTTCAATAAGTGGATTCATTTACTAGTCCATTTATTTAGACGTGTAGCATTCGGCCTCTTTGAAGTGGCCACGCCTGGCCTTGCCAAGCTGACCACTGCGCGCCTCTAACTTGATTTTCTCGGCAACCTTCGTCAGTTTGTCTGTGATGAATGGCGCCATATATGCAGTTACCTTTTTTGAGATTGATGGTGATGGGGCATCTAATTGGGCCAAGGGATCAATTAAATTCCCGACTTAAGTCACTTAAACTGATTAAATCAAAGTGTCAATTTATACTAATCTCCATTCGTGTCAGCACTGTGCAATATTTTGCTGTGGCAATTACGTGACGTTGGTCGTACTAGGTTTGATTATAAATAAAGTGGCACTAACTGCCGTACACCCTGAGGCGAAAACCACAACTACATCTGACATGGCACGTTCTATTTCACATCTCTCTTTTTGACGTATATCCCTCAGGCATTGGCACCTTTTTAGGGGACCACGCAGCCCCCACCTAGTACTGTACTTTGGACGAAAACCATCCAATTAAACATCTTTGTCACTGGGTGTGTGGGGTGTGAATGCCCTTTGACCTCTACTGACGTCATTTGGTGTATGGCGGTGAACATAGCGCACTGACTTGCCGCGAATACCAACAAATCAAAACCTTTGTTACTTGGTGTGTGGGATGTGAATGGCCTTTGACCTCTAGTGACGTCATTTGGCACAGCAATGAATGGTGATACATGTATTTTGGTTATATTCTCCGATTCAAGGATGGTAGCAGATGACACGATCCGAATAGACTTTGGAGACCAGGCCCTATAAATCTTTAGATGACTTGCATTCAGATCGTGCAGGCCGAGTATCAGGTGACTTTTCACGGAGAGAAAAAGAAAGATGAAACCCAATATTCGTCGGGAAAATATATTTTTCGGGAAATGGTCGCTCTATTCATCCGTGCATGGTTTGACATCAATAGACCTCGACGCGAAATGAAAGGCTGTTTCTACCTGTCCGAAATCGAAGATGAAAAGAATTGTTATCTTACGACGAAAAAAAATAGTCTCAGAGATATCGATGAGCGGTCCAGAAATGAATGACAGTAAAATTCGATATTTTAGCTCGACTACATATACAAAGCCGATGTGCCGAAATTGGGGCACGCGATGTACCCAAAAGGCATACTATTAACTGCATGCTCACACACGACGCTTGTCAAATGTCAACGAAAATCGACTTTCAAAAAAAAGAGAGGAAAACACCGGTACGAATAAGGACTTCATCGAACATGACTTCATCCTTGGCCCAATTCCGATTTTCAAATCGCCCGACATGTTCGATTCATACGTCGCCATGGGCCAGAGAGAGCTTCTTATACGAATGCAGCTCACGGCCTAAAAATCCACATTTCAAATCGGCGAACAGCTCCCGAATACAAGAGGACATTAAGTCGATGATTCGAGTCTCCTCTGAATAAGAGCTCTTGAAGTTGGCATACTAAAGTGACCTAGAAACAAGCCTGTGAAAAAGTTCTTCAATTTGTTTGACATCTGGTCAAATCTTGGGGTTTCGTTTTGATTAAGTCTCATCCTGCAAAGTTGGAGGCTGAGAAACAAATAGGTTTTGACTTGTTGCTTGAAAAATTAACACAGGACCAATTTGCCATCCTGGTATAATAAATGCAGGAGAGCATACGCTGCCTTGCATTGAATAAACTATAGGGACAGACGCCTACACCCACAAATTTACTGCTTGCTGCCCCCGGCTACTTCTCTTTAATTTCACATCGCGAGTACGATTTAGAGTGGCTCGAGACACTCCGTAAAGAAACACAAAATGTTGCGTCCATTAACCTTCCACGCTTTGAGAATCGCACTGAGCTTATTGAGAACACCAACCAAATCTCATGCAGGTAGACGGGACAGGATTTGGTTAGAAATCCCCCGTGCAAACATTAACAACGCGGAAGAACTCATTTCATTATATCAGGAACGGGGAACGGTTTTCTTCGCGGTGTATATCCCCATTCCCTCCGATTGAAATAGCTCCCCTGCTTAAGAAGATAGCCAACCACTCAGCTTTCATCCGTTAGAAATCACTTTCCCTTGCATCATGCCCGGTTCTGTAATTGTTTGGCCGCAATCTTCACCGATCCGTCGGCGCAGACTTGTTCCACTCAGAGATATACTCCCCGAGGGCTTATGGACACTAAATTGAATCACTAGCGCTCCGCTGTTGTGTTTTTGATCCAGTCAAACCCTCTCAATCCGTCAAGGTACGTGTTCGGCGTGAATTTCCGTTATCGCACTCCTAGCCTGACCTTAAAACTACGACATAATTTTTTTTTAGATAACATCCTCTTTGTTTTCTGCATGATGTCTTGGATTTCTAAAATCAATTCTGATTATTTCTGGAACCTTGTAGAAAACCTCACATGGGGAAAAGACGATAAAGTACAGCGTTAATCCCGGTTCATACTTCACGCGAAAGCGAAAGCGAAGCGAAATTCGTGACGTCAACAATACATTCGAAGCGCGTTCACCATTGTTGACGACATGAATTTCGCTTCGCACATGCTTTCGCGTGAAGTATGAATCGGGCTTTAGAGGTGGAAGCCTTAGGAAAATAGTTCAAGTAATTGGGACTGACCCGACCGAACTTTCACCGTATATCCAAGGTAAGCCTATAGTAACACTGGTTCGAGAGTGCACAAACAATTCTTCTCAATCGATTCAAAATGGCTACTTGCTAGAATTCTTTTTGTTATGCATGTGGCTATACAATGGGTAGGATTCAGCCCATCAATTGGCGTTATGGGGTAATCATCATGATTTCAAACTTCGGGCCAATGTGAGACTTAAGCAAGCCTGATTCACAAGTGACAGTCAGTGAGTCCAGTCAGTACAAAGAAGATACATGTAATAGGCTGGCCCCTCTACAGGGCGACCTCAAAATATGCAACCCTGAAATATTTGCCTTTTTTTTCTTCAAAAACGTGATCTGTGAATTTGTGTGTTTTGGATATCTGTTTGAAGCTGAGAGCCTTTTTCTTTCAAATACTGAACAAAAAACATGAAACAGCACATTGGGTTGCTGAGAAAATGCCAATTATGTAAAGAAAGTGATTATTCGTTCTTTCCAAATGTGCTTCAAACAGTGAAACATGTTACTGTAAGCCCACTGTGTAACTGTGTTTTATGCAATTTCTTTAACATTTTGACATAAAATGTATGGTGCTGAAAAGGTTTAAAGTAGAACTAAAAAGGATCAGATACCTGTTCAGGTGGAAATAAAAGGTGTTCCATCAGATTAATTTTTACTCATGTCATATTGAATTTTGGAATTGACCCAAAATGAGTTGTGTTACATAATTGGCCATTTATCAGCAACCCAATGTTTGAAAGAATGAGCTCTCAGCTTTAATCTGATATCCAAAACATTAAAATTCACAGATCACGTTTTTGAAGAAAGGCAAATGTTTCAGGGTTGCATTTTTTTTTTGGGGGGGGGGGGTTCACCGTGTAGGCCAGCAAAATGTATATCAATTCGTACTCAACTGTGCAGTTGTAAATGTATAGCTGAACGATGCACTGCCGTTTGAAATACAGAACCCTCAAAGTGCCTTCTTTTTCATAGCTTTTAACAAAAAAATACATCGCACATATGGATACATATTTGGAGACTATAGTTCATTAGCTTTTTGGCAACGATAACATCTTTTCAATTGGGTAAAAAATTATTGAATCATGGTCAATTAAAAAAAGTGCCGATTTATCATTTTGCCCACTGTCTTACTTGTCGTTTATTAGGAATGTAATGGATTTGGGGTGAGAGTAGTTTTACTTTCTTTAATTGTTTAATATTTCCTCCTTTATTTGGTTCTTTATTATTTTAAATTTTTTGCAACACTGACAAAATGGTAATTTCTCCTTTTTGACGAAATGGTAGTCCTGAAAAGGACTATTTGGTTAACTTCTTATAAGTATATATGTTCACTGTTCTGCTCTGTCGTCTATACTTGGTAGCCTCTTTCACGGATACTTTCGGCCCGTGTTCTTATTGCAGCAGTCAAATATCAGTCGCCGGGGACAAAAATGAAGAAGCGGTACTTGTTTTCAATTGGTCATACCTCAATAAACATTTACCCGATTGGAAAGACTTTTTCCATTGTTGAAAAGCTGATGAACTATACTCTCCAATTTTGTATCGATGTTTGCGATATATTTTATAAAAGCTGTGAAAAAAGGGGGCGCTTTGAGGGTTCGGTTTTTGGCGGACACCTTGTATACTCTTCGAAAGAATGGCCTGATGTACAAGTCTATGCATCATCTGACAGCATCATTCCAAGGGTGCTCTTCCGAGCCAGCGTAAATGTACCTTATATCTATTGCTTTCAAACATCGAGCACTATTTTGAATATAAGCCATCTTTAAATTCATGCATAACATTTCAAATGCTGTTGGCGGCAAACTTTTTCCCAACTTGTACATTTCAAGCCCCTAGTATCTTCATTTTAGTTTTTGGTATACTGATGTATTTCAAGCGTTTGTTGTGTTATTTAAAGCTATTTGTGATTTCATATCCATTTCATTTTTTGCCATGATGGCCAACAATTGTTTGCCAACCATTGGACTACCGGTTCAAAGCCTCCCCCCCGAAAGAAATCAAAACAAAAATACCTATCCAAGTTCCCGATGATTTTTTTAGAAACGTCCCCGATCTGTCATATACACATAACTACAAGGTGTTATACCAAGCATACCGTCCACGTTGTTTGTTCAGGCCGAATGCTGGCTGCCACAACATAAACCTGTTCCCGTCCTAATTGTTTACCCATCGTCCTAGAAATGGTGTTCCTTCCTCAGTTGAAACATCATTTCCCCAACGGAGGCCTTCGGGCGAGACGTTGCCGACAGAGGGAGGATTAAAGGGAGGCAAAAAAGTAGTAGATTCAGCTATTAGTGACACATCGGCCAAGTTAACTAAAGCAACAAAACCAAACTAAAACACAACACAGCAATGTGGGCTGCCATGCTTATAACGTACGGGACTACGAGCACCTTTGTGGAAGGGGCGTCAACGTTTGAAGCTTTCCATTTTGGGAAATATTCGGATTTCTAACCGGGATTAAAGTGCCGAATTTCATTTTGCGAAACATATTCAATTTGCCTTTTCAACAACTAGACGGTTTGGTGGGTGTAGCACCAAGTTGTAATTACTGATTTTATACGTTTTTGTTAACAATAACATTTTTATGTTTTTTTAAAATTACTGATAGTATTTTTAAACCCGTTTTGTGTCAAGGCCATTTAAATTTCCCTTGCGAGGGATACTGAAGTTTAATCTAATCTAATCTAATCTAATCTAATCTAATCTAATCTAATCTAATCTAATCTAATCTAATCTAATCTAATCTAATCTAATCTAATCTAATCTAATCTAATCTAATCTAATCTAATCTAATCTAATCTAATCTAATCTAATCTACACTGCAAAAACTGTGTTTGGCAATTAAACACATTTCTAAACACTTTCTTGCTATCAGTTTGTAAACATGTTTACATACTAAACATGTTTAGAGTGAGGATGGATAGTGTTTAGCAATTGAACATTGATGTTTAGGAATTGGACACGTAATGTTTAGCTTCTAAACATGTTTACAAAGTGATAGCAAGATTGTGTTTAATTGCTAAACACAGTTTTTAGAGTGTAATCTAATCTAATCTAATCTAATCTAATCTAATCTAATCTAATCTAATCTAATCTAATCTAATCTAATCTGTTCAAATACTGAATTTTGCAAAAAAATATGTAAAATATGATCTTAACCTCCGAAGTCTGCAATGTAAACAACAATTTAAGCGGACAGATGGTATAAAAAATTACCTGATTGCCAGTTGATTCGGGTAAAAGTTAACCTCGACGTAAAACAACATGTATATCATGTGACCTGTGACGTCATGACCATCGGTTGCCGACAGACAAAAACAGCGTTTCTCACTTTTCCCTCCCGGCCCAATGTATATACACTGGTATGTAAACATCCCGTATTTCATAACATAGACAACAGAGTGGTTTGTATTTCCTAACAAAATAAGACTGTCACGTCACGACAACATACATTTTCTACACCCCTGGTAAAGATGTGAGGGCCACGCCAACTGTTTCCGTACGGGACGCAGGAAGCTCCCACGTTTTATAACATCACAACAACTCCTTATGTTTTTCCCCCCGCCGTTGATACAGCTGTGTTTTCCGTCGGTTTTCCTGACACGTCCAGCTGTCTCACGCGAGCGCGTAGCGGCCGACCAGCCTCCCCGGTTGTTCTTCCCCTATATCCTGGCAGATAGATACGGTATTCTTAATTCAATCCCCCCCCCCTCACGCATACACCCCCACCGTCTCCCCCTCCCCCCATCCACCGTCTCGCATCCACATGTCGTCTGATCTGATATTACGCGGCCTTGGGTGGCTGTATTTCCTCCTATCTAATAACGCAAGTCTGTGCAAAGCTGCATCGATCCTGCATATTAATTGGATGTCCACCTGTATGGTAACATACATAGACAGTACATTAAATAGGTTTACCACCCTGAGACGTCTAATTATTATAATTACATAATAAAACGGATTGTTTTGAGAGGAACCTGCGTTTAGGACTACACTTGTGTTCCAATATAAACATTGCACTAGGCCTATTCATCCTAAAAAATTGTTGAATGTAACTTAAATTTCCTTTTATTTATAAATTAAGAATTGTTTAACAGATTGTCTTTATTTTACTTTATACGTCCCTAAAAATATAAACAAAAGTCGTAAAATATGTACATTTCTCTTTCTGATATTTTCTACGAGTGCAGAACCACGCCCGACTTTTAAAAATATTTTTAAACTACGAATATATAATGGGACAACAATATCACCATTCCTTATTAGATTTTTTTAATATTGATTTCACGAAGTGGATCCAGGTCTAGAAAAAACAGTTGAATGATTTTCTTTTTCCTGAAGGAAATGATTTGCAGCAAATTTCGGGCGAAAGGATGAACGATTGAGGATAGAGGACATCCTTATGCCTTATAAAGTTTGTATTACAAATATACATTATAAGCCTATCACACAGAGCCACGAAAAGAAAAATATGTACCTCTTTCTTAACGAGGAGCTTGCTCGTCAAAGTATGCAGTGCCGACTTTTCTAAGGCATCGAACACCACATCATAATTTCGACAAACTCAAAACCATGTTATGCTCGTATTACAATTGATGTCATTGTGGTAGGCCTACTATCTGTGTACACAGCAAATTTAGCGAAAACATTATACCAAACAAGGCTAGCAGCATATGCTATCTCAAATCACAATGATTATTGTAAAAGATAAAAGAAACGCTCAAAGTCGAGATCTGCATACCTTCCATTTTACGCTTCAGGTTTTACCTCAAGAGCCAACCAAGAAATGAGCAAATGAGAAATGAGTAACTTTTCGGCATGACAAGCGGCTTTGATTTGAACGGTTGTGGTACATTAATGCTCGGTTTCAGTGAAAGCCTTGTGAACTATGCATTTACCCGAATCTTTCGCAATAAAATGTATATACCCTCAAAAATCGCAATAGTAAATATCTTGTGATGTACTTATGTGAATATACCACCCTCCACCCTTTCTCTCTGTGTGCCACGCCCATTTACCCATTCGGTTCTGATATCTCCTTCTAATCCCCATGTGCTACAACCAAAAGGGCCCAGGACATGAATTTTCCTTGGGAACATATTTTTTTTGTACAACTTCTACTCCTCTCAAATGTTTGAAAACTATTTGACATCCGTTTTTGGTTAATTTTATTGAAAAGTGCGCTTCTTTAATTAAACATTTCCTGACAAATAAGGGGACTGTTACTGTGATGTCATTTCAGGAAGACGCTGTTCAGTTTAGAAGTTTTCTGTGAAAATTGTAAACCCAACATTTGCTCCTTGAAACAATTTGTAAGAAAACTTTGCTCATTGGCCTATAATACTGTTATGTAGTGAAACAACAACAAATCACCATAGAAAAGAAATGTTACGCCACATATCCAAAATTCTGACTGAAATAGCTGTAACATTGAGGTTCCTGCCTGAAATGACATCACACTTTTGCTTATGAATATGCAAAAATCATTAGCATAAAACCAAAAAGGCAAAAAAATGGGCCCTTTAATCAGTATTATCTTTTTATCGTACATGTTATACTTTTGGCCGTATTTTATAATTGAAAGTTATTCATATGCCATGTTTTATCATGTGCGTGACGTCAATTCAGATTATAACTATAAGGTACGATTTGGTACTCGGGATATAACACTACCAAGGGCAGATTAAGCGCTTCCTGCATGCGAAAAAAACTCAATATTTGTCATTTCGTGGGATCCGTTCACATATATGAGGTTTGATCACACCATCATGCCGATATATTAGTCTTATTCACAGCAGGTATTCCTTAATTAACCCCACGTGGAGCATTGCTGTATACAGCTCTAGATCCACGCGCAACATTCTCCAGCAAATTCTATTAGTACGGAAAGGGCAAATGGCAGGATTGAAGACGACATCAACTCGAGCGGGCTTTCAGACGGATCTTATCTGCACCGCTGCATGCAACCAACGTGCGACGAAAGGAGACATACAATCATAGGAGGTATAGGGGCATGTGGTGAGGTCTGAATAGCTCCACAGCGTTGGGCTAATAAAAAAAGCAACCGGACATGGACTGATTTCGCTCGCTTTCAGTAAGAGATAGTTTTCTGGGGAGAATTCTTTTGAACAACCGTTGGGTTGATCTATATAAATCGACTTCTGTACCACCGCGCGCGCCGACACGGCACGTGCCGCCAATTTGAGAGCAGATCCCCCACTGTCCTCATTCAACGTGACACGGTATTGGAACTGACAGGCGTACTTCGCTGGGAACAGGAATAATGCGCGGGTTAGCGTTATTGCCGGGGAATTCAATCAGTGCGGAGCAATAAGGGACCCGACTGGTATAAAATGGTACGAGGGCTTATTGGCACAACGTTGGTAACCTAAAAAAAATAAATGTATGTGATTGAAATACGATTTGAGAGTATGCACTCGAATAGGTTATGCTATCGTTTTACAGTATGCACTTTCTGAAATAACGTCAACATGAATGGCATAAATTGAGTTTGATATTTTTATGGATTGATTTGAAATTATCATTGTGCAAGAATTACAAGAATGACCGCGAACTTAAAGCTGAAACGTATTCAGTTCATTTCAACACGTTGTATACCATTTTTTGTTCAAACTTTCACATGATTTATCGGTTGAGGCATCTTGATCTGACTGACAGTCAGTCAGTTCAATTCTTTGTTTGTCCTGGTACACACTTAGTTGTTAGTGTAGCGCAACGATACGTCTTTTTAGCACACAGCAAACAAGAGACTGCGCTATACAATATCAAGACAAATTAGACCCGTGGGCTCATTATTCTTCCAAAATTTAATTTCTATTTCTTCAGTTGAGCACAGCTGCAGACTACAGGGTGACCCCAAAAAATGCAACGCTAAAACATTCGCCTTAAAAAAAAAGGATCGTGGATTTTTATGTTTTGGTATCAGATTAAAGCTGCGAGCTTTTTTTTTTTGAATATGGAAAAAAAATATCATGAAAATAGCACTTTGGGTTGCTGAGAAAATGCCAATTATGTAAAAGTAGTCATTTATCATCCTGTACACAAGACCTTCAAACAGTGAAACATTTTACTGTAAGCCTACTGTGCAATTATCCTTCATTTGTGCAATTGCTTTAGTATTTTGACATATTTATGATGCTTAAAGGGTTTAAAATCAGACTAAACAGGATGAGATGCCTGTTCAGGTGGAAAGTAAAAGGTTTTTCTATCACATTCATTTGTACTCTTGTCATGATGCCGTGTTGTTTGTAAGGATTAGGACATGCACAAATAGATACAGTGAAAATCCCTCACTGTTGTAATTTTGTGTGTGTTATGTACAGGATGGAAAATGACTACTTTTACATAATTGGCATTTTCTCATCAATCCAAAGTGCTAGTTTCATGATTTTCTTTTCAGTATTTGAATGGAAAAGCTCTCAGCTTTAATCGGAAACCCAAAACATAAAAATCCAACGATCCCTTTTTTAAAGGCAAATGTTTTAGGGTTGCTTTTTTTTTGGGGGGGGGGGGGGTTCACCCTGTGTAGACGGATCTAATAATCCTCCACGTGTCCACGCCTTTTTAAGACAGATAGGTTTGAGGAGAACTAAGGCAGCAGAATGGCCGAGTGGTAGGTTCGTTGTCCACAAATCCTGGGGCCAGGGTTCCTATCCCCCTGATTAATCTGTGACTTATTTTAATGTCTTAAAATACCAACAGTAACTAAGCGTGATCGGTAAGTTCAACAGTTGGGACTTCGCCAAGTCCAGGTTAGCATCTTCGTAAAAGGTACGGGGATCGTTTGGCTGATCTCGGTAACCAAGGGTTAGGGTGCCGCGGGTGGTCTTCGGGTAATATGGAGGGGGGGGGGGAAGGAGGTGTAGTGGCCCGGGAAACGGGAGATCACAGAAGAGTCCAACCTGGCAGTCGGTAATGGATTCATGATCGAGCTGAATTTCTAAGCCCGACTCGTGAATGCTTGGTTAACACCACATAACTTTTTTATCCCCCATTTTTTTCCTCTTGGCAAGAGTACAGTATTATTGATAACGAAAAGATCATCTACATAAATCGATTTAAATATCTTATATGACGACTAATGAATTAAATCATATGGTTTATTTCAGCCGATTTTTGCAGTGGCCTAGCCAAGGGAAGGAAGGGGCGGGGGGGGGGGGCAATCATTCGAAAACTTCCCCAAAATAATGTATGTATTTATCCCAATTTCTAGGAATTTATCCCAGTTTTTATTTCACGAGTAGTTGAACACTTATATCATCTAAGTATATTCCGAATTTCAGCTTAATGCGTTGTTGCGGACGCTAGTGTTACAACCTGAACCACCTCCATGGAAAATTTCGAAGAGGATCAAAAAATTATTTGCCGACCCAACCATGTGCATTGTTCAGCAAGGGCCGTAGGCGCTACGGCTGACCGATTTCGGCCCAGCACGCTTATATCCAATTGTTTACTGCACACCGTAATGGATAGGAACCTCGTTAATATTCGTCAGGCTTGAAAAGATTGACATATATTGCAAACGCCAGTGTTCCAACTTTCAAAAATGCGCGTAGCCAGGCCTATTTTTCCAATTTCAACGAAAAGTAATGAGCATATCACAATGACTTTTAGCACATACTTGGATCATTATAAGGGAAATAGATCCTGAATGCTGCATGAAGATACGGTCATCCGCCAACGTGAACATGTGTGTGTAAATGTAGTTTCATTCAAAATAAAGTGTTACGTAAGCTTTAGAAATCGCCCTTCGCAACCACATGACTGAAACCGGGGAGTGTAAGTTGTTAGTGATTTAAAGCATGAGAACCAGAAAGCCCGTGCAATCCCCGAGAATAAAGGATTTTGTCATAATACCTGCGGTGTGATTTAACTTCATATTACAAGAGATAAAATATACATGCAGTACAGCATTGTACATTTTGCTGAAGTTTGCCACAACATCTAATTTTGTAAACAAAATGCAGTCTATACGAGATTGTTAGAGTATATTCTGCCCCTAGATGTTGCAACAGAAAGTCGTGATGTGAATGGCTGTTGAATAGCGTTGCATAAATTGTGCAGTGCCACTAAGCACACGTTCGGTATTAAGAGTCCGGCTGCCATTTTTGAACATCCGTTCCTTGCTGTATGATGGCGTGTTCCAATGCGGTGATAATATTGCGATCAAAATAATTATATCATTAGATTTGGTACCCGTCCGTTATTTCCTGGAATTTAATACAAGAAAACTGCGCGGTTTTACACCAACTAAGCTTATTGACTACATTCAGTGCAAAACCAATTTCTGAAGTGTAACCATCAAACAGCCGTCTGCAACCCGACGAAACAAATGTTTACAAGGTTGGATTTTTCGGACTAATGAGGTTGCTGAGAATATTGCAAGGCTTCACAAAAACAAATATGTTGAATATCTTTGACAAATCGTGCACACTCCAGTGACTTTTTACAACTGATGAAAGAAGAAGAGACAATTCTTGAATAACGTGGCTGCGATTGGGTTATGGCTTTACGTTTCCTGTCCTTAATTATGAATTCTCATTTTTACGTTTTCAATCGACAAGGTTGTCGTTAGCTTCGTCATTAATGTCCTCGAAGTTGTGTGCGGAAAGCAAAACAGCGAAACCATAAAGCCTTCTTTCTATTTACCAGAGAGCAAAATTCCTTTCATTAAAACCATCTGCTTTTTTTGGCAATTAGAAAGCAAAAAAATTAGAACGTGTACATTTCATGGCCTTCGAGGGTAACAGGACTGTACACGCACAATCAAACAGGTTTGAAGTCAAAACTTCATCATTGTCTTTCAGGGCAGAAGAAATGTAACTAGGGAGGTATCCCATTAAACGTTTATCCGCAAAGTTATCCGCAATATACAAGGGTGACCCAAACAAATGCAACCCTTAAACATTGGTCTATTTTTTAGGAACGTGATCTGTGAATTTTCATGGTTTGGGCGGACCAAGGCATCTTTGCAGGGGAGAGGGTCAGGCCAATCAGATTTTATTTATGTACGATTGTTGCGGACTGGCGGACATATAGGTTATTATAGTTGTAAAACCAAGTCTTTTTTTGTGTCAGAGCTGGGAAAAAAATCATGAAAACAGCACATTGGGTTGAGAAAATGCAAATTAAAACGCAACTCATTCTTGGTCCATTCCAATGCCATTACCACAGTTAATGGGATTTACCAGGGTTCGAAATTAGCGGTAGTCCGCTAGCCAAATGCTAGTCAAAACAGCGGCTGGCTAGTCAAACTATTCCTTAAGTAGCCCGGCTGGCGAGTCAAAATATTATTGGGCTACGGCAAAGATGAAAGGACAGTGGGAAATAAATCACTAAATTCAGAAAGAAAACCTTATCAGATTGTGTCTAGTTTTTTTCAACTGTTTTAAAAGGTTAAATTATCATAGATCTGTTTATTAAAACACTCGTCTGACAAAATTGCCTCTGAATTGAGCCTGAAAATACGCCATTTTGTATTTGAGCTAGTAGCCCGGCTGGCTATAGTGAACAAAAAAAGTTAAGGTCGAACCCTGGATTTACTCTGTACCTACACGACACATAATACGACAAGGGTACAAATAAATTTAATAGAAATACCTTTTATTTTCCACCTGATGAGGTGTCTTATCCTTTTTAGAGCTAGCTATGTTTCACCTTTTCAGCACCATGTCAGAATATTAAAACAATTGCACAAACGAAAGCTGTTTGAAGCACCACTGGAATGGGTGAAAATTACGACGCCTCATAAGTCCGAAATTTCGGACTTATGAGGCGTCGGACTTATGATACGGCCCCAAGAAGTCATATTCTGGTCCATCTGTGACAAACAAAGGCAATTTCAAGGCAGAATTTCAGTTCCCCGTGTCCCCAGTGGTTACTGTTTCTTCACAGTACGATGCACTCGTCACATCGTATACCGGATCCGATCATGGCACGGTGCATGGACGGGGCATGCATGCAGGAATGGCTGCCGGCTTAAATGCTTGTACGATAAGGGTAAAATAATAATGTTGCACGAGATATCTAAGCGACCGAGCTGTGAGAGCATAGAGAGAGAGGATGCTTACAGCCCAGCACTGGCACGCGTTTCCCCGCTAGCTCCAAGTCCTTCCTGTTTTTTGGACATTTCTCGAGACTGGAAACAAGCGGGGGTTTTGCCTGGAGGCGAGGTTTAAGGTGCTCTGAACATAATTGTATTACTTTCTTGTCTACAGACCTAATCCGCATCATGTTGCTCCTGCCTTGCGTGATTACAAAGCCGAGGTCAAGAGCTTTCTGTTTCCTTTGGAGACTTCATGTACCTTAGTCATCCGACGCAAGAGATCGCATTAAGTTGGTATTAACAAATTATAGGAACAACAAAGTTCTATAAGTCAAGGCCATTGAGAAAAATGTGCATGACTCTTAATTAAAGTGCATGTATACAATCTTAAGAATCATTCGATTTTCTTACTATTAAAGGGAATATAGAACATTTGCAAACATCGAAAAATAAAACTACCAAGTTTTTACGAAATACCTTACTAGGATGTTGGTAAATGACAGTCTCAAGCATCTTGTAAAATTATGGCACCTGGTGTGAAGTTTCAAGAAAATGGTATTTTTGTATACATTTCCAACGGTGGTCGGCCGACCAGCGTTGGAAAAACCTAACTATTTTTCAACTACTGCTCCAAGTTCACCATTTTTTCAGTCCAAATTTTGTTTGCTATTGGTTACATGTTCATGAACGGCTGCAGGCCAGCTAGACTGGTTCCCTTGCCGTACAATTTTCCATCATCTATACATTGATCCATTTTATCTTTTGTGGAGTCAGGGAACCAGACTACATTTACATTTTTGTTTTTCTTGGTTTTTCCAACCTTTTCGAACACAAAACTTCAAAAATGTCAGTGTAACAATATTTGATCAATTATACTAACCCCTCAAATAGTTCATTTCTGAAAATTACAGCAAAAGCCAATGATGTACATTCCCTTTCAGTTACAAGACGACTTACCTTGCAAGTTGTTCTGGTTGATGACTCATGATCAGATGGTCAGAGGGTTCGATTCCAGCTGCCGAGTATTATGTTATGGCCCTGGGCAAGCTTCCTTATCCCCTTTATCTCTTTCTCTCTCAACCGGGAATATAAATAGGTGCCGGGATTAGATTGGAGAAACCTGCAGTGGTTTGGCATCCAAGTCAACACCAATAATCTTCAATTAAAAAGTGTCTCTTTAGCAAATGAAAATACTCCCCCCCCCAAAAAAAAAACCCGAATTGTTCTACCAAGAATTTTTTTATCTTTGGTGCCTTCATTTAAAACACCTGTCCATCAACAATGCGAGCCCCTTAAAGATTATCATTTTTTTCATCGAGAAAGCTTGCATTTATAATTCTTGCGGATTTGCCCTTGGGAAATCAACGGTCATAGATCGTGAACCTCTTGCATTTTTTCTCCACTATAAGCTTTAATAGTTTTTCCTGGCTGTCTTATATTGATCCGTTCAATTTTTTTTTAGAACATTCGGTGATGATGTATGAACTATGAAGCTGACGGAGAGCCATTGAGATTACTTTCATTTCACGGTCGATTAGTTTCATTCATACGTCACTGGGCACTAAGAGGGAAGACATCGTAGATCATTAAGGAAATCGATTGAGACGGATCGCAGTCGTTTCGTGCAAATTGCAGTGTTTTATTTATGGCTTGTCGTAATTGCAAAATGTTCGCCAACTTGATTACATTTAGCTTTTTCTCACTTTTATATTTAAAACTACTGTTTTACTCTTTAAAATTGTACTATTTTAAACAGGGCTGTATGCCTATATAATATTCTGTCAGGCACGTTTTATGAACTCCAGTAGAAATATCAGAAACAGACGAAGCATATCCAATAAGCCCAGTGCCTTGTACGAAAAATTCGGTGGCTACGAAAAAAATTGAGGACCTATACGATACCATACCATGTCCTGGCTTGCTAAGCCCAGCTTAGCCTCAACATGAGATAGGTGCTGGCGCCTATAGGCGCAGTGTAGGGCCTACGGCACACTGGCGCCTATGGCATGTACAGTAATCCAGCCCTGAGAACAAGGATAAACTGGTATACCTTATTGGAAGCGTTTCGAGACAGATTTGTGAGAAACATTTGTGAGAAAGGGTTGTTCCGTTGATTACTGCCATGTACTTACACAACAACGAATCACCAAAGAAAAAACAAATTACGACAGCTAAATATCCAAAATTCTAGCAACTTTCTGTGCTGTAACATTGAGGTTTCTGCCTGAAATGCCATCACAGTTTTGTTCATTTATATCGAAATTGGCATTAGCATAAAAACAATTTTGCTCATTAATATGGAAATTGGCTTTTCGGCATAAAACCCCCAAAATGGCACCAAAATACCCTTCAAAATGGCAAAACAAGAATTAAAAATGACGTTAACTAGGATACAAAGGTGCATTTTCAAGGAAAAGCATTAAAAAATACATTGCATTAGCCCTTAAAGACACTCTGTTTTGAAAAATAATGTTACATCACCATTATTGACATATGGAAACCTATGCATTAAACATGTCGATGAAAGTACAGGAGGGCAACAGGTGCAAACTATAACAAAAAAGTAGATGTGGTCACCCGACGCCGACGTTCAGCATACTGCGTGTTCTGTTATATTCTGCACTGCATGTATATCTCTAGAAATGTGGATGGTTAAAAGTGTGGACTTTTACTGTTTGGAAAACAACATGAAAAAAAGATGCCTGTATGGGTGTTTTGTTTCCTGTCTATGGACATCATCGGTGACATGATCTATTATAAGGGATTCAAAATGTGATTTCACTGAATATGCATAATTGTTTTCAAGACTTTGGTTATAATCGTTTACTGGACTACATCGCTTGAAAAGAGCGCAACTCCTGCAGAGGGTTTTGCATGGAATTTGAGACATCAACGGCTGTTTGATACCTGGTCGTGCCTCAGAAGCACAGTATTCAATGTCGGACACTTTTCAACACGGCAAATTGTCGCCGCTGAGAGCATTTCTTGACGTCAATTGCTTCGCATTCTCATTTTGTTGAAATTCGAAGTACCAAAAATTTCTACCAACAACAGGAGTAAATGACACTGATTTTCAGTCCGAAACGAGATGAAGCATCCGTAGGCCTGACAATAATGTCGAGTGATTACAATGTGCATTACATTAAACTTAGCTGCTTAATGAAGTCCTTGATTCAGCCGACTACAGCACATTACAATTACAGCATAGAGAGACTCAACCATGTGACTCATTCCTTTAGTACGAAGGCTGAACGCTGCTGTCCGCCGGAAGATTTAATTTGAACATGATCCATGATAAACAGAACATGCTTTTGCTTCTAGTGAAGTGTGACTGATGGGATTACAATGTGCCCACCCCATCACGGATTAATGAAGAATGCAGTTTGAATTAAACATAATTAACGCCACTTCTATCGCAATATCGTCCAACTGCAGCGACAGAGTTACAGAGAGTGAGCCGGTGGAATCTGCAGCCAACTTGAGGCATGGGCGTCATTTGAAAATGGTGGTCCTCCGTTGTTATTGCCAAAAATACTTTAAGCAATGGACTTCAGAGTTTCTGGCTTCACGCCGCTTGTCGGTTTGAAGTAATAAACAGAATCTGTGTTGTGGAAGTTAGGGTAAACAACCAACTAACATATCAAGAGATGCGTGTACTGTTGCGAGAACTGTTTCTCCAGTTTGATTCACGAGATACTCTTAATGCAAATTGACCTGTAGGCCTATTGTTTTTGGTCTGGTTTGGTTTTGTGTACAGCGAAAAGCAACAATCTGAACTATAAGACAGAAAAAAAATTGAAGGATTACGGGCAAAATACGCATTACACAATAAGCCTGACATCAATAAGACTTATAACCAAAAGATGAGTATTAAAATATGTATGAGATTTTGAGACCCGTTTCATCTTTCTTTTGATTCAGGAAAAAAAATCAACGGCAGGAAATGCAGATTAATCTAATACACGTTCTATCTGGTTTATAGTTTTATTTATTTAGCGAATCCAAGAATCTAAATGCATATAAAAAAGTACCCTGAATTAGTAAAGATTAAAGGCACTGTAAGGAGGATCCCGAAATAAGAACGGTTTGATGATAAGTATTTAAATATGTATGAGATTTTGAGAGTTGTTTTATTATCGGAGTCAGGAAAACAAAAACCAGGTAATGCAGACTGGTCTGTATTGGTTTCATGCGGTTTGGTTTGGTTAATTTAGAACAATTAAACAATCTAAAAAAAAAATTATGGGAAGCTCATCACATTTAATCAGAATTTGCGGCGAGTACAAGAATGACACGAAATAGTTTGTGGCGGATCTACAGGGCCGTACAAAATAAGAACATCTTGCAGAAAAGCGTCGCACATGCCTGCTAGCCCTCCCCCTCTCCCTGTAACAGCTAACCCACCACCCCCCTCCCACCCCGGAGCCAAAGCTGGAACTGCCATTAGTTATAGCCTAAATAAAGAATGCTGAAAACCAATGTAGCCCTTTAGTTATATGTTGATAAAGAAACATATATAAATATTACCCCGGATTGGACATTTTGGGAGACATCCCCATAGACTTGTGCACAAAAGTTTAACAAACTTAAATGTGCCCTAACCCAATATTTCCTTGTCCTTTTTCCACGAATTTCGATATGTTTACTAATTAGAATACGAGCAACAAATGTAATCTTATTGCAACAGTACAATTTTGCCTCTAAAGGGGGTCTGTGACATTAGGGAGACATGAAAATGTCGGGAGACATGAAAATGTCTCCCTATAATGACTGATGTCTCCCATCGTGTGAAGAAATTACGATACCGTGTCTCCTTAATGGTACCATTACACGTATAAGCTGAACGCTGCCATTTTAAATCTTATTCCCCAAACACAAGTGATGAAAACATACGGTCAGGATGATCCGTCATATTCAACGGACCGTCATCGAGTCGGACAAGGATCATTTCGTCTTTCGAGGCATCTCGGTTTATTCTGTCAGTGTCTAAAGCTAATAAACAGAGTGCATACCTTGCTAGCAGATGGTTATACACATGAGAATTGATAGAGTCATTAATTTAACGTGGTTTGAAAGGTGACAAGTCGCAAGGTCATTTTTTTTTTCAGAGCAAAATCTCTGTTTTAGATATCACTTTTACTCAACCCCAACCAAAAAAAAACCCTCACCCGCAAAAATTGACGTCTAATTTAGAACAGTGATTTATCATTATTGTTTTCAGTCACGTACGTGCATTTTTATATTTCACACATTCAATTTTTTATGGAATCAAACCCATCGCCCTGCGGCGGTAACAGGAATTGGACTTTAAATTGGCGGCAAATTGAGGCGGCAACTGAGGCCAACAAAAGAAATGAAACAGAAAGGATTTTTGAAATCAAGAGGAAGAGGATAATGTCAACAAAGAGAATGGCGAGAAATGGCAAATGGTTCGGTGAGCGAGTCACGTCCAAAAAAGTAACCTGCGGCAAATATACGTCACTACATGATGACTGGAGCCGACCTTTGTATATGACAGCTTTTTGCTCGGAGTCGCCTGTGAATCAAAAATAGAAAATAAAAATATAGTTTAATGAAATTACGTTTCTAAAATGCTTGAACAGAGCAATACATTTCTCCCTTGTTAGTTAACTAAAATCAAATTTGGCTGGTTTCTAAATAAAGAAACCAATCAAAAATCTAAGAAATGAGAAAAACAGGGTTTTAATTAATTTGATTAGCTACATTTTATTGCGGGCAAAAAGAAGTTGTATGGCTCCCATCCAGTTCATGCGGAAACGCTGCCCGCGTGCATATTTCTTTTCCGTAGGTGGTTTAGCCATTTTATGAGCAATTCAGCAGTTTGATGGAATCACTGCATGCAAGACTCTAAGGTTCTCGGACTGTTTTTCCCTTAAAGTCCCATTTCCCCAACAACACATTTGGTGAAGAGAAAATAATCGATGGAAAATGGGCATTGGTGGATATGCAGCAGGGATCTTTCGACCCACAGTTCATCTCGCTATGCACTATGGGCTACATAAAATGCTTCAATGTAACTACATGTCGTTGACTAAATAACAACATTGGTGTGACGTCATTGTTCTGTTCTCATGAATAAACATAATTTTGAATTATTCCCGAAATTCTTCACACGCCAGCGGGGAAAAAAAAAAAATCGCCGACCGCACCACTGTTAAGAGGTATAGCGCCCTCTAGCGGAACACTCAATACCTCGACAGTTCAGGGGTGCAAGTCCACGTATTTACGTTGAAACTGTTTCCATTTACGTTCCAATGAAATGGTTTCTAAATTCCTTTCGTATTATTGACTCTCATCTCTAGAGTGACAGGCTTAGCCTGACACAGTTTCAAAATAAACATCCGTTTAGCAAGCATCAGTTATGTGATATATCATTTTCTATTGACAGTTATTTGAGGTAGGCCTAATTCAAAATGACACGGTGAAATGTGGCTATCGGCGGTGCACGCTAGTTTGAACGCAAAGTGCATTGGTGACGAACCCTGCGGCTGTTGGGTGAATGTCCTTTCCCTACGGTCCAATGGAGAAAAAAACCGAAACAGTAAGAAAAACAACATGGTATTGAAGCTGCCAGACAAAATAATACGCTGTCGTGTCAGGAAACCAAGGATTTGAGGTTCATGTCACATTTCATTAGCGACAACATAAGATACACAAAACAAGGTCTAAGAACTTACCTGAAAATGAAACTGATACCACACTTTAAACAAATCTGAGTTCACTTCGTGTCGTCTTAGTAAACTTGTTGTCATCAATGCACTTCTTGCTCAATTCGTGGCAATAATTGTTTCGGCAATGTTTCGAAGTGTGAAACTTCTTTCCTCTAGTTTGAAGCTCCAATGCCTTTGAATAGGGCGAAGAGTACGGGCAAACATAAACATTCCTAGCTAGTTTCCATCTCTCTCTTTTTTGTTCATATAGACTACGAAGCTTTGAAGTGATTGCGTTTTCCACGTGTACTGTAAGGGCAATAGCGTCATGTAAAACAATCAGACTATGGAAGACTTTGCCATGCTTGCTTATCAACGAGTTAGTTTGTATTTTACTTTTTTGGAATTCCAAAAATAGCCTTGGGAGATACCTTTAAAAAAAAATTTTTTTTAACCTCTTAAATATTATTTCCTCCAAAATATAACGATCGATTGTGTTGGTTTATAGTTTTAATTTGTTTTACTATTAAACTCCAATTACTGTTGTGACGTCCATTAAACAGGAATGCGCGCGACGACAGTTTTTACCTTTCAAACAGCCCCCGTCCCCCGCCCCCTAAATCCGCCGGTGATTCTCAGACCTCTTTGGCCTTGTCGATCACATAACGCGAGTTTTTTTTATTGAAATTAGTACTGTACAAGCCGAACAGCAGGGTCCGTTTGAACCACTTCCCTGTCAAAGAACGCAGGCTAAAAACGCTTTCGCGAAATATTGTTAAAGGAAACGCAAAGCATTATGGGTAGATTGCGCTATGATTCATCCACGCTATAAAGTAATTCCCCCCGGTCTCCACTTTAAAATCTATCAAATCAGAGCTCACAGAAATGTGTCTTTTCCAATGCCTTTGGATAGGGCGGTAGGTACGAGCAAACATTCCTTGCTAGTTTCCATATCTCTCTCCTTTTTTCAGATGAACTACATAGCCAGATATCAAGTGTCAAATGTCGGTAAACATATTGATATAAATGCAATCCCTCCTTGATAAATTGCTCCAACTGGGTGATTCCATCCAGGGGTTGCATAGATGAAACCTCCAATATATCCCCTGCATCCAATCCATTCCCACTGTCAGTGCAACGTACTGCGTAAGACAATCCCGCACCTCGTTTTGCAAACCCCCCTCTCGTCGTCCCTAATGGTTCATCCCAATGTGACAATCGCGCGACAACTTCTTCAACGCATTGGTTTGTGTGTTGTTCACGCGCACATAGACCCGGTGGTGGTGACTGATGATTATGGTTTCCGGCGAAAGTGCCGGCACGTGTGTGCACGGGGAACTGAGCTCATCCCCCAAAGTGCTATCTACTTCATACGATAGCATGAACTGTCACCACACACACGCGAATGCAATACTGTGCCGTGAATCTGTGCGAGGGGCTGCGCACAGTACACTGGACTAAAAGCTATCTATGTACAACTGATGGTGGATTGCAATTCAAGTTTGCGATCGCTCTTTCAATGCAAGCGCGGCTGTTCCTAAAGGCCCGTATATAGAGCTCGGCGAACGGTGCAGGGCGGAACTCAATCGTTGGAGGCAGTGCAACGGTCGATCCACCTGCAAGATATAGGCGTGTGGAGGTCTGCTCGGAGAAGAAGACACCTGATCTGGGCAGGAGAAATACCAAGTGCGGTCGAGTCTCTGTCAATTGTCGTTGTAAGGCGGATGGAACAACACCAAGTGACACAACAATCAATACGAGCTGGTGATAGATTGCGGCGAAATCGGCTTTCTGGTTTAATTATCGGAGGAACGACAACTCATCTCAAGTGAACTGTCCGAATTTTTTTCTTATCTCGATGGACGGCATTTTTTTCAGTGTTAATGTGGACTAAGTGGTGTTAACATCAAACAGTCAATCACTGGATGAAGGATATTAATTTGTTAGAAGGTGGCGAATGAAGGCGGACGACAACGAAGGACCAGGTACTTTACGTCGTTTTACTCTTTAAAGTCTTCACTGAAATGCTGAATTGGTTACTAAATTAAGTACAAACATTTTTGTTTTCGAAAAACAAGTGTCCGAGTTTCCTTTTAAAATATTTAATTAAGGTAAAGTGATTCTTTAGGAATATCATAAGCGCAAAGCAAAAGAAGCTGTGGGGATGAAGGACTGCCAAAGAACGTCAAAGTTACTGACTGTATAGAATTCACATTTCCATGATATAAATTAATCAAACCGGTTGACGTTTGGCCAATCTTTTTCATTTTTCAAACCGTTTGCGTCCGCAAACACAATTTGTTTCACCAATTTCCACAAACCTGTAGTGTCCACAGAATACTGATGACCGAATGCCGTTCCAGGATTTCCATTCTGCCTGAGATGTTTGCGCAGGTTTGATTAATGTCTGTTTGGTTTGTCGTGGATGATTGCACGCACAGATCTGGTTACCGCACGATCTAGCGTAAACGTCAAATCTTGCATATCGGTTATGTCGAACTGTTTTTTTTTGTTGTCTTGGATAGGGTTTGTGAAACATTGTTCAATCAAAGAATGTGTGTTTTAATCTTAGGGGCTAACTTTTTTTGTCTTGGATAGGTCTGTGAAACATTGTTCAATCGAATAATGTTTCTTTCAATATTATTGTGAGTGGTAGATGAACTGTGGCGTCCATGGATCATTTTAAAATGCAAAATCTTCTACATTTTTCGTTTCCAAATGTTTTGATTTCGGATGCATGGACAGTGACGTAAACATGCAGCCAAACGTGTGTTTGTGGTGAAATCTCGGGAGTGGTGTGTTAATAACCACAGTTCGTATTTTCCTTTATTTCAGAGCACCACCTGGGATTGTTAATGGTTTCCAGCGAGTGATCTCATATGTTGCTAATACTAAAGGATCTGCTTTTCGCGGTCTAAAACACATCTGTCTGACGTCTACTTGACCGTCGTAACACACAGGATAACTATGGCCTTACGTGAGGTGGAGCCTAAGTCGGTCATCAAAGCGGTCCTCGTTTCACTGTTTTTCTCGTTCGTCTTCCTGCCCTCTTGCCTCCAAGCCAACAATAGTACGGAGCTTCCTACCACGCCCACGACCACACCCACGCGGGTACCGACCAGAGCTACCACGGAGGCCGGGGGACTGCAGGGCAGCCGGCAGCAACCCACCGAGGGAGGCTCCGGGTACGTGCAGGTGGCAACCAAGAAAACCAAGGTGGATGCTCGGCGTGAGCCGGTGCAGGCGGGGCCCAGGAAAATGGTCGAACCCTCCAGCCAGCCTAACGATATCGTCTCCAAGTTCCTCACCTACCTGGCCTACATCGAGGACAACCGGAACGACTGCGAGGCGGGGACCTGGGCGGTGGTGCTGGACAAAGGAGCCACCAGCTACGGCCCCAACAGGTACATGCGACAGGCCATGAGGACAGTCGAGACAGCCAACTTCTTCACCAGGATATGGCGCAGCAAAGCCCTCTCGGGAGTCCAGCACAACGAGGAGTTCTTCTTCAACGTGGTAGCCTCCAACGTGGAGAACGACGACGATATATTTGCCTTTGGGAATTGTTACGACGCCCACGAGTTCTTGGATTATAGTATCTTCTGTCCCTACGCGTACCGGCTGCCGGATGGCGGGATACGGGTCAAGGATCTCTCCCTGGCCTACCCCTACCTCACTAACGATTCCGAGTGGTTCTTTGAGGCTCGCCGGAACGTGGAGAGGTTACTTACCCAAAATAGAGTCGTCATAAACAGTGAGTATACACACGTTCATTCGTTCACATAATACACAAATGGCGGATCTAACGGGAGTTAGGGACCCCTCCGCCCCCTTAGGCCACACAATAAAGCACAATAACAGGGAAAATAGCACATGCTTCCGAAACCCCGTCTGCTAAACCCCCTCTTGGGCCAACCTGGATCCGCCCTGTTATAGTGGTTCTGGGGAGGTGTTCTAATCGAATCTGATTTGTCTGAGGTTCAGTTTATGAAGGCAATATCCTGTAGTGTCAGTGAAGAAGTTGACCTCCTTTTTACGACACGTTTGTTATATAACCTTGATAAGAATGCGGGTACTTCAGCAGTACTTATAGCTAGTCAAAGCACTTCACACACGTTACAGTGATTTAGTGCGGGTTGTTAAAAAGCGCTTGGAACAAAATCCAATGGTTTAACAAAGAAAACGCTACACCAGAAATTATATTTATGGAGAAAATTCAACATAGAGATCAAAACCTTGGCCTGGAAGTCGGGACGTGAACATTATTAAGGCAGATGCGACATAAGGGGCAATACGAATTACGCGCCCAGAAAATTGCAGAAACTGACAGGTTTTTTGTTTCTAGATCAGTTCATTGACCCCACTGTCCTCAAATTTAAAGATTCATACTCAATCACACAGCGGATACCTGCCCGGATTATAGCTGCCGTTATTGAAGCCACTGTAATAAGTTCCCTTCCAATTGGTCGTTGTTGTATTTTTGGAGGGACTCGTACTTTAACAGCTCTGACATCTTTCGGAATCTCCCACTGAACGTTGGGCCACCAAAAAACAAAAATGTTCTTGGTTTTTAGCTGCGGGATAGCTGCTTAACAAAATCATCATGTATCTCCGTTAGTTGGTTAGTTAGTTAGTTAGTTAGTAACAAACGTTGACATTGTCTATGGCTCCTGCATATTTTTTTACCGATTTCAACCAAATTATGTCAAAAGTATCAGTAGTCCAGCCCCAACATGTCACATGACCAAACTGGGATCAAAGGTCATCATGGTGTCAATGGGTCAAAAACGTGATTTTTTTGTAAAACTCTAAACACTACTCCTTCCAAAAATTACATGGCACAATCACATGACTGATGCATGAACACGAATTCGTTGGCATGGCCCGCAGCTCCCACGATATGTCCGATCGAGCTTGTTAATTTTGAAGAGAAGCAGTTGAAGCAAAGGTAAAGTCTTAAATCGTTAGTACCACAGAGAAATGTTAATGACAGGTTGATAAAGATAAAGGACGACAGAGCTTGACAGGTGAGGCACCACGTTAATCAGAGATGTACCACGGGGTCCGTCATTTGAGAGCACTACGGCCGCTTAACGCCGACCAACCCTGGCTTGTGTTTCACCGCACGAAACCACTAAAAACCCTTGGAGTACTGCCGGCGAAATTCCCGTAAGCCTTGAAGATGTATAAATGTTATCTTAAGAAGGAGCAGGGGGCAGGGACTGTGGCAATTACCATTGCAAATGACAGCGGTGGCTTTAGCGAGATTGTTAAAGGTTGGTTGTCTGGATGAAGATGGACGTTGAGGGGGCATTCAGTTCAACCCATCGTGATGGCATGACCGTGACGGGGAAGCAAATAATAAGAAGACGTCAGCAAAAGCCCTCCTCGAAGGAATTTGTTTGTCCGGGTTTTTTATTTGAGTTGACCGCAAAGTGTTTGCATTTGTTGCTTTTCCTGGCCGTTGTGGATAAAAAAAAAGATCAGAGTTGTTTCCTCCACACGCTTTGTGGAAAGGGTTGTGTGAATGTGTTTTAATCATAACATGTTTTTATTCGTCGAAGTTCTCGAGATGAAATATATTGAAACGGCACTGATCGTTGATTAGGGCCTATTGAAGTTGTTGCCGGAAGTTTCCTAAAATTACAAATATTGTTTAGTTTTTTTTTAAACAAACAAGATTTCCTTATAAAAAAAAGGAGCTGCGTACTCAAATTTAGATAGTTTGATTATAAGGCACATCTTTATTAGGAATAAAGTGCACAGCCATTATAACGAAGTAAAATTCAAACGAATATTTGGCTGTAAACGAACTCCCATTGCGCTGATGTACAGAATATGATCACATAACTGAAATAAATATTTGTGGAGTGGAAATCATTAATGTCGGAGTTTATATTTCCCGGCAGTATTGAACAACGAGGAAAATTACATTGAGATATAAGGACGGACACGTAAAATTCGAAACAGAGAACATTACAAATAATGCGAGCATTCTGGTCCCGATTATAACTAGATAAAATGTTGCCGTTTTCGTCACCATTTTCTGTTCAGATTCTACCATGCCGACGAATGAGTATCCGACAAACCAACAACACAATTTAGTTTTCTGCTCTATAGGGTTGGGCATCACGAAAGCAAGGACCAAAGTCCCTCGTTTGAAGGTTTTCCAAAAGGTCGAACCAGGAAAACTTTACAAAAGTCGATAGATTCAGTTGCCTTGCGATAAAACCGAAAGACGATATACATCTCTACAGGCCAGCCTCGGCAAGGCTAACGCCGTCAAATTTATCTTACTGTCAGCGCATTTTCAGGAACAAAATACTTGAAAAACAGAGGTTCAAAACACGGCACGCTATCGAGACCTGTCAGAAGATTGTAGGAGAACATTACTCACGGTGAGCGATTTCAAATTCGGTACAGATCCTCTCAACTATATCTTAAAGAACAAAAAGAAGACCTCAAGGTCTGTCTGGCAGATAAAAGGAAATTAAAGTTGGATCGGTTTCGTTGGGGCTCCTTTTTTGCTGCTATTTTAACACGTCCTTGTATGTTTTCTCAATATTGTCACGTTCGTCGCGTACAGACCATAAATTTGCGAGAATATGCACTCGATATTTTATTGTATAAGCATGCACACAATTGTGGATGGTGTTCCAGTCGAATGGATAGGCAGAATTATAGCTCCATCAAAAAGCAATTGCCAGAAACAAATTGGGAAAAGCCTAATTGTCCCAAACCTTTGATGAAACCCAATACTATTCTTTATATCCGCGTGTCCCCTGTTTTTATGGCTAAGGGAAAGATTCTAATCTATGACGATTTACAATTTCATTGCTTATTGACCATGGGTTGTGGTGAAACGCACGGGAATGGCTGGAGATCTTCGAACAGAAAAAAATCATTGAATGTCCAAGCCTTTCCAAAGGAGAGGGCAGTGACGTAGCATATACCCAATAAACCATGATAAGTATCGTGGCTAGAAGCGCGCCAAAAGCATCCAGCATTTTACGGGTTCCCGGTAATCAAATTGTCGAATTACACCTGTTTATTTTTACGTCTTGAAGACTACGGCAGCAAGTTCAAGAACGCTAGTTAACATCCTTTTATATAAGTGACTCGAAAAGCTTTTAGGATGACCTACAAATTATACAATTTAGTACTGTAGAAATTTAACTGACAGCGATAATTGCGCCTTGGCTTTTTTGTGGTAGTTTTTTTTTAATTTTTAGCACAACACAAACGTCTTGTTAGGGATCAAATTGACATTAAACCGGCACTATTTTTTGTGCTGATGAAAATTAACGACGTAAATTGAGATTTTTTTATACTATGGGCTTGATTTTTAATACAATCGTGAATCCGTTAAAAACAATTCTATTCATATCAGCCAATTAACGTTGAATGAAAATGCGCCACAAGCGGTTTTAATAATTGCTGTTACAGAGGAATTTCAAAATTGGCACTGAACCCAAGGGCCCCAGTGCTCTGTTTTGTTGAGAGGATTAAAAAAAATAAGGAAAGGTCTCAATTCATACAATGGTATAGCACTGAGAATATCGGTTTCAATGGTAATATGAAATTCGTGCATTCCTTATGGGTGTCCTTTAAGCTTTCAAACAAGAAATAAGGTCATTACTTCAAATCTCTTTGGCGCACACGGCACAAAAGATAAAATGCTCCACGGGAAAAAAAATCTTTCCCTTTTACGACCCGGTTTCCGGACATCCGGGCCGTTCGGCCGTGTAATCAAGTTGGTCGGAAAGGGAATCAATTATTTAATGGAATCTGCCTGTTCAATTTGTAGGTTAATTCGAATTCTCAACCCGTTCCGTGATCTTTCTCGGTAGTATATGTTGGACGGGTTGAAGCGGGTTTTGTCTACTAGATCGTATTAGAAAATATTAAGTATATAGGGTGAGTAAAAAAACCCAAGGAAACCCCAAAAGCAGGACCATATTAGTAATGAAGTTCTTCATGTAGCACTTCCAAAATCTAGGATATGAAAGACCAATGAATAAGCTTACGTTTAGTTTATGATTCATTTCATTTTCAAGTTGCGGAATTTTAAAAACAAACACCGTTTTAAAGTTATGTCCACAGATCACAAAAAAGGTAAGTGGTCTTTCAGCAAAACGAAAACAATTCACTTACATCATTATGTGAATCGTTTTCGTTTTGCTGAAAGAACACTTTAAAACGGTGGTTGTGTTTAAAATCCCGTAACTTGAACAGTAAATGAGTGATTTGAATGATTCTTGTACTAAAAGAAAGCTTATTCATTGGGCTTTCATATCCTAGATTTTGAAAGTGCTACATGCACAACTTTATTTTAAAAAAATGGTCCTGCCATTTGGGTTTCCTTTTTTTTGACTTACCCTGTATAAGTTTGATGCATTGCTAACCTTCCTAAATTAATGTTTCCAGTTTTTATTCCATCAGTGCGTTTCAAAGTTATCTGTTATAATACCGATAGGTAAACACATTTCAGAAGATATAATGTGCTTATACCATCGGCTGTTTTGAAAAACGTATGTTAGAGACAATCAATATTGTTTACTGTGCGACGGTACTGGCCGTGAACCGTCGCATCTTCTGGAATACCGTATGCGTCTCAGAGGTTGTGCTATCAGCAGGAGCATTTTTTTGTTGGCCATGAGAATGGCTAAGTGGCCCTCCATAAGATCTATTTGATAACAAAACTGCGCGGTGTATAAGCGCTACGCACTGACCTTAATAAAGAACATATTATATTATATCTCGGTACAATCTCAATACGGCATGTGTCCATGGCTAGGCTTCAGATAATGGACAATGTCGTCGTTTGAGCATGAAAAGTGCCTGATTGTATCATTGCTTCGTCATGCTCCTCGTATATAGATCTTAATAAAAGTGATATTTTATTCAGAACTCTCGGAACGAAGCTACTAATAGCCGTCTGTTTATACATATCAGCATCGTGTATTCAATGCATTTAGCTTGAGACTTCACAGTATGTTCCACTTTTTCTTGCAAATTCGTAATTCCTTTTTTCAAAAGGTATGATTTGTCCTAGAATGTTCATGTTCTTGATGGTTTTCTTGTTCTTTCGATTTGGTTTTATTCGATGTATCTCTATTTTCAAGCTGTATATTTGGATACATGAGACGAAAAAAAAACCGAAAAAAAAATACTCAGTTATTGCCTAGTGGATTGCAAAAGAAAGTAAATCTGTTAAAGGGAATGTACAACATTTGTTTTTGCTGCAATTTTCAGAAACAAATGGATTTGAAGGATTAGTATGTTACAGCAAATATTGTTAAACCGACTTGCTTCACGTTTTGGGCTTGTAGACGCTCGAAAATCCAAGAAAACCAACCATGTTTTGGTAGTCTGGTTCCCTGGCCCCACTTAAGATGCAACGGAGCAATTTATAGATGTAATAATAATAATAATAATAAATTAAAGTTTATATTGCGCGGTCTACATAAAAATGATCAAACGCGCATTACATAAAATGCCACGGGAATTACATGTCGGGGAATTGTAAGGTAGATAATCAGTCTAGCAGGCTTGTACCTCTTCACAGGTGTGTTATCAATTGCAAAGAACATGAGGAATAACTAAATATGAACAATTAGGAGCAGTTTTTGAAAAAAAGCCAGTTTCCTCCAACGCTGGTCGGCCGACCAGCGTTGGAAAAATACAAGTTTTCTTGCAAATGTCAGCACACCATGGAGCCACGATTTTACAGGATGCTATATATGGACTGCCATTCCCTAACAATCCTGTAAGATGTTTCGGGATAATTTGATCATTTCGTTTTTGATGTCTGCAAATGTTGTATCTTCCCTTTAAAAAGGACAATAAATTGCCAAACATTATTACCACAAAATCCATTATTTTCAACCAGAACCGTTACAAAAATCATGCTCTCCCTTTGGGAATTTTTTTTTTGTTGGTCGTGTGTGCGTGTGTTTTTTAATTTTCCCATCACACCGTATTTGAAGTCTGTTTTCTCCGCACGTAGGAAATCAATTTTGTCGTCATTTTGATGGGAAGATCTGTCCGGAGGGAGGGTAGTAAAAAAAAAATCCCGAATAGCAAAGGGAATCAAATCACAGTCGTGACGTCTCCTCCATTTTCAAAGTCCGGCAGATAATTGCATTTTGTTCTGGCAGGACAGACAAAAAAAAAAGGGGTGGATGTGTTTATTGAGTTGGTTGGTGCGCTTGTTAGATGCGAGACGAAGAACGGAGTGAAAAAAAGAAAGATATCCCCGGGTAGCTCTAGGCTAGCGATGCTGGTGTGTTGCTCATCGATCAGAGCCCCATCTCCTGCCTTCACCAGCAGTACACCCGGGGCACCCCTGACCACGGAATGTATTCGCACAAGAAAGTGCGCACATTCTTCGATTGTCATGTTCACAATCATTCGGCTTATGCTTCAGTTTAGTTCGGATGCACGGCCCTGCTCGCATACAATGTGATCCTCTGACATTTTGTGACCCGAAATTCCTCCGACGAAAGACATGTGTCATCGTGTTGATTTCTTCAAGAATTCACGATGTGTCTGGAAATAGCCAGTTCAGTGTAGGCCTAGTGGTTAGATTCTATATAGAATTAGATTCTATGGAATCGGTGGTATGGAATTGTTACCGAACCCCTGTTTCTGTCAAGAATATTTGCTTGAAAACTTAACTCTTAGTTACCCCGAATGCTACACTGTTTGTTAGAGCACATCGAGAAGTTACATGAAGCAAAAGAATCATTTCTGTGTGGGATCCGTATTTTTTGGTAAATGTTTTGAAATAGGCCTAAAGATATTTAATTATTTGGACAGGATACTTAGCCTACATTGTCGCGTGAGAAATATTCTATGGGTATGCATACTGTGGTATCATGTCAGAATACCGCATCAGGCGATCCATTCTCTCTAATTGGTGCCAAAATAGAGCTGTGCTTCCAGGCCTGTTCTTCAGCAGAGATGAATCTTCGGCATTTTCCCCCTTTTTTCTCCTCGATTTTCCACACTTGTCATGCGCCCGCTTGATTGCCAAACACACTGGTTACTAATTAACGAACGTTCGGTCCACAAAGGCTGGTAATTACTCACCAGACGTCTGTCATGTTACAAAAATTAGTCGTTATTGATATGCTAATGACCTAATTTGCATATCGGGCGTCGCCCAGTGACGGAGGCCAATGACCTTTGCCAAGGACACCTCCCTGTGCACGATGTGTTTTAACCGGGTCACATGACCCACGCACAGATGGAGTGCAGATAATGGAGCTGCCGTGGGCTCGACACGTTCTGTTCTACCACTCAGGGGGCCAGTGCTCCCATCTAAACGTAAGGGGAGAAAAAAAAACAGTCGAATGCGAACCTCCATTATCGGACATGATGAAATTACACATTATTACCAGCCCGACCATGCCTCCTGAAAAAAACCCTGATAAGACAAAATGGCCGCCGTTGGCAAGCGGCATTTCTTTTCATTACTGTAGAGTGAGATAAGTTCAGCGTCACCCCGGCGAGTGGGAAAGTAGTAGTCTTGTTCATGTTCACGTCAGTACTTCAGGCTGAACTGTTCTAATCACTAGCAAATAATACATTCGCAGTAAAAGCAATCAACTTGAAAATAGTTTACAGAAACGCCATACAAAAAAAACCCCACTGTCAAAAGGGTAAGTTTAATGAGAAGAGTTACTGAATGATATGGATTATAGAACCTTTGGCTAGGAAATGTAGCAAATTGCAATGGTGATATGCAGAGAGTTATAAAAAAAAAAATTCAGGAAGGCAGCTTGATACATTGACAGACAAAATGGTTATTTTTGTTACGCAAAAGTAATAACTACAAATACATGGAACCATTTGAACTATAATTATCATACTATTGAAGTTATGACCGATTTAATTTCAAAGATTCCCAAATTCTCCATTTTACAGGCTAAACGTGCACAGATGACAAATGAGATAAATATATACAGCGCGTCCCAAAATACCCGCAACTTTTTTTTGCGAGGCTCCATCGTCGGAAACACGTACCACCATTATTTTTATACATGATTTTAAAGCTTGGAATCTGAACTTTATCCTTGGCGAGTATTGGTTTGATATGTAAAAGACTTTTAACTTAATTATTCGCGTTCAAAATAATAAAGGCATGTCGAAAACAAACTCAACCGATTTCAAGGAAACTCGATGATGCGATACATCAGATGCAAAATAGAGTCACACTTCGGCGCGCTTTTTGAATAGGTACATACTTGCACGTGAATATTAAAAACACATTGAACTTGAAATGACGAACAATTATATTGTGACTTTATTTAAGGTGTAGTCTACGTGGATCGAAAAGAAAAGAAAATTAACATAGAAAGTAAAAGGCAACGAGATCGTCACATCATGAACATTAGAAAGAATGCCCATGATTTATTTTTCTGGAAATCGGTTGAATTTGTTTTTGACATGCCTTTATTTGATTTCAAACCCTTACTTGCTGTTTTGGTAAGGTATAGGCGCAATGGTACTGCCCTTATAACTTTCATCTTTCTGACCCAGGTTCGAGTCCTACTCAGACCGAATCTGGATATTTGTTTTTAAGTTCTTGCGTGATTCCGAGGTTTCATGTGACATATCGTGTTGGGTTTTTCGTCCAAAATCTAAAAGTGTCCAATTTCTCGTTGCCTCCGCTCCCTTTTAAGTTTCTCAAGGTTGTGAACTTTTGAGGAACCCTTAGTTTCAGTAACAGAACAACTCACTGTATACTCACACATATTGATCACACATATTGATCCAAATCCTACAGATTGCAAGAGGTTCATTTTCCCGTTTGGCTACGGTCATGCTTTGGTTCAACCTATATTTGATTGAATACACGTATAGGCTATCATCCGTCTTAGTGCGTAGTATGGTTTTGTATTTGGTCACATTACAACCCAATGTACTTTTTTTTCATGCATCTCATCCATAGTCAATCTCTTTCGATCCTGTTTTGCCCACACTGCTAAAATTCCAATATCGTATACCCAACAACTATTGCAGGTACACTTGACATTTTCGCACGCCTTTTTTTTTTTCTTTCTTTCTTTCTTTCTTTCTTATCTCAATAAACTTCCCGGCTGAGGATTTTCCCCTTACGCACGCATGAGTAGCCCTGGCGTGAACAAACCGCGTGAGATTGTAATTCGTCGTGCACTCTTCATCCGCCTTCCGATAAACGCGCTGTCAGTCCGTTTTGTTGTCCGTTGCGTAGCTTTGTCCGAATGACTTGGCTGTGGCTTAAAAATTACACACGAGTCTATGAGAAGTGGCTGCAGCCGCTGCCATAGACACGTGTGTAATTAAGCCGTGGCCAAGTCATTTGAGCACGGCCTAAGACTCGGAGTGAGATAGGCCTAACTTCGTAACGGACACAAAACACACTGAAATTGCGTTTATGGCATACACGCGCGTTTTCAGTTCCGTGACACGTCCGTTACGTATTTCAAAGGGTCTATGCGAAATATTTTTTCTGAGGACACATTCTAGGAACTTTCTACTCCTTTAAATGTATGAAAACTATTTGACATCCCTTTTTGGTTAATTTTGTTGAAAAGCGCACTTCTTTAAACATTTGAAATTGTTCAAGTCTTTCCAGACAACTGAGGGCGCTGTTGCTGTGATGTCATTTCAGGAAGACACTGTTCTGTTCAGGGTTTTTGTTTAAATTATGAACCCAACATTTGCTCATTGAAAACATTCGTGAGAAAGGTTTGCTCATTGGCTCGAATCACCAAAGAAAAGAAAATTTACGACGGCAAAATGCCCAAAATTCTAGGAACTTTTTGTAATGAAATAGCTGTAACATTGAGGTTTCTGCTTGGAATGACATCACAGTTTGCCGTGAATATGGAAATTCGTATTAGCATAAAACAAAAAAGGCACGAAAATACCACTGAAAATGGCAAACAACAATTGAAAATAAAGGTGCATTTTCAAAGATTCAATTAAAAAGTACATTGCATGTGCCCTTTCAACCGCATTGAAACTATTAGCCTTTATAATTAAGAATAGTATAAGAGGCTGAAAACGTGGTTATGGAAACACGGTTCTGCTGTTTAGTTTCCTGTTATGAACAGTGTTGCATGAAATTCCGTCTCCTGTCAAAAAAAGGAGAAATTTTAGTGTGCACGCAAATGTATTATTTAGGTAAGTACAGGGCGAGTCAAAAAAAGAGAAACCCAAATGTCGGGACCCTCTATGTGAATTGTTTTCGTTTCGCTGAAAGAGCACTTACCTTTTTGTGATCCGTGGACAGAACTTTAAAACGGTGGTTGTGTTTAAAATTCTGTAACGTAAAAAATACGGGAGTGATTTGAATGATTCTTGTGCTAAAAGAAAGCTTATGAATTGGGCTTTCATGTCCTAGATTTTGAAAGTGCTACACGCAGAACTTCACTAAAGCAATGGTCCCGACATTTGGGTTTCGCTTTTTTTGACTCACCCTGTAGAAAAAAACCCGGTAAGGTTGTTTCCGTTAATTATATAGGATTAGAACTGTGCGTAGGATTAGAACTGTGCGTAATTAACCATTCAATATGCCAATCTTATGACGATAGTCATGTACAATGCACCACCGAGGCATTTGTTATGCAAAAAAAGCCCAGACTTACTCAAAACAAATTGCCAACAATTACATGTTTGCATTCCAAGAACAAGGGTGCCATTTCGATATTTTACAGACATCTGCTATTGCAACTTGGGCGTGAAGTGAACCGCAGTTTAATGTGGGACTGCCGCCTACACTCTCCATGACCAAACAATTCGTTTCCAGCCTCATTCAATCCAAGTTATCGTTAGGGCCGCTTCACTTTGGCGCCGAGGATTTGTCACATCCAAGAAATGAAAATCAAAGCATTCATTTCCTTGCTTCGTGAGCAGCATTCCGATCCAATTCGCAGTGAAAATCCACAGTAAAATCAGTGAGACATTTTAGTCATCGATGTGGTAAATTTTCAAGAAAGTTCCACAATCATGTGTGGACTGCTGTTCTTAAATTGCTTTTTGCACCAAAATTGTGTCGCGGCAAATAATTCATGAAGCCCCCCTGTGCAGAACAGGGCAAGCAGGGATTCGTCTCGTCAGCTTCATTGGGCGCAATCAACTTGAGTGTCTGTGGACTAATTCGATGTGATGGGGGCAATTTGAACGAAACCATTCGGTCGTGCCATCCCTTGTGTCAACAATATTCCCCCCGCGACAATTTTCTTTAATGGCCTTCCATTCAAAGTCCGCTTCGGAAATCGGAATGAACCGAGGCGTCATTTGGTTTTTAGGGTTTTTTTCGGGGAAGAATAAATTTCGTATCCCGGAAAATAGCACTATGGATGACCTTTTGGAAGAAAATATCAATTTAATGTAATTAAATTCTGCGCACGTTCAGCATTTAGTATACAAATCGCGTATTATTATGGACTAATCGTCTTCCATGCCTCAGGCTTCGTGTGGTGAAGCGGAGCTGGCGCTGTATGCGAATCCATTATCTTCCCTATTGGTCGTAATAAGATCAGACAATCAAATCTGAAGGTGTTTTTTCCCCTTTCAAGTAAAGTACTCCGTTTAGTTAGTACCGAACGTGAAAGGGAAGTGCTGTAGGAGTGCCAGATTTAAAACTAAAAAAGTATTTAGTTAGATTTAAAGAGTAGATACGAAACAGGAATTTTCCTTTTTTTTGGGAGTAAATCTCAATTTTCAAAGGACACAAAGCAAACTAATGAATTTTGAATTTGTCCTAATTGGATTTTAAATTGAATTTTAATTGATTGGTAAAAAAAAAAAATCAAATTGGATGATTTTTATTCACCCGAATTCTTCATTTATTGCAATTACTGTTGATCGAAAACAAATAGAAAGCTTGTAGTTGGCTTGTGCTATTTCAATGATAGCTCGAGCATGAGTAAAACCTCTCCTCCACAAAATCACTTTCATCTGACATTCAAACTCACTCAGCATTCATCCGACTCACGAATCAACCTTTCTATACCGAACCTTCTACAAAGACACTCTCCATTTCACTGATGGTTTCGTGTTGAAATCCCCGCCCATCAAAGACACCCGAAGACGGGACGACTTCAATAAGACGATCCTGACGAAAGTGCACCGTCGCAGCGGTCTTAAACCAATCAAGACAAAAAAAGGGGAAACAGAAAAAAACAGGATAATCTAGAGTTGAGATCTTACAAACCTCATCAACCCCCTCTCTCTTTTTAAGCGACGGAAGAACCAATAGCTCAAGGGAAGAGAAATCAACGGCCGCGTCTGTGACGGAATCCCATAGGGGTCGCCAGGCAATCAAGGAGGGACCGCATTGATTAAATTGCTAGTTGGGAGATTTTTTTAACAAGGGGAATATCAATTGGTTGGCTGGGCGGTATAGACGCTGCTTGCTTGCTGCTATATATAAATTGCGGACGCGAAGGCAGTGCCGCCTTTTTTTCTTGTTCAGGATTTTGCTCGTGTTTTCTGTCCTCTCTGTTGTATAGGTTTTGGCGAGACAGCGTTGGTGTACCCGGTAAGACTGCAGTTGGCTTGGAAATTTTCCCCAAATCGATATGAATGTTTTATTTTTTTAAATTGCTCAATTGCACCTATTCTCATATGTTCAGATGAATACACTTTCCTGAGATATCAGCCCCAAATGATTTCTATTTAAAAATGACAACTGGTGTTACTTAAAGGGCTCTTGTTTTCAGGGATAATGATAAAATTTGGGGATTTCCAAATTTTGTATATTGCAAATCGTTCTTAAATCTGTACAATTTTGTGTTACCACAGCCTCACAATATCACCATGCATGTGCCTTTTCCTCCTCAAGAAGAATGCAGTTAATTAAAAAATTGGTTCATTTTTGGGAACAAAGAGAAAAGCCGGTAATTAAAGTAAGGAAGCAATGTTTTTTTGTCTCAATATCACCGCGCCAAATACAAACAAATTTCACACGATTGTAATTTCACGCGGTTAGAAGACTCTCCCCCCATGTTTGCATAATTGCAGTATAATTATACATGATCGGATAGCGATCGTGCGTGTTTCATTGCACGAGCTGGCCGACAGTGTATCTTTCTTTTTCAATCAAGTTTGCTGGTTTAAAGGTTCCTGTTTCTTTGTTCAGCGGTCGACGTCCGTGTCAACATTGCGGGGATCTCGTGTGATCAAAAGCCCCCCGGGGGACCTGAGTGGAAGGTGTGTTGTACTTTTTTTTTCTCTATCTCCTCACCGAGATGTTCCTCACCTTGGGTAGGTGTAAGATGGCAGCGGGAGGCTGAGAGATGAAATTATCTCCCCCTTTGCTTGGTTCTACGATGCACTTCGCTTGAACCGTGAGTGGTCTAAGTCTTTGACCGTCCCATAATTCAATGGCCTGTGAATTCATCGGCCGAATCAATAGACATCTTCCTTCCCAGTCTACAGCTTGAGGACCCGTGCACAGTATTAGTCCTACGCGGCTGTGAGGTGGTATAAGAAGCAGTCAGGTCGGCAAGCAAGACACAGGATGTTGCGGTCGGAAGCAAGATGGTTGCCCGTCCATTCCGAGCACGCGCCGTGCACTTGACCGTGCGTTATAATACGGAGTCTCCAAAGAAAGGAGCCCGCCTCCCCTTCTAAGTTCGATTAGTCTCTTCGGGGTTTCGCGCGGGTCTTGCAAGCTCTGTCGCCCAAGTCATGCAGATTTAGAAAACATACGTTCAGTATTGTTGTCTCGACCGCTGTTTGCCGTTATACCATTGGGTGAAGGGATTTGAAAAGTGATGCACTGTAGTGATGTACTGTAGAACGAAATAAAAAAAAAACATCGCAATCCAAACTTGACTACCATGTTCAGGCCTTTCGAAATGTTCACACACAAAACTTACGTACCTAGAATATGCTAAGCCTGCAAATGGAGTGCATTTTTTAATTCACAAATTCTACTTCAAAATGGGAAACCCTTTTTTTAAGTTGCATCATTTGGTATAAAATGGACAGTGTGGAACGTTGTTAAAAACCTTTACTTTTGCGCGGGTATAAGTTCAGCTGCTCTTCTTGGCGTAGTGTGAACACCGTGCAAAGTGCGCGGGGAGTCTTATAATCCTCACCAAGACTGATCAGGATGGGGGAGAGAAATCTTGCCACTTGATTTTTTTCTTGGTACCTTTCTTGATAGGCGATGACATAAGCTTCCCCGTCGACAGTGCGGCGCGTCCGCACCGTGTCAGCCAGCAAGGCGTGTCATGCCGCCTCGTCATGCCGTGTGGAGCCCCCTATCGATCGGTGGGCCTACTCATGCGGACACGCTGCGATGTTGTCTTGATTGCTTTTGCCTCGCTAAATCTGGAAAACAGAGAGCGGTGTGGGAAAAGAGAATCGAACATAAGGGGGGGAAAATCAAGCTCTGCGTGAAAGATGAAAACATTTTAAATCAACCTTCGGCTGCTACTTCTTAATTTGCCTCGTGAAACGCATACAAAACATGACCAGAAAAAGAACGGTCACACTATTTGTTAAGTAAGAAAAATATTATTAACATCAGTCTGGGATAAAAGGATATCAATCTGAGACCCACCTCTTCGACGCGTCATTTCAACTCATATCAGTGTTGACCAAGTTGTGGATACCAGCATTTAAAGTAATTGACATCTGTGTGTAGAACATAACGAGACAGGTAGGGGGTTTGGCTCAAAGAAGGCGGGTTTGGACCTGTCAAGGGGGCAAGGAGGGGTTGACATGCGATACTTTTTATGCATAAATCTCCTATTTTGTGGCCTAAGGGGGAGTTTTGCCCCCCCCCCCCCTGCTGGATCTTCAAGGTGACTCTTATCATATAGTCGGTCATTATTATTACGGGGAATAGAGGAACATTCCCATAAGGTTGTGCACAACATTGTTCCAACTTTAATGACCCCTAACCCCAATTTGCCTTCTCCTACCCCCACGAATTCTGGTATATTTACGTTTTGGACCATAAGCAATCGATCTAGCCTTTTTCCGAAATTAAATTTTGCCTCTAAATAGGAGTTGTGACATTAGGGAGACATGTGTCTCCTTAATGTCCGGTGTCTCCCTATAAAGGTATAACTTATGACGAAAAATGTCTCCTTAAGGGTACATTAACAGGAGTTATCATAAATCTCTAATTGTTTCGTTATTTCCTTTTTTGTATCATCAGTGTGAGGAAATCTATCGTCTGGAAATATGTTTCTATGATTGTCAATTTCCTAACATTGAAAAGTGAATTTACTCCCTACGTCTACTTTCCGTAACAATCTACATGTCTGCAAGTGCAAGCATTAAGGGCACAAGCCATGTCGTCGTGCATGCTGTGTTTTTCCACATGCTTAACCAGATGAATGTGATCGGGAGATTATCTTAGCATGTGTGCACATTGAAAGCTTAAAAGGCGAGCGCAGATGTCGAGACGATTCACTAGGTACTGATAAAATGGAAGATATCCCTTCCGAACAAGCTGCTGTCGATTACGGTAATACTGACACTTAGAAACTCGCCATGCTGGAGACACGTGATTTGAGGCTATACGTAAGAAAACGGTATCATCTCTGTGTGCAATAGACCATTATCATGTTGCGGCCATCTTGATTTTTTCCCATTCAAATCAACGTTCCCAAAGCGAGGCTGGACGGAAAAATAGTCTGGTTCCTTTTCGCATAACATTATTATCATTCAGTACTTTTATTGAATACAGGGAACATGACTGAAATGGTTGCAGCATGATAAATGTCTATAGGGACCATGGTATACACGTACGGGATCCGTATGCGGCTCGGGAAAAAAAAGTTGCGTGTTATATTACTAGTTTGTGAGGATGTTTCACAAAACCCACATGCATTCATAGGCCATCAGCCTCGGTCCAGAATTTTGGCCACCGGTATCAAATGAGGGGAATAATCGTCACAGCGATTTTTGGCAAGGTATAGGGGGCCTACACCTCCTTCTGTCCACAGATCACAAAAAGGTAAGTGCTCTTTCAGCAAAACAAAAACAATTCACATAGGGGATGTGTGTAAAAAAATTAGTCCCGACATTTGGATTTCGCTTTTTTTTGACTCGCCCTGTATATCCTAGATTTTGAAAGTGCTACATGGATTTCGCTTTTTTTTGACTCGCCCTGTATATCCTAGATTTTGAAAGTGCTACATGCAGGACTTCACTTAAACAATAGTCCTGACATTTGGGTTTCGCTTTTTTTGACTCACCCTGTAGTGCGACAATTGGCACATAACGCACTGTGACAGTAATGCGCTTTAAATGCCCACCCTGATCCCCCGCATCGAACGGGTTCAATTTCACTGCCAACTTGACGGCAGCAAGTACGTGCGTAGAGTGAAGATTGAAACATACTTTTCGAGCATTCGATAGCCTGCACTTGATATGGCTGAGTTCCTGGGTCGTTCGATAGGCGATTATGAGTCCTTGCCAATATTTGACCATTGCCATGACATGTCACCTTCTCAATGTACTGTGATCGCTATCAGTAATATCATAATCTCAGCGGGTATAGACCATTAAACGGGACGGTTCATCGCCAGCTGTTGAATGTGTCATTCTTGTCATTTAATGATTTAGGCAGAAGAAATCTTCTGGGTTATGATGAGAAAGTAGTGCGTGGGCTGTGGTGATATAGATGTCGTTCGGATCGTTCGCGTCCGAACTGTCGCTGGTTGTAATGTGGTGTAGAGAGATTGGTTCCCACCGTAAACATTAAGAATAGTAATAATGTGTCGACCGCGAACGCCAGGGTACAGATACCATGGAGCTGCAAAGCTGAGTATCAGTTATGCTTGATACAGATCACAGCAATTTTTCGATCCAAAACTGATTACGGCTGAATTTTGCCAAACACGATGGGTTTTTCATCAGTATTTTCCCTTGGAAGCATTCGAAAATGTTACCCCATAATTATACAACTATTGGAAGTTATAATGTTCCCAGCACGCACCAGCCTGCTGGCCATTGTCGCGCAATGTTCGCTTTTAAACCTATGCAAATTTGCCCTGAAGGGCTACAAGAGAATTCAAAAGAAGAATCAGTACTCGGGAAACAGGAAGGTAGGAAGTAACATTGCTCTTGACACAGGACAGATCAGGACTAACTGTGAGAAAGAAAAGAAGAAAGGGAATGAAAGGAAATCGCAGAAGGCAAAAACTGCCAATCCATTGTCTAGCTCTGAAACAAGGTGAAACCTCTTCACAAAACTACTACAAATGTGGGGTAATAACGCCAGTCGAAGAAGAAAGGAGAATTCTTGCCACCCCGTGCAAAAATAGAAGTATCGGTCGCTCGCAAGTCTTTGCTTTCACCTTTTGAAAAGATGGACATTCATGATTTTGGTAAACCGAGCATGTAAATATTGAGCATGTAACTTTAGATGGGGAAAAAGTGTTTGGCTCGGTCCCCATGTTGAAACATGAAGTACGTTTTGGCTCTACCAACGTAGTAAGGGATATTGTTCTGTTGATTGGTTGACGGATGCGGACATGGATCCCGGCATCCGACTGCGGAGAATGTGACACCGAAGCCTTTTGCTTGCAAGACGAAATGAGACCGGGTACGGGTCGGTGCATCGGCAAAGGTACGGAAGATCGTCCCCAGGGTTTTTCATTTCGAGGGACTGGGCTTGGCGACCCGGCCTTAATGAAATGCGCAAACAAGCGGAGCTAGCCTACGCAACGCACCGATCAGATTACGCATTCTGAGGATACGCGCATATAGGTCTACATGATAAGTGCAGCGTGAGATGAGCACATTCGTGAAAGCATCCCTAACGTGCGTAAATTTCTCGTAGTACGCCCATGCACCCGGCAGTATCTAACTCAAATTTGATCTACGTTTTGCCTTGACCAGACTATTTTAAAAGCAAGAATTTAATCAAATCTGATTTTTTTTTCCCGAGGTGAATATGGGTACATGATATTCGATCCCGCACTGAGAATTATATTTGGTGGAAGCAAACATCCTCCTACCTCATTGGGGTTAACGTTATAGGAGAAGGTGACCTTAACAGGCAAATATATCACGTTTGTCGCTATCTTTGCATACGTCCAGAAGAACGAAGCTCTGCCTCTGCCTTCTGTGAAAGACTTCATTGACTTATGGAATTATGCAGGAAACCTGCAACCCGCTCCAACCCTCATAAACTAAATCCGTGTGGCGATATAGCGCAACATTTCTACCGATCAGTGGAGAAAATCTGTTTTCTTTCGTCGTCAGTTTTACTCACAGAGTAAGAACAGACATGCTCAGAGAGAGAGCTCCTGCGTACTTTCATCATGGTTATTCTTCTCAGTTCTTGCCAGCCTTAAGTTTAGTAAAATCAAACCATACAATATTTAACAATACTTTCTCATTTCTTTACTCAAGCTGCACAAGTGCACACAGTTATCAAGGCCAATTTTGCGACGACTTAAAATAACTCACGAGGTAGCTTCCTTGAAAAGTCCCAGAAACCTTGCCCCTTTGTCAATCCTACACAAGCTAGAGAAACATGAAATAGCCGTCTTTGGTGAAAAAAAAAAAAAATTCAGAATGAGTGAGCCCTTATGCTTTGTGGGGGCGAAATATTCTGTTGTATTTAAAAACAGAACGACTCTTTGCCTTTGTATATCATAAGATTTTAGGCTTTGCATGGTGGAGTATATCAGTATCGTTTCGGTTTGCGGTATATTGTTTTTATATATTGTTTTATATGGTATTTGTAGGGTTTATTTTTGTGTTCACTAATAAGCCTACTAAGACCATGGCATTGATTATGAGTACGTTATTATTCAGTAACCGTCACTACATTATCACATATAGGGATATTGGGGTCTCAACTTTAGAAGAGTCTCTGGAATTGATTTATTTATGCAAACACGTCGTGCGTGCTATCATCGGTTGAATCACTCAGTGAATACATCACAGGCTAAGGTCAAGACCGTGACAAGTTCAACATGTGACAAGTTGCAGATATTAACCGGACGGACGCCGGCAGCTCCCCGGCCAGCGCATCACCTAAGTGGTCACTTGGGGGCTTTTTTTGGCGGGAGAGTAACGCGATAGCATAACAAACACGCGGTCAGGTGGCTTCAGCAATCACACTAATCCACGTGGGGACAGGCCAGCGGCCTCTGGCTTACGGCAGGGCACGGTTATTACCCCGAATATGAGTCCAGAGAAATGTTAGCTTAATCCTGCCACGTCACCGCAGGGACGCTGACGTTGAAGCGTAATCACACGACGCAGTAAAAGTACGCCTGCCCTCCGCGGGTTAAAAATTTTGAGAAGTTTTTGTCGCATTGTGTTTGACGCTAAAAGGAGCAGTTCGAGATAAAGCGCCTATTTGTGCTCGAAAACGCGTTCACCACGAAATCAAAATAGTTGGAAAGATCGTTAAATGTATAGAATACGAACGGCCAGACAACTATAGGCCTATACCTTAGAAATATGCTGTTTTCGTGTTATTACCGCGCGAAGAAATTTCGTGGTACCAAATTTTTGGACTTCAAAAATCGAGCTACTGGTCGCCATTCCAGTCACACAAATTTCTTTTTTTCAAATGTTCGTGAAACGCGTGTGCGCTAGGATCGCTATGCCATACGTGTACGTAATTCCGATGCTATAGCTTGGGACCTGACATCTCATACGGTGAATCTCACAGTGAATTTAGTACATTTCACGCGGCACCAGTCTAATGTTGACAGTCTCGATGTTTTAAATACCTATACAGGGTGAGCAAAAAAACAAAGAACCCAAATGTCGGGACTATTGTTTTAGTGAAGTTCTGCATGTAGCACTTTCAAAATCTAAGATATAAAAGCCCTATTCATAAGCTTTCTTTTCGTACAAGAATCATTCAAATCATTCATGTACTTTTCAATTTACGGAATTTTAAACACAACCACCGTTTTAAAGTTCTGTCCACGGATCACAAAAAAGGTGAGCGCTCATTCAGCAAAATGAAATCAATTCACACACATCCCTATGTGATTTGTTTTCGTTTTGCTGAAAGAACACTTACCTTATTGTGATGCGTGGACAGAACTTCAAAACGGTGGTTGTGTTTAAAATTCCGTAACTTGAAAAGTGCATGAGTGATTTGAATGATTCTTGTTCTTAAAGAAATTGGGCTTTCATATCCTAGATTTTGAAAGTGCTACATGCGGAACTTCACTAAAACAATGGTCCCGACATTTGGGTTTCGTTTTTTTACTCACCCTGTAGACAAACAACCACTGTCATGTCAAACGGGGTTTACCGATGTTTTCTCCGTTAATGTAAGATATATGCAGATTTCTTATGTGACCATGAACTTTGAAGCAATCTAAAACATGATTTAGATGTAGTAATTTTCAAATCTGTTTGTCAAGTTTCAACTCGAAAATAGAACCGAGAGAACATCTTTACATTAATTATAGATTTTTTCCCCCTTGAGCCTCGCATCTGGAACATTTTACCCCAGATATAACCAAAAATGACATTTAAGCAGATTTTATTTATCCCTGTTCGTAAATGTCGATTTTCCAAGCTTATGAGAGAAGTGTTATTCTCGACATGATTCCCTCCCACATTCATCGGCCCGAGGCCTCTACAACCATAATCCGGCCATTTCTCCCTCTGACAAACAGACCTTAAGAACAGGTCCTGAATGGAGTTTACTTAATAAATAAAGACCCCTTTCGTAAGCGTCTGCAAAAATGTTATCGTGTATCTAGGCCACGGTTTTATAAAGGCAAAGAGAGGGAAAGAGTACATCCAATATTCCCCGAACGTCAGACATTTTTTTTTGAAGCAATCGTTTTGGGAATACAGTCACAATCCGTAACCCGAATACAACAGCTTAGTTTACGCGTAGCCTAGATTCGGGAACACTGCTAGTTTGTTATTAGAAACGTTGTCAGAGAATGAATTTGGAGAAGGTAGAATTCTGTCCTTTTTTTTCTTCTTTTGACATATTGCAACGATGGAGCGAGAAAGTAGGTTTTGCTATTTCTTATATTAATTTGATCAAAACGTCATTTACCAATAGATTCATTGTGAACTATTGAAACAACCCGAAATTTCTGAAACGCGCAGAACTGCAGTCACAATGATAGACACAATGAGCACTATTAACGTAAGACAATTCTATCGAAGACACTCTGTAGATTATCATATTTGTATCATTATATAGTATAATGTACAGGGTGTCTAAAAAAAAAAAAGGTAACCCAACTTGAAAGGGTTATTATGGCCATAATTTTTGTTTACAAGCAAGGAGCATGGTATCATCTTAAAGCTGAAGCTGTGCGCTTTTCAATGATACCTTGGGTTACATTCCAGAGTCACGCACCATGGAGCACCATTGTCTTGAAGTTGTGGTGCAAAAATGCAGTTGGTTCACTTTCCTGCTGAACAAAATCGACACAGATTCATGTTTTTGAGTGGTCGGGCACAACCCGACCACTGATTGCAGTTGTTAACTTTCAACATATATCGACCTCGTCCCAAGTGGTGCATATTACTCTGACGTCATGATGACGTCATTGAGTGTCAAATTACAAGAGATTTTAGAGGAAAAAGTGGCCGAATACTTTCACCTATAACTCTTAAACAAAGTGACCAATTACGTTTCAACTTTGCAATCAGATAGACCATTAGTTGATAAACATTTTTTGTCATGTACGTGAACTCGTTTGACCTATACTTCCGTGTCTACCGGAAGGTCAAAGTTACGTGAATTCAAAATGAAGACTTAAGCCTGAAATTAAAACAAAGCAAAATTTCTTCCGAATGGTTCACGGGATGACCATAAAACCTAGTGTGAATTTGTACCATGTTACGAAGATGTTATAAATTTTGTTACGTCATCATGACGTAATGTAAGGGCAAAGTGATGGAAGGGCAAATTTTGACAAAATAGTTTGAGCTATATCTTTTGAACTCAATAGAGTATCGTGTTCGTTTTTTTCTTGAGGTTGTAGACAATGCCTTGAGTAACATTTCTTGTTCCCGGACACGAAACCGCTTGACCTTTACTTCCGGTGTTACCGGAAATGCAATAAAAACTGAATATAACTAGGAAGCGGAAGCATTTTACTACATTTTACTACGTTTTACTATATTTGTTGGAACAAATAAGAAAGCGACTGCTTACAATAATAGTACTGCTACCACATAATTTCATCATAATTATTTGTTCACCAGGGACTGCAAAATCACAGCTCTTATAAGAATGAACCCATGGGAGGATCCAGGAATTTGTACAAAATCACACAAATCATTTAATACTAATATCTAGTCTTTTTTCTGATTTCTTTCGGCGTAACTCGCATATCAACACTGATTCTTTAATTCGTACCTTTATGCAGAAATCTAATATTTCGACAGTGTAGCCATCTCAGTGCAGAATTTTATGAAGCCCATGCATGCAAAAGACATAAGCCATATTTATTTTTGATATTGAGATAATCAAATGTTGCATATATTAAGCTCCAAACACGTCATAGAGGCTCCCTCAAGTCTTCCGATTCCGATTCTGACCATGAATTCAATTTTAATATTCTCGTCCATTTTCTGATATTTTTCGCCATAACCGATTGAAATCGCGCCTCACCAGTTTTCCTCTCATATCTGAATGCTGAAAATTAATATTTCTACAGCGTGCAGCCACAAATATTTCTGTCGTAAACTCAGTGCAGAATTTTATTATGCCCATGCAAAAGAAAAAAAAAAGCCATTTTATGATAAAATTAGCATATGTTGCATAAACTCCAACGACGTTAGAGGCTCCGTCAAGTCTACCGTTGTCATAAATTCAGTGCAGAATTTTATTATACCCATGCAAAAGACCAACCAAAAAAAAAACCCCATAAAAGCCATTTTATCTTAATAACGTAACCTTAGTGCAGAATTTTATTATACCCATGCAAAAGACCACCAAAAAACCCAATAAAGGCCATTTTATTTTATTTTAAGATTAGCATAATTCTGTTGCATAAACTTTAACGACGTGAGACGCTCTGTCAATTCTACCAATATCGTAACCTTTGTGCAGAATTTGATTATGCCCATGCCAAAAAAAAAAAACCATTTTATTTTAAGATTAGCATAATTCTGTTGCATAAGCTCCAACGACGTTAGAAGCTTCGTCAAGTCTACCAATAGTCCCAACTGGGTTGTGTGCTTGAGTAGCCATCCATGCAACACCAGATGTGCGCTTCCTGATAGGCCTACAAGGCTTGTCGAGGTAGCAACAAGTTCAACTGCAGGTTGTGTGATTTTCTTTGTGAAAAACACAGGGTAATGGGTGCAGGGTAAAGGGAGGGGTAATGTGCAGTTCAATTATGATTAAGTCACTGTAAACACAAGAAAATATACCAGCCCGACCACTCTGCGTTTGTAACTCAACAAACGCGAACCTCTAGTTTATTCATGTTTTTAGTCATGTTTTCTATTCATGGATTTTATTCACGATCATGAGTAAAACACTTAACAGCAAAAGTTTCTGATTTTCTCACATTGGGCAAGACCCTCCCTCCGCTGTCGTACGCAGCGATGTTTTCCTGAGATCTCGCTGTCCTTGGCCTTCCTGAACGTCCTTTGTTGTGGTTGAGGCTGTTTCCATGTGCTTCATACGTTCTATATACATTGGCCCAGATTGTTTTCTTTCCTGGTGGTTCTCGGTCTGGGAATGCTTCTCCAAAGGCATCCTGTGTTGCCTGCAAACTTCTTGGTTCATGCTATTTCTTGACCACAAAGATTCTCTGTTCTGCTGTTAGCTGAACCATTGTGACCTCAGAGGTTTGCACACTGTCTGAAGGCTATAGAATGGCATGGGTTCAAAAGTGAACCAACTGCAATTTTGCACCTCAACTTCAAGACAATGGTGCTCCGTGATGCGTGACTCTGGGATGTAACCCAAGGTATCAATGAAAAGCACACAGCTTCTGCTATAAGATGATACCATGCTTCTTGCTTGTAAACAAATAGTCTGGCCTAATAACCCTTTCAAGTTGGGTTACCTTTTTTTTGAGACACCCTGTATATCATTGTTTTATTTTTATTTATCAGTATCAAAATAATTAAAATATTAATATACATAAAGTATTAGACACTGATGTTCCTCGTTATGTTTTACAAAAGGTAATCGACTTGTTTATTTTATTTCTATACTCTACAAAAGATTGTAAAAGAATACATATTTGATTGGATAGATCGTTTTGAAAGTATTTTGATGACTGCCTCAGGCGGTTTGTGTATCTAAAATTAACCTCACCGCTATATACACCGACGGTGTGCCTGCACTCAGGTCTATGGTCGTTATACACCGTGCATTTTAGCTCGATCTAGAAATCGGGAAGAAAAAAAATCAATCCTGGGTCGTGTCAGGGATCAGGCGAGAATTCGTTGGCACAAATATGAGGTGAACTCGCGTATTCTTCGCGATCGTTAGTCTGGTTCCCGCACCCTTACGGGACCGGTATAGCTAGTTCCCATTTAAAGCCACTGAGTGGATCGCTGAGCTCGTGCGCAGTATAAAAACGATTACAGCTGGGCGCATGGATGACTGTTGAACACGCATGGCTACCCAAAATCTGCTTTACCATAACTTGCAGGCAAATCGCCACAGTGTCTGCACGAAGGCAACTTCCAAGCATTTCAACCGCATAGGTTTCAAATATTCAAAAGTAGTGTCCCTCTTTTTATTGATAGTTGCCAGAGACACTTTCGAGTTCAGCGAAAATCGAAACTCATCACCCTACAAACTGACCATTTATAGTGGCAGCCTTGTTGCCATTTTGCAATAGGCAGGTTCTGCGCTTACATTGCCGTTGCGATTTTGTGTTTAGGGTCGGGAATCAGACCTTGATGCATTATGGCTATATCTTTCTAGTACAGCATATAATTTGCATACATTAGGAGTGAAACCTCCAATCTATTGCCCACTACCTGTCCCTTTATACATTCGACGTCCGAAGGACAATGGAGGGATCAGGCACCATGTCTACGCTGATCGTCTCTCTGGTCAAGGGTCCCGTGGGGGTCGGGGGAGGGGTTGGGGAGCCCTGGACGGCAGGAAGCTCTTCGCTCCGAGATGTCTGAGAGATCTCGTGAAGGGCATCGTGCTCAGCACATCAAGTGACCAAGTCCCCGGGCGTATAGATTGGGCCGGCATCCTCACAGCTACTCCAGCCGTTCTCATGAATAATAAAAAAATCCCCGCGGAAAACCCACCGTGTTGTGCTGTCTACAGCGCCTTGAGTACCCACGAGGGCCTCCAAATCTCCGCAGATCATTTTCGTAATTATTTACCTTTGGAAGCTCCGGGATTTTGTTATCTTCCACCAAGGCTTTTGTTCACATACCGCCGGCGCTGCATACTATTCATGCCTCGCGTGTATGGGACACGCACACGCACTCAAAGAGCAAGTTACAACCGTTTTACATTTCATGGATGCAAGCCGGTTGATATCTGATCGCGATTCATCGCCGCTGGTTCGCCTTGCTTGAAAAAAATTATGAACTTGCGTAAACGGCAAAGACGTCAACAAACAAAAAGAAAGAGACACACATTCCGAGATCTGAATATCGCCACTCTTGGTTTGGTGTTAACTAAATTAACGGGTGGGTTAATCTGATTCTTTCCACTTCCTTAGCAGAACCTACGGCGATACATAATTCCACTTAGCGGGTATGTACCTGAACTCTTTCAGCATTTGAGGGGTATTTTCCTGTTCAATACCTTTACGGATCTCTATCCATGTCTGCTTCCTTTAGGTGCCTCGATGTGCTTAGAGTTATTTTTGTCGCAATTCTGTAATTTCTGAATTTGGTCAGAGTTGACGTGATACCAAAGCCCCATCTGAGTTCTTTGACTCCAAATCACATGGCGCAGTGTGGACTGGGTCCTGCGCGGGAAATTTCCATCGAAGTTATGAGTTATAAGCCAAGATAGATTTTTCAGTCGAGTCACGAAGTCTTAATGATTCTGGTCTGCATATTTAATCTGCAGATCAGAATCATTAAATCTTCGTGACTGTTTCAACCCTTCATGACTTCATAACATGGAGAAATTTCTTCCTCCATGCAATGACTGCATGCATGTTGTATCACCACATTTGCTAGAAACATTACCAGAAACCTGGGAGAAATTTTCAAAGCAATTAACAAGAAACATTAGTTTAAAGAATGGTATATAGTCGAAAACAGCGAGCTTATAGTAGTTAATATCGGAAACTGACTAGATTATGTTTCCTGTAAGGAAAAGGGGCGAGTTGTCACAATCGCCCCCGCTTTGAATGGATTTTGGACATGTTGGTTGTTGTTTGTCTATAGTGTATCAACTCTTAACTCTCGAACAAATTACGTTTGTCATCAACAATACAATGTGAAGTTTTTATTACAATTCTACAGGTGAACATTTTATGTAAAAATCAACAGTAAAAAAGAAGAGTAAGTAAATCTTGAGGTCTTGATGACTTCACGCTCACTTTAGTGTGAGCGTCTACCAAACTCTGACTCGCATCCAAGAGCGATGGCCATTATCACTACGTTGTATTTTGCATCATTTTGCAATACTATTTAAAGTCTGAAATAGACAAATTTGCCAAAAAAAGCCAAAACAAAACAAATACATCATTTTGTTCACGTGCCAACCGTGACTTCAGAGCACAGTGAAAACGGAGCAAATATATATCATTTAAGGACCTGCATACAATAACCAAGCCTCTCCATTAAACATTGCATTTTTAGGCCTTTTACCAAAAAGGGATACACAGACATTAGACAGAAAGACAGACAGCTTAATATAGGATTTTCCAATAAGATGTAATTTGATAAGCTTCGTTCTGTAATACCTCGTTTATTGAAGATTCAACTTCAGCCCATCAGGTAAACATTTAAGAAGAGCTAGGAGTTTTCACACATTGTAAAATGCTTTAGATAAAAACTCACACAAAACCATGTGTTATATTTTTCAGGTCAACTTACATGCTGGACCTACTGTAACAACACAATCAAATCTTGTTATTCATTTAGTTATTCCCATTCCCGTACTATTAATGTATCGTATTGCAATGTAATATCTTGTTTCATCTCTTGTTTCCTAAGCTCTTACAATGAAATAGAATGATATCAATACAATGAAATGTTTAATGCACGTCTGCCACTTCTCGAATTCAAGCTATAGATCCATTCCTGAGTTGCCAATCGTTCCATGCATTTTTCAATATTATGCGCTAGGAATTAAGTGAACTAACGCCACTGCTGTAAAAACAATCCACCGGTAATCATAAACAAAATATCATTTAAGCCCGTGAATTTTCTCAAGGGGCCTATCTCTTTCTCCGATGAACCGTGCATATATAGCTTACGGACTTGTCGTCCGCGCTTCCTCGTCCCCAACATGAGCGCATGGATACTGCAAATCGGTGCCGCGCCAACGCCTGGTTTGGCATGAAATTCAGGTGACCAAGGCAACGCAGCTATAGAGAATCAGCCCCAGTTCTGGATCGATACCACAGCGTGTACACGTCAATCTAGCTTGACATTTTTCGCTATTTTTTTATATTTTATTTTACGCATATGTCGGCTTGTTCAGACAATGGAGAAGCTGACGCTGAGATTCATTTGTAGGTATGCTGTTCTTTGCACCAAGGGTCATAATAATCCGTATAATTATTCTTGATTAAAGTAAATTTACAGCTTGAATGCGCCCAATTAGGCTACAAAACGCGTTTTTAAACGAAATGATATTAAATTGCCAGAGCATTTAAAAGTAAAGTATAAACATCAACCCAACCGTCCTTTAAAAAATGGGTAATTTTTGTATTGTTATTCTTGCGAGAACCACGTGAAAACGAATTTCGGGAGTCATAGTTTTGTCCCGAACAATCGAGCTGTTCCGTGTTAGTTGTGATTCCAGCCGCACAGGCTTATTGCCTTTACGAACGTGTAATAAATAACGTTTGTGTATTGGTGCTGTGTGTAATTTATGTGACGCGCAACATGTATCGCACGATTGAATGAAAACAACAGGCAAACGTATGCGTACTCTGTCGTGTCCGATGTACCAATCTGTTTTTTCCTCGTCTTTTTCTCGGGAACCGTAAGACATTAGTTAGTTAAATTCCTTTCGACTATACATTTAAACTATCATTTTTATTTCATAGATCAACACTGTATAGTGTCTTGCAGTGACATTATTTTATCCAGCTGACTGAATATAATCATGTAACCATATTCGCATAAATGGAAGTATTTCATAAACTATAGGAGTACTGATAGAGAAAATGTGGCAATCCGAAGTCTGGTCTTCTTTAATGTGGTTTAAAGGGAATGTACAACATTTGCTTTAAGCTGGAATTCTTTCAGAAATAAATGGATTTAGAGGATTAGTATGTTATAGCAAATGTTTTTAAACTGACTTGTTTCACGTTTTGGGCTTGTAGATGCTGGAAAAACCAAGAAAACCTCATCATGTTGTTGTAGTCTGGTTGCCTGACCCCACTTAAGATGAAACAGGAGCAATTAATGTGACTTTGGGGAATTGTCAAGTCAGAGAATCAGTCTAGCAGGCTTGTACTCCTTCACAGGTGTGTAATCAATTGCAAAGAAAATGCGGTATTACTACTAAATATAAAAAATTAGGAGCAGTTTTGAAAAGTTAGTTTTTTTCCAACGCTGGTCGGCCGACCAGCGTTGGAAAACACAAGTTTTCTTGAAAATTTTAGCACACCAGGAGCCACGACTTTACAGGATGCTTTAGACCGTCATTTCCTAGCAATCAAGTAAGGTATTTCGTCAGATAATTTGATCATTTCATTTTTTTGATGTTTGCAACTGTTGTATCTTCCCTTTAATATTATTTTCATTTAATAAGTCTTTCACTGTAGTGAAATGGCAAGGATTATTTCCCAAACTGTTTGGAAAGAGGCACACTGTGGGTTAATCCATGTTTCTGAAAGCATTTGCTTTCTTCAATGATTCCAACAGACTGCTTGCGATAGATAGTCCCACAGGTGTTGCTGTCAACCAAAATTTCCCAGTCAACAAGAACAAATTTGAACGGGCTTTGATAGAGTCTGGGTCTTTTTGTTCTACTTACAGCTAAAATAGTGCACTTATCCTGCGATATATCCCTGTGTTTGGATGCCATCCATATAGAAAGACTATCTGGGAATTGAAACCGATCACTTTGAATGTCGTGTACGTTCAGATCTTGGGATTTACTTTGTATAAACGGGAGCGTGTTTTGAGAAGTTTTTGTTGTTGGTACTTTACGTGGTTCTTAACATGTTTTTAAGGCTATGCCGTTGAGTTATTTCTTTTGTTACAAACCATAACATAAGGACATTTTCGAAAGGGCTGGAAAGCTTTCAACGATCACCCCGTAAAAGCTGAAATAATAATGAAGCAGGGGAAACAACAACGAAACTGGAACGTGTGTTTGGTGAATAATGCACGGACATATGTCGTATCTATTGCGTGTCCTGCAGGAGAGCGAAGATACTTTACTGACAATATTTCCCGGAATAAGGCTGTGATTACCGACTATCGACCGAGATGGTGGAAAGCGTTGCTGTACAACATACGGGGATATCTCTCGCTCCTCCTGCTCCGGTCTCAAAACTTTTACCTCTCCGTGACGCTCCGCCCAAAACGCTCTAACCTTGCGAAGAGACACAGAAATGAAGGGAGAGAGCATTTGCAGTGATATTTTCCCAATCGATTGTCCATCGGCAGCAGAGCTATGCTGAGATCACTGTATACATTCCGTCTCTCCCAAAGGGTTTTGCAAGAGTGTGTTTGCTGCAGGGATTGAGCCAAATGGATTTCATTCATGTTCAGAGAAATGTGGAGCTCCGGCCGGCCAATGTTCTGAGATGCATTCATTGAACATTACCGAGGGTTTTGAGTATTCAATGACATTAGTGGACAGAAGCGAGTCTCTCAGAGTCCAAATCGTCTTAAAGAAAGTGCACGTAGAAGTAAAATGGTAGAATGAAAACCCTGCGAAACCTTTTATAAATGTGCAAACCATTTACATATATAGCAATTTTACCTACATAGCTATTATAAAAGCTTTACTGATTAGACTGGTCATCTCGCGTTCTTGTACGTCGTGTTTTTTTAAATGGCGGCTTTTAGCTCATCAATTGGGTCAACAAGACGCAGCATAATTAAATGACATGAATTAAGTTTTAAACATGACACTAAGTAAGGCTTTCGCCGTATTGATACGCCAATAACCATGCGTCTTGCGTTAACAATGATATAGCCTATTTCATGGGCCAACTGAAGTTAGTACATAATCATTTCGCATTGACTGGAATGGCTTAAAACAGTACGAAAATTCTGATGTTGCTAGGGTTTATGAGGTGGTGGGCGTGCTGCTACACACATCACGTGACCAATTAATTTAGATTCAAATGAATTCAAGTCCGAAAGAAAGTTGAACTCAAATGTATACTGATAGCCTTTCAGAAGATATCCAGATTTATTTCCATGCATAGGCGAACGTGTTTTTGTCAATGTCAATGTTCAAATAAACATAAATAAAGATATGTGTCGACTATAATGTAGACTTGATTCGACTTGAGCGCTATTGCATCTGACTTCAAGTTATCCGTAAAATTCTAACCCAAATGAATTGCGCCATAACAAAGCGTTGACTTCGTGACATTTTTAACGGAAAGACAATAATAATATTCTCAATCTCCAGCAGAAACTGGGTCTGTTGCCCCACATTGTGAATGCAGACGACACTTATATATATATATGTAAACA
>CM057141.1:17214753-17429880 GCA_029964075.1 Patiria pectinifera | reverse complement strand
GACAGCGTATTATTTTGTCTGGCAGCTTCAATACCATGTTGTTTTTCTTACTGTTTCGCTTTTTTTCTCCATTGGACCGTAGTGAAAGGACATTCACCCAACAGCCGCAGGGTTCGTCACCAATGCACTTTGCGTCCAAACTAGCGTGCACCACCGATAGCCACATTTCACCGTGTCATTTTGAATTAGGCCTACCTCAAATAACTGTCAATGGAAAATGATATATCACATAACTGATGCTTGCTAAACGGATGTTTATTTTGAAACTGTGTCAGGCTAAGCCTGTCACTCTAGAGATGAGAGTCAATAATACGAAAGGAATTTAGAAACCATTTCATTGGAACGTAAATGGAAACAGTTTCAACGTAAATACGTGGACTTGCACCCCTGAACTGTCGAGGTATTGAGTGTTCCGCTAGAGGGCGCTATACCTCTTAACAGTGGTGCGGTCGACGATTTTTTGTTTTTTTTCCCGCTGGCGTGTGAAGAATTTCGGGAATAATTCAGTAGTTTCGATGAGAAAATTATGTTTATTCATGAGAACAGAACAATGACGCCACACCAATGTTGTTATTTAGTCAACGACATGTAGTTACATGAAAGCATTTTATGTAGCCCATAGTGCATAGCGAGATGAACTGTGGGTCGAAAGATCCCTGCTGCATATCCACCAATGCCCATTTTCCATCGACCATTTTCTCTTCACCAAATGTGTTGTTGGGGAAATGGGACTTTAAGGGGAAAACAGTCCAAGAGCCAATGTCTTGCATGCAGTGATTCCATCAAACTGCTGAATTGCTCATGAAATGGCTACACCACCTACCGAAAAGAAATATGCATGCGGGCAGCGTTTCCGCATGAACTGGGAGCCATACCAATTTCTTTTTGCCCGAAATAAAATGTAGCTAATCAAATTAATTAAAACCCTGTTTTCCTCATTTCTTAGATTTTTGATTGGCTTCTTTATTTAGAAACCAGCCAAATTTGATTTTTTTTTTAACAAGGGAGAAATATATTGCTCTGTTCAAGCATTTTAGAAACGTAATTTTATTATACTATATTTTTATTTTCTATTTTTGATTCACAGGCGACTCCGAGCAAAAAGCTGTCATATACAAAGGTCCACTCCAGTCATCATGTAGTGACGTATATTTGCCGCAGGTTACAATTTTGGACGTGACTCGCTCACCGAACCATTTGCCATTTCTCGCCATTCTCTTTGTTGACATTATCCTCCTTCCTCTTGATTTCAAAAATCCTTTCTGTTTCTTTTCTTTTGTTGGCCTCAGTTGCCGCCTCAATTTGCCGCCAATTTAAAGTCCAATTCCTGTTACCGCCGCAGGGCGATGGGTTTGATTCCATACAAAAAAAATTGAACGTGTGAAATATAAAAATGCACGTACGTGACTGAAAACAATAATGATAAATCACTGTTCTAAATTAGACGTCAATTTTTGCGGGTGAGGGGGTTTTTTTGGTTGGGGTTGAGTAAAAGTGATATCTAAAACAGAGATTTTGCTCTGAAAAAAAAATGACCTTGCGATTTGTCACCTTTCAAACCACGTTAAATTAATGACTCTATCAATTCTCATGTGTATAACCATCTGCTAGCAAGGTATGCACTCTGTTTATTAGCTTTAGACACTGACAGAATAAACCGAGATGCCTCGAAATACGAAATGATCCTTGTCCGACTCGATGACGGTCCGTTGAATATGACGGATCATCCTGACCGTATGTTTTCATCACTTGTGTTTGGGGAATAAGATTTAAAATGGCAGCGTTCAGCATATATACGTGTAATGGTACCATTAAGGAGACACGTTATCGTAATTTCTTCGCACGATGGGAGACATCGGTCATTATAGGGAGACATTTTCATGTCTCCCGACATTTTCATGTCTCCCTAATGTCACAGACCCTCTTTAGAGGCAAAATTGTACCGTCGCAATAAGATTACATTTGTTGCTCGTGGTCTAATTAGTAAACATATCTAAATTCGTGGAAAAAGGACAAGGGAATATTGGGTTAGGGCACATTTAAGTTTGTAAAAAATTTGTGCACATGTCTATGGGGATGTCTCCCAAAATGTCCAATCCGGGGTAATATTTATATATGTTTCTTTATCAACATATAACCAAAGGGCTACATTGGTTTTCAGCATTCTTTATTTTGGGCTATAACCAAGAGCAGTTCCAGTTTTGGCTCGGGGGTGGGTGGGTGGGTTAGCTGTTACAGGGGGAGGGGGGGGGGCTAGCAGGCATGTGCGACGCTTTTCTGCAAGATGTTCTTATTTTGTACGGCCCTGTAGATCCGCCACAAGCTATTTCGTGTCATTCTTGTACTCGCCGCAAATTCTGATTAAATTTGATGAGCTTCTCCATGATTTTTTTTTTAGATTGTTTGATTGTTCTAAATTAACCAAACCATACCGCATGAAACCAATACAGACCAGTCTGCATTACCTGATTTTTGTTTTCCTGACTTTGATGATAACACAACTCTCAAAATATCACACATATTTAAATACTCATCTTTTGGCATCAAACCGTTCTTATTTTGGGACCCTCCTTACAATGCCTTTAACTTTTACTTATTCAGGGTATTTTTTATATGCATTTAGATTCTTGGATTCGCTAAATAAATAAAACTATAAATCAGATAGAACGTGTATTAGGTTAATCTGCATTTCCTGCTGTTTATTTTTTTTCATGAATCAAAAGAAAGATGAAACGGGTCTCAAAATCTCATACATATTTTAATACTCATCGTTTGGTTATAAGTCTTATTGATGTCAGGCTTATTGTGTAATGCGTATTTTGCCCGTAATCCATCATTTTTTTCTGTCTTATAGTTCAGATTGTTGCTTTTCGTTGTACACAAAACCAAACCAGACCAAAAACAGTAGGCCTACATGTCAATTTGCATTAAGAGTATCTCGTGAATCAAACTGGAGAAACAGTTCTCGCAACAGTACACGCATCTCTTGATATGTTAGTTGGTTGTTTACCCTAACTTCCACAACACGGATTCTGTTTATTACTTCAAACCGGCAAGCGGCGTGAAGCCAGAAACTCTGAAGTCCATTGCTTAAAGTATTTTTTTTTAGCAATAACAACGGAGGACCACCATTTTCAAAGGACGCCCATGCCTCAAACTGGCTGCAGATTCCATTGGCTCACTCTCTTTAACTCTGTCGCTGCAGTTGGACGATAATTGCGATAGAAGTGGCGTTAATTATGGTTAATTCAAACTGCATTCTTCCTTAATCCGTGATGGGGTGGGCACATTGTAATCCCATCAGTCACACTTCACTAGAAGCGAAAGCATGTTCTGTTTATCATGGATCATGTTCAAATTAAATCTTCCGGCGGACAGCAGCGTTCAGCCTTCGTACTAAAGGAATGAGTCACATGGTTGAGTCTCTCTATGCTGTAATGTGCTGTAGTCGGCTGAATCAAGGACTTCATTAAGCAGCTAAGTTTAATGTAATGCACATTGTAATCACTCGACATTATTGTCAGGCCTACGGATGCTTCATCTCGTTTCGGACTGAAAATCAGTGTCATTTACTCCTGTTGTTGGTAGGAATTTTTGGTACTTCGAATTTCAACAAAATTAGAATGCGAAGCAAATTGACGTCAAGAAACGCTGACATAGCGGCGAAAATGTGCCGTGTTGAAAAGTGTCCGACATTGAGTACTGTGCTTCTGAGGCACGACCAGGTATCAAACAGCCGTTGATTTCTCAAATTCCATGCAAAACCCTCTGCAGGAGTTGAGCTCTTTTCAAGCGATGTAGTCCAGTAAACGATTATAACCAAAGTCTTGAAAACAATTATGCATAATCAGTGAAATCACATTTTGAATCCCTTATAATAGATCACGTCACCGATGATGTCCATAGACAGGAAACAAACCACCCATACAGGCATCTTTTTCTCATGTTGTTTTTCAAACAGTAAAAGTCCACACTTTTAACCATCCACATTTCTAGAGATATACATGCAGTGCAGAATATAACAGAACATGCAGTATGCTGAACGTCGGCGTCCGGTGACCACATCTACTTTTTGTTATAGTTTGCACCTGTTGCCCTCCTGTACTTTCATCGACATGTTTAATGCATAGGTTTCCATATTGCAGTAATGGTGATGTAACATTATTTTCAAAACAAATTGTCTTAAAGGGCTCATGCAATGTATTTTTTAAATGCTTTTCCTTGAAAATGCACCTTTGTATCCTAGTTAACGTCATTTTCAATTTTTGTTTTGCCTTTTTGAAGGGAATTTTGGTGCCATTTTGGGTTTTTTATGCCGTAAAGCCAATTTCCATATTAATGAGCAATATTGTTTTTATGCTTATGCCAATTTCGATATTAATGAGCAAAACTGTGATGGCATTTCAGGCAGAAACCTCAATGTTACAGCACAAAAAGTTGCTAGAATTTTGGATATTTAGCTGTCGTAATTTGTTTTTTCTTTGGTGATTCGTTGTTGTGTAAGTACATGGCAGTAAGCCAACGGAACAACCCTTTCTCACAAATGTTTCTCACAAACCTGTCTCGAAACGCTTCCAATAAGGTATACCAGTTTATCCTTGTTCTCAGGGCTGGATTACTGTACATGCCATAGGCGCCAGTGTGCCGTAGGCCCTACACTGCGCCTATAGGCGCCAGCACCTATCTCATGTTGAGGCTAAGCTGGGCTTAGCAAGCCAGGACATGGTATGGTATCGTATAGGTCCTCAATTTTTTCGTAGCCCCCGAATTGTTCGTACAAGGCACTGGGCTTATTGGATATGCTTGGTCTGTTTCTGATATTTCTACTGGAGTTCATAAAACGTGCCTGACAGAATATTATATAGGCATACAGCCCTGTTTAAAATAGTACAATTTTAAAGAGTAAAACAGTAGTTTTAAATGTAAAAGTGAGAAAAAGCTAAATGTAATCAAGTTGGCGAGCATTTTGCAATTACGACAAGCCATAAATAAAACACTGCAATTTGCACGAAACGAATCCGTCTCAATCGATTTCCTTAATGATCTACAATGTCTTCCCTCTTAGTGCCCAGTGACGTATGAATGAAACTAATCGACCGTGAAATGAAAGTAATCTCAATGGCTCTCCGTCAGCTTCATAGTTCATACATCATCACCGAATGTTCTAAAAAAAAACGGATCAATATAAGACAGCCAGAAAAAAAACTATTAAAGTTGATAGTGGAGAAAAAATGCAAGAGGTTCACGATCTATGACCGTTAATTTCCCAAGGGCAAATCCGCAAGAATTATTAATGCAAGCTTTCTCGATGAAAAAAATGATAATCTTTAAGGGGCTCGCATTGTTGATGGACAGGTGTTTTAAATGAAGGCACCAAAGATAAAAAATTTCTTGGTAGAACAATTCGGGGTTTTTTTTTTTTTTTGGGGGGGGGGAGTATTTTCATTTGCTAAAGAGACACTTTTTAATTGAAGATTATTGGTGTTGACTTGGATGCCAAACCACTGCAGGTTTCTCCAATCTAATCCCGGCACCTATTTATATTCCCGGTTGAGAGAGAAAGAGATAAAAGGGGTAAGGAAGCTTGCCCAGGGCCATAACATAATAGTCGGCAGCTGGAATCGAACCATCTGATCATGAGTCATCAACCAGAACAACTTGCAAGGTAAGTCGTCTTGTAACTGAAAGGGAATGTACATCATTGGCTTTTGCTGTAATTTTCAGAAATGAACTATTTGAGGGGTTAGTAAATTGATCAAATATTGTTATACTTAAGTTTTGTGTTCGAAAAGGTTGGAAAAAACAAGAAAAACAACAATGTTCATGTAGTCTGGTTCCCTGACTCCACAAAAGATAAAATGGATCAATGTATAGATGATGGAAAATTGTACGGCAAGGGAACCAGTCTAGCTGGCCTGCAGCCGTTAATGAACATGTAACCAATAGCAAACAAAATTTGGACTGAAAAAATGGTGAACTTGGAGCAGTAGTTGAAAAATAGTTAGGTTTTCCAACGCTGGTCGGCCGACCACCGTTGGAAATGTATACAAAAATACCATTTTCTTGAAAATGACTTCACACCAGGTGCCATAATTTTACAAGATGCTTGAGACTGTCATTTACCAACATCCTAGTAAGGTATTTCGTAAAAACTTGGTAGTTTTATTTTTCGATGTTTGCAAATGTTCTATATTCCCTTTAATAGTAAGAAAATCGAATGATTCTTAAGATTGTATACATGCACTTTAATTACGAGTCATGCACATTTGCTCAATGGCCTTGACTTGTAGAACTTTTTTGTTCCTATAATTTGTTAATACCAACTTAATGCGATCTCTTGCGTCGGATGACGAAGGTACATAAAGTCTCCAAAGGAAACAGAAAGCTCTTGACCTCGGCGTTGTAATCACGCAAGGCAGGAGCAACATGATGCGGATTAGGTCTGTAGACAAGAAAGTAATACAATTATGTTCAGAGCACCTTAAACCTTGCCTCCAGGCAAGACCCACGATTGCTTCCAGTCTCGAGAAATGTCCAAAAAAACAGGAAGGACTCGGAGCTAGCGGGGAAATGCGTGCCAGTGCTGGGCTGTAAGCATCCTCTCTCTCTATGCTCTCACAGCTCGGTCGCTTAGATATCTCGTGCAACATTATTATTTTACCCTTATCGTACAAGCATTTAAGCCGGCAGCCATTCCTGCATGCATGCCCCGTCCATGCACCGTGCCATGATCGGATCCGGTATACGATGTGACGAGTGCATCGTACTGTGAAGAAACAGTAACCACTGGGGACATGGGGAACTGAAATTCTGCCTTGTAATTGCCATTGTTGGTCACAGATGGACCAGAATATGACTTCTTGGGGCCGTATCATAAGTCCGACGCCTCATAAGTTCGAAATTTCGGCTATTTGACTTTTTGGGGGACCAACATTTTTTTGCCCCCCCCCCCAAACAAAATTGTGTTCTGGATCCGCCCTTGGCCATGCACCATGGCATAAAAGGGGGGAAACGACGCGGCACCCTAACCCGTGGTTGCCGAGATCATCCCCGTACCTTACGAAGATGCTTACCTGGACTTCGCGAACAGTCCCAACTGTTGAACTCACGATCAAGCTTAGTTACAATGTTGGTTTTTTACGACATTAGAATCAGTCACCAAGTGACGGAAAGCGTTTGTTGTAACAAAACCCACAAATTTATCGGGGGATTGGAACCCTGGCCCCAGGATTTGTGGACAACGATCCTACCACTCGGTCATTCTGCTGCCTTAGTTCTCCTCAAACCTATTTGCATTAAAAGGGCGTGGACACGTGGACTATTGTTAGATCCGTCTACACAGGGTGACCACAACAAAATGCAACCCTAAAACATTTGCCTTTAAAAAAAGGGATCGGTGGATTTTTGATTAAAGCTGAGAGCTTTTCCTTTCAAATACTGAAAAGAAAATCATGAAAATAGCACTTTGGGTTGCTGAGAAAATGCCAATTATGTAAAAGTAGTCATTTTCCATCCTGTACACACACAAAATAACAACAGTAAGGGATTTTCACTGTATCTATTTGTGCATGTCATAATCCTTACAAACAACACGGCATTATGACAAGAGTACAAATGAATGTGATAGAAAAACCTTTTACTTTCCACCTGAACAGGTATCTCATAATTTTTAGTCCTGTTTTAAACCCTTCCAGTATCATAAATATGCCAAAATACTAAAGCAATTGCACAAATGAAAGATAATTGCACAGTAGGCTTACAGTAAAATGTTTCACTGTTTGAAGTACATGTGTACAGGATGAAAAGTGACTACCTTTATATAATTGGCATTTTCTCATCAACCCAAAGTGCTATTTTCATGATTGTTTCAGTATTTGAAAGGAAAAGCTCCAAGCTTTAATCTGATACCCAAAATATAAAAATCAACGATCCCTTTTTTTCCTAAAGGCAAATGTTTTAGAGTTGCATTTTTTTGGTCACCCTGTAGTGTGCAGCTGTGCTCAACTGAAGAAATAGAAAGTTAATTTTGAAGAATAATGAGCCCACGGGTCTAATTTGTCTGGATATTGTAAAGTGCAGTCTCTGGTTTGCTGTGTGCTGAACAGACGCAGTGGCGGTTCCACGGGGCCTGGGGCTTTAGCCTCCAAAAAGAAATAAATGTTGTCTAGCCCACCCCCCCCCAAAAAAAATTGCACTGGTAAAATGTAAGAATGTTACGTACATGGGAACGGTCTCCCCCTAAATAAATAGTCGTGAGAAGGGTGCATTTGTACACTTTTAGTTAATATAATGTGCCTGATTGTAGGGTTTTATCAGCGCTCAAAATGCGGCACAACCCCCGGCCCCCCTTTTGATTTTCAGAGTCCTAAGTGTCCGGAGAAAATAACCGGTGTACATTTCAGCACGCCTCCCTGAAAAAAATTCTGGATCAACCCTGCTAGCCCCCCCCCCAAAAAAAAAAAAATTGGCTCTAGAACCGCGCCTCTAGAACAGACGCATCGTTACGCGACACTGATAACTACAGTATGTACCAGGACAAAAAGGAAATGAATTGACTGACTGTCAGTCAGATCAAGATGCCTCAACCGATAAATCATGTGAAAGTTTGAACAAAAAATGGTATACAACGTGTTGAAATGAACTGAATACGTTTCAGCTTTAAGTTCGCGGTCATTCTTGTAATTCTTGCACAATGATAATTTCAAATCAATCCATAAAAATATCAAACTCAATTTATGCCATTCATGTTGACGTTATTTCAGAAAGTGCATACTGTAAAACGATAGCATAACCTATTCGAGTGCATACTCTCAAATCGTATTTCAATCACATACATTTATTTTTTTTAGGTTACCAACGTTGTGCCAATAAGCCCTCGTACCATTTTATACCAGTCGGGTCCCTTATTGCTCCGCACTGATTGAATTCCCCGGCAATAACGCTAACCCGCGCATTATTCCTGTTCCCAGCGAAGTGCGCCTGTCAGTTCTAATACCGTGTCACGTTGAATGAGGACAGTGGGGGATCTGCTCTCAAATTGGCGGCACGTGCCGTGTCGGCGCGCGCGGTGGTACAGAAGTCGATTTATATAGATCAACCCAACGGTTGTTCAAAAGAATTCTCCCCAGAAAACTATCTCTTACTGAAAGCGAGCGAAATCAGTCCATGTCCGGTTGCTTTTTTTATTAGCCCAACGCTGTGGAGCTATTCAGACCTCACCACATGCCCCTATACCTCCTATGATTGTATGTCTCCTTTCGTCGCACGTTGGTTGCATGCAGCGGTGCAGATAAGATCCGTCTGAAAGCCCGCTCGAGTTGATGTCGTCTTCAATCCTGCCATTTGCCCTTTCCGTACTAATAGAATTTGCTGGAGAATGTTGCGCGTGGATCTAGAGCTGTATACAGCAATGCTCCACGTGAGGCTAATTAAGGAATACCTGCTGTGAATAAGACTAATATATCGGCATGATGGTGTGATCAAACCTCATATATGTGAACGGATCCCACGAAATGACAAATATTGAGTTTTTTTCGCATGCAGGAAGCGCTTAATCTGCCCTTGGTTGTGTTATATCCTGAGTACCAAATCGTACCTTATAGTTGTAATCTGAATTGACGTCACGCACATGATAAAACATGGCATATGAATAACTTTCAATTATAAAATACGGCCACTGAAAGTATAACATGTACCATAAAAAGATAATTCTGATTAAAGGGCCCACTTTTTTGCCTTTTTGGTTTTATGCTAATGATTTTTGCATATTCATTAGCGAAAGTGTGATGTCATTTCAGGCAGGACCCTCAATTTTACAGCTATTTCAGCCAGATTTTTGGATATGTGTCGTAAAATTTCTTTTCTTTGGTGATTTGTTGTTGTTTCACTACATAACAGTATTATAGGCCAATGAGCAAAGTTTTCTTACAAATTGTTTCAATGAGCAAATGTTGGGTTTACAATTTTCACAGAAAACTTCTAAACTGAACAGCGTCTTCCTGAAATGACATCACAGTAACAGCCCCCTTATTTGTCAGTAAATGTTTAATCAAAGAAGCGCACTTTTCAATAAAATTAACCAAAAACGGATGTCAAATAGTTTTCAAACATTTGAGAGGAGTAGAAGTTGTACAAAAAAAATATGTTCCCAAGGAAAATTCATGTCCTGGGCCCTTTTGGTTGTAGCACATGGGGATTAGAAGGAGATATCAGAACCGAATGGGTAAATGGGCGTGGCACACAGAGAGAAAGGGTGGAGGGTGGTATATTCACATAAGTACATCACAAGATATTTACTATTGCGATTTTTGAGGGTATATATATTTTATTGCGAAAGATTCGGGTAAATGCATAGTTCACAAGGCTTTCACTGAAACCGAGCATTAATGTACCACAACCGTTCAAATCAAAGCCGCTTGTCATGCCGAAAAGTTACTCATTTCTCATTTGCTCATTTCTTGGTTGGCTCTTGAGGTAAAACCTGAAGCGTAAAATGGAAGGTATACAGATCTCGACTTTGAGCGTTTTTTTTATCTTTTACAATAATCATTGTGATTTGAGATAGCATATGCTGCTAGCCTTGTTTGGTATAATGTTTTCGCTAAATTTACTGTGTACACAGATAGTAGGCCTACCACAATGACATCAATTGTAATACGAGCATAACATGGTTTTGAGTTTGTCGAAATTATGATGTGGTGTTCGATGCCTTAGAAAAGTCGGCACTGCATACTTTGACGAGCAAGCTCCTCGTTAAGAAAGAGGTACATATTTTTCTTTTCGTGGCTCTGTGTGATAGGCCTATAATGTATATTTGTTATACAAACTTTATAAGGCATAAGGATGTCCTCTATCCTCAATCGTTCATCCTTTCGCCCGAAATTTGCTGCAAATCATTTCCTTCAGGAAAAAGAAAATCATTCAACTGTTTTTTCTAGACCTGGATCCACTTCGTGAAATCAATATTAAAAAAATCTAATAAGGAATGGTGATATTGTTGTCCCATTATATATTCGTAGTTTAAAAATATTTTTAAAAGTCGGGCGTGGTTCTGCACTCGTAGAAAATATCAGAAAGAGAAATGTACATATTTTATGACTTTTGTTTATATTTTTAGGGACGTATAAAGTAAAATAAAGACAATCTGTTAAACAATTCTTAATTTATAAATAAAAGGAAATTTAAGTTACATTCAACAATTTTTTAGGATGAATAGGCCTAGTGCAATGTTAATATTGGAACACAAGTGTAGTCCTAAACGCAGGTTCCTCTCAAAACAATCCGTTTTATTATGTAATTATAATAATTAGACGTCTCAGGGTGGTAAACCTATTTAATGTACTGTCTATGTATGTTACCATACAGGTGGACATCCAATTAATATGCAGGATCGATGCAGCTTTGCACAGACTTGCGTTATTAGATAGGAGGAAATACAGCCACCCAAGGCCGCGTAATATCAGATCAGACGACATGTGGATGCGAGACGGTGGATGGGGGAGACGGGGGGTGTATGCGTGAGGGGGATTGAATTAAGAATACCGTATCTATCTGTCAGGATATAGGGGAAGAACAACCGGGGAGGCTGGTCGGCCGCTACGCGCTCGCGTGAGACAGCTGGACGTGTCAGGAAAACCGACGGAAAACACAGCTGTATCAACGGCGGGGGGAAAAACATAAGGAGTTGTTGTGATGTTATAAAACGTGGGAGCTTCCTGCGTCCCGTACGGAAACAGTTGGCGTGGCCCTCACATCTTTACCAGGGGTGTAGAAAATGTATGTTGTCGTGACGTGACAGTCTTATTTTGTTAGGAAATACAAACCACTCTGTTGTCTATGTTATGAAATACGGGATGTTTACATACCAGTGTATATACATTGGGCCGGGAGGGAAAAGTGAGGAACGCTGTTTTTGTCTGTCGGCAACCGATGGTCATGACGTCACAGGTCACATGATATACGTGTTGTTTTACGTCGAGGTTAGTTTTTACCCGAATCAACTGGCAATCAGGTAATTTTTTATACCATCTGTCCGCTTAAATTGTTGTTCACATTGCAGACTTCGGAGGTTAAGATCATATTTTACATATTTTTTTGCAAAATTCAGTATTTGAACAGATTAGATTAGATTAGATTAGATTAGATTAGATTAGATTAGATTAGATTAGATTAGATTAGATTAGATTAGATTAGATTAGATTAGATTAGATTAGATTAGATTAGATTAGATTAGATTAGATTAGATTAGATTAGATTAGATTAGATTAGATTAGATTAGATTAGATTAGACTAGATTTGATTAGATTAGATTAGATTAGATTAGATTAGATTAGATTAGATTAGATTAGATTAGATTAGATTAGATTAGATTAGATTAGATTAGATTAGATTAGATTAGATTAGATTAGATTAGATTAGATTAGATTAGATTAGATTAGATTAGATTAGATTAGATTAAACTTCAGTATCCCTCGCAAGGGAAATTTAAATGGCCTTGACACAAAACGGGTTTAAAAATACTATCAGTAATTTTAAAAACATAAAAATGTTATTGTTAACAAAAACGTATAAAATCAGTAATTACAACTTGGTGCTACACCCACCAAACCGTCTAGTTGTTGAAAAGGCAAATTGAATATGTTTCGCAAAATGAAATTCGGCACTTTAATCCCGGTTAGAAATCCGAATATTTCCCAAAATGGAAAGCTTCAAACGTTGACGCCCCTTCCACAAAGGTGCTCGTAGTCCCGTACGTTATAAGCATGGCAGCCCACATTGCTGTGTTGTGTTTTAGTTTGGTTTTGTTGCTTTAGTCAACTTGGCCGATGTGTCACTAATAGCTGAATCTACTACTTTTTTGCCTCCCTTTAATCCTCCCTCTGTCGGCAACGTCTCGCCCGAAGGCCTCCGTTGGGGAAATGATGTTTCAACTGAGGAAGGAACACCATTTCTAGGACGATGGGTAAACAATTAGGACGGGAACAGGTTTATGTTGTGGCAGCCAGCATTCGGCCTGAACAAACAACGTGGACGGTATGCTTGGTATAACACCTTGTAGTTATGTGTATATGACAGATCGGGGACGTTTTTAAAAAATTCATCGGGAACTTGGATAGGTATTTTTGTTTTGATTTCTTTCGGGGGGGGGGGAGGCTTTGAACCGGTAGTCCAATGGTTGGCAAACAATTGTTGGCCATCATGGCAAAAAAATGAAATGGATATGAAATCACAAATAGCTTTAAATAACACAACAAACGCTTGAAATACATCAGTATACCAAAAACTAAAATGAAGATACTAGGGGCTTGAAATGTACAAGTTGGGCAAAAGTTTGCCGCCAACAGCATTTGAAATGTTATGCATGAATTTAAAGATGGCTTATATTCAAAATAGTGCTCGATGTTTGAAAGCAATAGATATAAGGTACATTTACGCTGGCTCGGAAGAGCGCCCTTGGAATGATGCTGTCAGATGATGCATAAACTTGTACATCAGGCCATTCTTTCGAAGAGTATACAAGGTGTCCGCCAAAAACCGAACCCTCAAAGCGCCCCCTTTTTTCACAGCTTTTATAAAATATATCGCAAACATCGATACAAATTTGGAGAGTATAGTTCATCAGCTTTTCAACAATGGAAAAAGTCTTTCCAATCGGGTAAATGTTTATTGAGGTATGACCAATTGAAAACAAGTACCGCTTCTTCATTTTTGTCCCCGGCGACTGATATTTGACTGCTGCAATAAGAACACGGGCCGAAAGTATCCGTGAAAGAGGCTACCAAGTATAGACGACAGAGCAGAACAGTGAACATATAAGAAGTTAACCAAATAGTCCTTTTCAGGACTACCATTTCGTCAAAAAGGAGAAATTACCATTTTGTCAGTGTTGCAAAAGATTTAAAATAATAAAGAACCAAATAAAGGAGGAAATATTAAACAATTAAAGAAAGTAAAACTACTCTCACCCCAAATCCATTACATTCCTAATAAACGACAAGTAAGACAGTGGGCAAAATGATAAATCGGCACTTTTTTTAATTGACCATGATTCAATAATTGTTTACCCAATTGAAAAGATGTTATCGTTGCCAAAAAGCTAATGAACTATAGTCTCCAAATATGTATCCATATGTGCGATGTATTTTTTTGTTAACCTATGAAAAAGAAGGCACTTTGAGGGTTCTGTATTTCAAACGGCAGTGCATCGTTCAGCTATACATGTACAACTGCACAGTTGAGTACGAATTGATATACATTTTGCTGGCCTACACGGTGAACCCCCCCCCCCAAAAAAAAAATGCAACCCTGAAACATTTGCCTTTCTTCAAAAACGTGATCTGTGAATTTTAATGTTTTGGATATCAGATTAAAGCTGAGAGCTCATTCTTTCAAATATTGAACAACATTGGGTTGCTGATAAATGGCCAATTATGTAACACAACTCATTTTGGGTCAATTCCAAAATTCAATATGACATGAGTAAAAATTAATCTGATGGAACACCTTTTATTTCCACCTGAACAGGTATCTGATCCTTTTTAGTTCTACTTTAAACCTTTTCAGCACCATACATTTTATGTCAAAATGTTAAAGAAATTGCATAAAACACAGTTACACAGTGGGCTTACAGTAACATGTTTCACTGTTTGAAGCACATTTGGAAAGAACGAATAATCACTTTCTTTACATAATTGGCATTTTCTCAGCAACCCAATGTGCTGTTTCATGTTTTTTGTTCAGTATTTGAAAGAAAAAGGCTCTCAGCTTCAAACAGATATCCAAAACACACAAATTCACAGATCACGTTTTTGAAGAAAAAAAAGGCAAATATTTCAGGGTTGCATATTTTGAGGTCGCCCTGTAGAGGGGCCAGCCTATTACATGTATCTTCTTTGTACGTGACCCACTGACTGGACTCACTGACTGTCACTTGTGAATCAGGCTTGCTTAAGTCTCACATTGGCCCGAAGTTTGAAATCATGATGATTACCCCATAACGCCAATGGATGGGCTGAATCCTACCCATTGTATAGCCACATGCATAACAAAAAGAATTCTAGCAAGTAGCCATTTTGAATCGATTGAGAAGAATTGTTTTTGCACTCTCGAACCAGTGTTACCCTAGGCTTACCTTGGATATACGGTGAAAGTTCGGTTAGGTCAGTCCCAATTACTTGAACTATTTTCCTAAGGCTTCCACATCTAAAGCCCGATTCATACTTCACGCGAAAGCATGTGCGAAGCGAAATTCATGTCGTCAACAATGGTGAACGCGCTTCGAATGTATTGTTGACGTCACGAATTTCGCTTCGCTTTCGCTTTCGCGTGAAGTATGAACCGGGCTTAACGGTGTACTTTATCGTCTTTTCCCCATGTGAGGTTTTCTTCAAGGTTCCAGAAATAATCAGAATTGATTTTAGAAATCCAAGACATCATGCAGAAAACAAAGAGGATGTTATCTAAAAAATTATGTCGTAGTTTTAAGGTCAGGCTAGGAGTGCGATAACGGAAATTCACGCCGAACACGTACCTTGACGGATTGAGAGGGTTTGACTGGATCAAAAACACAACAGCGGAGCGCTAGTGATTCAATTTAGTGTCCATAAGCCCTCGGGGAGTATATCTCTGAGTGGAACAAGTCTGCGCCGACGGATCGGTGAAGATTGCGGCCAAACAATTACAGAACCGGGCATGATGCAAGGGAAAGTGATTTCTAACGGATGAAAGCTGAGTGGTTGGCTATCTTCTTAAGCAGGGGAGCTATTTCAATCGGAGGGAATGGGGATATACACCGCGAAGAAAACCGTTCCCCGTTCCTGATATAATGAAATGAGTTCTTCCGCGTTGTTAATGTTTGCACGGGGGATTTCTAACCAAATCCTGTCCCGTCTACCTGCATGAGATTTGGTTGGTGTTCTCAATAAGCTCAGTGCGATTCTCAAAGCGTGGAAGGTTAATGGACGCAACATTTTGTGTTTCTTTACGGAGTGTCTCGAGCCACTCTAAATCGTACTCGCGATGTGAAATTAAAGAGAAGTTGACGGGGGCAGCAAGCAGTAAATTTGTGCTGGTCATCGAATTTGTGGGTGTAGGCGTCTGTCCCTGTAGTTTATTCAATGCAAGGCAGAGTATGCTCTCATGCATTATTATACCAGGATGGTAAATTGGTCCTGTGTAAATTTTTCAAGCAACAAGTCAAAACCTATTTGTTTCTTAGCCTCCAACTTGGGATGAGACTTAATCAAAACGAAACCCCAAGATTTGACCAGATGTCAAACAAAGTGACGAACTTTTTCACCGGCTTGTTTCTAGGTCACTTTAGTATGCCAACCTCAAGAGCTTTTATTCAGAGGAGACTCAAATTATCGACTTAATGTCCTCTTGTATTCGGGAGCTGTTCGCCGATTTGAAATGTGGATTTTTAGGCCGTGAGCTGCATTCGTATAAGAAGCTCTCTCTGGCCCATGGCGACGTATGAATCGAACATGTCGGGCGATTTGAAAATCGGAATTGGGCCAAGGATGAAGTCATGTTCGATGAAGTCCTTATTCGTACCGGTGTTTTCCTCTCTTTTTTTTGAAAGTCGATTTTCGTTGACATTTGACAACCGTGTGTGAGCATGCAGTTAACAGTATGCCTTTTGGGTACATCGCGTGCCCCAATTTCGGCACATCGGCTTTGTATATGTAGTCGAGCTAAAATATCGAATTTTACTGTCATTCATTTCTGGACCGCTCATCGATATCTCTGAGACTTTTTTTTTTGTCGTAAGATAACAATTCTTTTCATCTTCGATTTCGGACAGGTAGAAACAGCCTTTCATTTCGCGTCGAGGTCTATTGATGTCAAACCATGCACGGATGAATAGAGCGACCATTTCCCGAAAAATATATTTTCCCAACGAATATTGGGTTTCATCTTTCTTTTTCTCTCCGTGAAAAGTCACCTGATACTCGGCCTGCACGATCTGAATGCAAAGTCATCTAAAGATTTATAGGGCCTGGTCTCCAAAGTCTATTCGGATCGTGTCATCTGCTACCATCCTTGAATCGGCGAATATAACCAAAATACATGTATCACCATTCATTGCTGTGCCAAATGACGTCACTAGAGGTCAAAGGCCATTCACATCCCACACACCAAGTAACAAAGGTTTTGATTTGTTGGTATTCGCGGCAAGTCAGTGCGCTATGTTCACCGCCATACACCAAATGACGTCAGTAGAGGTCAAAGGGCATTCACACCCCACACACCCAGTGACAAAGATGTTTAATTGGATGGTTTTCGTCCAAAGTACAGTACTAGGTGGGGGCTGCGTGGTCCCCTAAAAAGGTGCCAATGCCTGAGGGATATACGTCAAAAAGAGAGATGTGAAATAGAACGTGCCATCTCAGATGTAGTTGTGGTTTTCGCCTCAGGGTGTACGGCAGTTAGTGCCACTTTATTTATAATCAAACCTAGTACGACCAACGTCACGTAATTGCCACAGCAAAATATTGCACAGTGCTGACACGAATGGAGATTAGTATAAATTGACACTTTGATTTAATTAGTTTAAGTGACTTAAGTCGGGAATTTAATTGATCCCTTGGCCCAATTAGATGCCCCATCACCATCAGTCTCAAAAAAGGTAACTGCATATATGGCGCCATTCATCACAGACAAACTGACGAATGTTGCCGTGCAAATCAAGTTAGAGGCGCGCAGTGGTCAGCTTGGCAAGGCCAGGCGTGGCCACTTCAAAGAGGCCGAATGCTACACGTCTAAATAAATGGACTAGTAAATGAATCCACTTATTGAAATCACGTAAAGACCCATAGGACGGCCTTGACTTTGATGCATGGTTTAATCTACCTCTGCTTGGTCTCCAGGAATATTTGTTATCGCTTAATTTTTTGTGAACTTTCATTAAAAAAAATATCGAGGTCCGGCAGCCTTCAAAACAAGAACATTTTCATTAACAGGGAGGATTAAGGTCTAGTGATACATCACCCTATTGATGAAAGTTGAATGTTTGAGAGATCTGGCAATTGTGAGAGAGTTTAGTTAGGAGAATCGCGTCCGCACACAACGTCTATGAAGTTGGCTCTTATTTCTTTTGTGAAGGTTTCAAGACACATAGATTTAACATAGCTTAATAAACGAGTGCGAATAAGTGACGATAACACAAAGTCTTTAGAATGTGGAAGAAATCCAATCCAAGTGTTGGATGGACATGTCACGTGATTGTAATATTTTTAAGTTTAAGCATCCAAAATTTAAATGTAACTTGCCTCGAAAAGAGTAATAATTGCAGTTATGTCCGTCCGCAAATTGTAATTGGTGTTCCACTAAACACGTTCCGTTTCGATTGTTACTGCTTTAGGCCAAAAAAAAAAATATTCGGTCTCTGGTCAGACCAAAGTTCCGGAATTGACGCGGGGACGCGGCTTTTTTTTTTGCTTTTTTTTCTTTTCTTCAAGCTTGGATTGTACAGACAAGGTGGGGTACTATTTTGCTTTTTTGGTGTCCTCATGTACATTGGTGTCCTCCATAATTTGCCTTGGTGCTTTCGATCATTTGCCTTGGTGCAATTTCCCATTCCTTGGTGCTCTTTGGTCAAACAAAGTGAGGAGGTGCGGAAATAGAGGGCGCTGTTGGAGCTACCCCGGAACATTTTGAAAAAAAAAAAGATCGACGCGCATGATTAAAATCGACGCGCGCGCTGACCAGAGACCGACTTATTTTTTTTTTTTTTGGCCTTAGATACAAAAAAAAACATTGTCAACGGGATACATACAGTGGTTATCACATTGTATGCTGGTAAATTCACTCATGTGCAATACGGGCGATTCACAATAGTGCGCCTCCAAGAGTTTGCAACGCGTTGGCCAATCACAATGCGCGAAATCAGTCGACCTTTTCCAAACGCGCATTGGGTCGACCGATTTTGCGCATTGTAATTGGCCAACGCGTTGCAAACTCTTGGAGGCGCACTATTGTGAAACGACCGTATTGATTCATGCACAGTGTACCAACAGTGCAACTTTGCATTGAAATGTTTAACACTACTAGAACTAAGAGTGCAAGGTAAGGGACAAATCAACTACGAAGATCGGAGGTGATCCATTAGTAAACCTCAATGTTCTATTCACGGTGTCTCAGTAACTGAAAACACCTTTTAAACAAATTCTCATCTGGCAGGAGGAAAAGACGGGAGGAAAATATGAGATGGGTGGCGGACCATTCACGAAAAAAACAATTCCAGGAAGCCTTTTCAGTAATTCTTCCAAGGCCTTAATAATTACTTCCTTACATTCCGTGGAAAATACTGAGGGGTTGCTTTGGTAACACCCAGAAATTAAGTCATCTGCATTAATCCAGCAGTCCGCACGGGGAAACTAGACGCATGTGGTCGCTATCACAATCTAGCGGGCTATAACGCCTGTTTCACAAACTCCTGCCCGTTCATGTTCACAAATGCGTATGCGTAACCCCTTGCGTGTTGGGTGTATATGGTCTGGCCGGCCGGGGATGAGGTAGTCTCCTCATGCAAATAACATCGCCGATTCCTTCAGTTTAATGAGAGCATCCGGCAGATCAGCATTTTTTTTCCATTTCGCGATTAGCGTGCGTCAGGCCATTTCCTCTATATGGTTAATTTAAATTCAGACAGCTTTGTTTTATTTTATTCTTTATTGAGACATACAAGGACAAAATGAAATTGGTGAGTAGTGCCCAGGTGCGGATCCCGAAGGAAAGATACCGTTAAGACGCCCTCTTCGGTCCAGATGTTTCTAAACCTTCACAATATAATACTGTCTTGAAGAAAGGTCGCCCTCTGTCGTTTAAAGATAGGTACAGCCGCAACCCAATTTAAGAACTATAGGTAGGCCTGGGTGTATACGGTGAGTGCGACTGCGCATTCTGCCAATGCTAAGATTCGGCAAGCAATAATCTAACAACTCATGTCTAACTAAAATAAACATGAGACACGTGAGAAGCGGACCAGGTTTACTTTGATATTTATGTGAACCATTTTTACATGAATTGCAAATGCTTGATAATAATAATGTAAATTGTAGATGTAATGTAAAATGTACAAGTGCAAATAGTTTGATGTGTAATAAACACTGCAACAACAAATCCGCAATCATTGGAGGGTCATAATGTCGTCTTGTGATAACGTTATTTATGTAGACCTTTGAGAAATGTTGTTAACTACATTTTGATACCCCGTTTGCTACCAAAGACTGTAAATCGTCCAAAATTGACAACGGTTTTGAAAAATGATCTAGTTGAAAAAGTTGCAAATTAAAAAAGTACGCGAGTGAAAACTGTGGCTATATCATGCAACTTTGGCACGGCAGCACAATGCAGAGAAACAGTAACGCAAGCTCCAAATCAACAGTATAGAGAATGCCGCTAGGACGCCCGCTACGTCCAACATGTGGTACTGTATCCAGGACAGTTCGCCGACCTTTGACCTCAGGTGATCCGCGCCGTGATGCAAGACGTGGTCGATCCAGAAAACGGCTTGTTTCAGAGGTTGTTGCGGCTGTGCCTTGAACTTCCCCGATGCCTCCACCGCGTGTTGTTTATAGCTGCGGTCAAACATCAATCAAACACCATTTGTATTGTCACAATACAGCGTTTAAAGGCACACAAGTTAATGAGCTTTCCATGCAATTTGTTCGTTTCAATAATAACACCATTCACAATCCAACGAAAAATGTTCAAAACCTAACCTGTCGAAGTTTCAGCTCAGTGGATGTTACACTTTTCGAGAAAACAGTAAAAAAAAAAAAAACATGCACTATATGATCACGAAACACGATTTCGTCGATAGCACTCTTTATTTCCAAAAATCTGTCAATTGACGTATCGTTGGAAATCGCCTTTATTTCTTTATTTCTTCTAAATGACAGCAAGCCAGATGGAATAATTTCAAGGGGTGCTTAGTATATTGTAGGCCTAACCCAAGTACGCTTTTGATAATAATTTGGTACATTATTTTTGGGATAAATGCAAATGATCATATTGCCTTTACATCGTGAAACAATTGTACAATTGTCAAATGCAATATACCAATCGTTGGCCATGAAATAGATTTTCCTTATTGGAATCATGAACATGCAGATTATGTTGTTTTCCCTTCTTGAGTTGTTTGGGCTATTTTGATATTTTGTATTGCAGTATTAATATGATTGTGTCCTTTGCTGGTCTATCAATAATGTTGGTCTTCAATATGGAAACAGATTTCGAGTTGCTTGCATAAGTTTAAAATATTACCTCGGATCAGAGGCCACTTTCATGATAAGCTGGTACAGTGTGTCGCTGGTAACCTCACGTATTCCGCCCTCCACGTACTCTGCCATACCGAGGCTGCGCAGCCGCAGAAGATTGTCGATCTGGTCAGCAAAGAGTGGTATCCCGACCACTGGTACCCCGTGGTATATCGCTTCATACGCACCGTTGATTCCGCCGTGGAATATAAACAGCTTGGTTTTATTATGACCTGCAACATAAAAGAAGATAATTTAAAACAAATAACAATTGATATTAACATAGTTACAGTAATAATGAGGACGATTGTAATGTGTAAATCGAGTTTTGTGCCACATGCCTTTAAGTGACAGTGATGATTAAAACGATGGTGATTTGACAGATTTGTTTAGCATCTCAAAAGGTAGTTCTTTTCTGTCTAAAATAACTCATTGAAACCCAGCCCATTGCACGACAATTGAGAATTGAGATATAACAATGCCGAGAGTCAGTTTTTGGCTTCAAATAAATGTTATCCACATATGTGGAAATTCCGTCACCCATTTCAAATTTCGTTTCAGGTTGTTTGGCTGAACTGTTTCGTTTTTGTTTAGATATATCCTTCCAGCTTCACCCTGGTTCAAATTCCCTATTTCTTTTAGTAATAAATTGTGCAAAGACGGCCATTAACACTTCACAGGTCATCTATAGGCGCACGAGGAACCCCTCCAGCGGGGATCAGTGGGGCTGTATACATTTGTGCTTGCTCAGAATTTGGAGATGAAAAAGGGCATCGATTGCCATTATTAAGTTCCACTTCCACAAAATAAAAGGATCCTCGAGTGCCTGTAGCGGGCCTTAATTACGCCACTGGAGGTCGTGCCTCTGGACTCGATATTTTCAACCTCCATCTCTCCCTCTCACAAGTACATTCTGTTCTTCAAGAGCGGAAAAGATAAGAGTTCGCGACGGTACAGGCTAGTAGAGTAATCTACCTTACATAATACGCATGCGTGAAATATATCGCGTGATTAAATAAATATATATCACGTGATATGAAATAACTTAAAATGGATTCGATTTGCAACGAAGATCGGAGCACCATTGTGGCGTGCTAGGGAATGCTGATGCCTATCAATATACAAGATTATGTTTTCGTTCCCCCCCCCCCCAAAAAAAAAGGAGTGATTTTTCTTTCTTAATTATTGAGTTTAATCCAGTCCTACTGATATTTTTTATTTATTTTTAACATTTTCTGATTCATGGCTCTAGAGGATTTACTTTCACGGAGGGACGTAAGAACCATTTGGTTACCAACTGACGCATGCGTATTATGGTCACTTTGCTTGGTTGCAGGAAAAAAGTAATTGCCCACGGGCCATACCCAACAGATCTCCCTGTGGCAGCCAGCTGGCCAGCAGTGTGTTGTTACCCAGCGTGGCCGGTCTTCGGTCCCCGACGAACTTCCAGACGACGCGGAGCGGCAGCCTGGCCAGGGCCGCGGCGATCATGTCGGCCATGGCGCCATCCATGATATTCGTCAGCGTGCTGACGGAAAAGACCAAGACACCGCGGTCGCCAGAACCTTGGACAAACTCTTCGAAATCCTTGAACAAAAATAACAAAACAATAATATTAAAGGCCTCAGCAGGCGCGGATCCATCCCCTCCCCCGTTCTCCCACTGTCCAACACACACCAAAAAATAATTACAACAAAAAGTGCATCGGTAATAATGTGCTGCATTATTATATGTCCACCTGTACGCAACGATCGGACATAAAAAAAATCTGACGGGACTGCCCCCCCCCCTGCAAAAATTCCTGGATCCGCCCCTGCTCAGATACGTCTCGCTTTCAATTAGGTATAGGTCTGGAATACAAGTCCATAAAAAAAACACGTGTAAACACAGGGAGAGGTCACTACATGTACATGTGCATTTCAAGGATATTAGCAGGAAGTTAGAGGCGTTTATTTTATTTCCAAACTTGCCTTTGTCTTATAATAACAATGGAAAGGACAAGCAGGGAAGTCCAAGTCAGCTTTGCCTGGTCGAATGTTTAGAATTTGCTAAAAATGGAGTTTGGCCAACGTATCATCGAATGCGCGATATCCTTCGACCGTTCTTGTGGCCACCTCAAGATTTCCAAAAATGGGCGCCTATAATTTATAAAAGCATATTACACTGGTATTGCGCATTCGATTTGGACTTTCGACATCACACCGTGAGGTGAGCCATTAGCCCCTTTTTTTGGGGGGGGGGACCCCAAATCAAGATTGTTTGTTCATAAGTGCCACATCTAGGCATTTTCCTCTTGAATTTTCTGATTTTGAGACTTACCGGAGTTAACGGTTGCGGGGGTCGCACGGACACCCCACCTGCCATGATCATGTTGGGCTGCGTGGGGCGAGGATACTCCAAAACGAAGTCCCAGTTGAAGATAAAAAGGGAAGATTTTCTCAAAATCTCCATCATCGACGTCCCTCTCCGAAGTCCCAACTTCTCTCTGACGGCTTCTATCCCGAAGGTGCTGCAGAAGTCGTAGATGAAAACAGAGAACGCGTGCGCCAGGGAGTTTTTGATGCGCTGTGGGAACGTCATGGAATCGGTGTAGTGCGTGAGGTACTCCGGGACGTAACTGAGAGGGGAAGGGGTGTCAATCCAACGGCTGTACCGCGTCCCCAGAGGCCCGCCATTGGCAACGTTCACGTACGGGATATCAAGAACATCGTGCGCTATGACGGAACACGCCGGCAGCATTAGGTCGCATATCGCGAGGTCGTAATTCGCTGCTTTCAGCGAGGCGTGGAAATCCCCATCTCCGAGTAAGACCTCGTTAAAATCCTGCATACTGTTCATCAACTCCTTCGCCTCTGGATCGTCCAGGAGTCCCAGCCACAGCTTGGCAAACCAGACGATGGAAGACATCTCCCCTGAAAGTGTCTTTCGGGAGAAGAAGTCCAACATTTTTACCACAAGTTCGTCAGGAGCATTGCAGCGGAACGGTCGACAGTTGATAGCTGCATCCAGATTGGCCCTGTCCCTTATGTGCCACGCACACTCAGCTATCCGAAACGTTACATTGTGGCCCCGCTTAACGAGTTCATTACCTAGAAAAAAAAACAGTTTTATTGAGAAAAGAATAGCATATTTTTTTAAAGTATGGACTGTTCGCGTTTTGGTATACATACCGCCCTGTCCAATGGTACGGATCTCTACTTTCATTAAGTTCGCACCTTCAAGTTTAACTCAGGGATGCATTTTAAGCCTCTCAAGTTGTTGGAGGCCTCCCGTAACATGCCTACCACATTTAGTCCTTCCTTATGGGAAAAAAAATTGCTTAAATTTGCGACAAAATGTAAAGTCCAGATATAAAGTCCAATTATTTTTGGTGCATTGAAGGCCTTTGTAAAATTGTTACTAGCATCTCAATTTATGGAAACTGAAAAATCGCATGACGTGAAAGAGAAATATTGTGCCAAAATTGACCTCTCACTTCCGAAAATCTAAAATACATGTGGACTAGTGGAACTCGAAGCACTCGTACAAAGATGAAAATTTATGACACAATTTTGTGGCGGTCATTGGGTAAAAGCTGAAACTTAAATAGGAGACTAAAATGTCTTTTGGCAAACACATTTTTTTGGAATAAACTTGAGGGACTAATTCTCCTTTACAAACAAATCTAAAATGACCGTTGATAAGAACTGTATTCAAGCAAGCCCGACTAAATCCTAAATCCATCGTACGTATAGTAGTACAGGCAAAATACTTCATTTTTTGAGTGAACCTCAAACAAATTGCCTGTACTATAGGTAGGTAAAGCTTCGCGTCGTTATCATTTTTCGTTCTCACGCAAGTACGCCATGTAAAAACAAACGTTATCGAACAAGAAGACCTAGGTACGAAAATCCGGATGTGAAAGGTCGTAAGTATAATTCGTTTTTACTTATCTCCAACTGATTTCCTCATCATTATTTCTAATGGAATACCAAGATAAACTTCCAACATGAATGTTTCTTGGGGCGATTACGGCTAGAAATCATTCTGTCAAAAATTACAGCAAGAGAAAGTGTAACCCCGTGTAAAATGCCCATAGAAGGGTCACGGATGGGTCCGGAAGCTCAAGGACAAAATGGCGTACGTTCAGGGTATATTGACAATCAATTCGGTAGCTGGGATTTTTGCTGGTTAGGCCTACCTGCAATTTTAAAGCAAATATTATCTTCTGTCTGCTAAAATACAGTTTTCCGGTGCTTGTCTCCGGAAAACGCACTGCTCCGGGAGGAGGGAGTATGGTTATGCCAATAACAGGCAATCAGTGGGATGCGCTTGTGAGCATCCAATCACAGTGGAGAATAGTGCGCGCAGCGCGCGCATTTGGGGTCTTTGCGCGGGAGGCCTTCGCTTTTCTTGATTTCACCACCGTAGAAGTTCACTAAAAAATCACAACCACCCACCCTAATTTAAGCATCTCAAAGTTAGAGAGTCACCACAGGTAAGAGTGTCTAATGGGTATGTTGTAAGTGATTAGATACTCTAATATGAGGCTGATTGAGTAGAATATCAGGTGGAGTAAGTTTGTATGGCCGAGTCAGAAGGTTGGCCCGTGCAGACACAATTCTGCAAGTGGGGTTGGCATTTCCTTGCCAACCACGAAATCTCGTTTGACACTTCGCAGGTAGACTTTTGGGACTACACTTTTTACATTAAGTGCTCTTATGTAGTTTAACTACATAGGTTTTATATAAAAATGGTATTGCTAATAAGAGGAAGTGTTTGTTGATTATCATGTTCTCCTCGAAGTTGATTGATCTTACATGTGAAGTCAGTTACTCTAAATTAGCAAAAGGATCACCCTGTCCGCTGCAAACCCCCGCCCCCCCCCCCCCCAAAAAAAAGGGGAAGCCGTGTGTGGCGACGGGGCCCAGTTATGTTCACGCAAAGAAGTATATAAATGCAGTTAGTGAGCAGGGAGAGAAAGCTGATTTCATAATACATGTATGTCACTTAATTTTACAATTAGGCTACCTTGCAATCCAACGAAGAAAGGCCGTACAGGGCAACCTCGTTCCCAGGGTGTTGATTAGTACGCGCCCATCACTACCTGCTCTCTCACCCTAATATTGGATCATTTGCATATGCAAGATTTTTGAACACGTATGCAAATGAGGAACAGTATGGTGCCTTGATATGCATTACATTAGCGTTTGTTTTTGTATGCGGTGTCTGGGGTAAAAACAGAGTCAATTCGTCGCAGCGCGAACAAGGCGTGAGTTACGAAAACACGATTTTTTTAAATTAAACTGTTACGATCTTATCGAGACAACATGCAGTATCGTGTTTCATATTAATATGAGTAAATTGGAAAGGAAATTAGTATTTTGAGAAGGCGTGGACGAATGATCACGAAAATACGTACTGCACGTTGTGAATAATAGCACCAAGTACACGATAAAAATCCATTACTAGCCAATTGCGGTATCGAATCAGGATACAGGAAGAAAGTTTCCTATCCAGGGCTTACTATTGGAAACCAGGTTGGAAATAAAGTGAGCACTGGGGACGAGGTTGCGTACAGGGTGAGTCAGGATGATCTGGACCCAAATTAAAGAAAATATTTTAAAATATGTAGCTACGCGATTTCAATAAAAATTTTGAACCATGGAGCCATGGTCAGATTTTTTTTAACGTGTGTTCTTTGCTAGCGCTTTTCTTCAAAATGGTACCATGGGTATATATACATATGGGTATATATATATATCAAATATGTCCAGAAAACCTGCCTGTAACAAATCTCATTTGCACTTGTTCAGATAATTGCTACATATTTTTCATATTTTCTTTAATTTGGGTCCAGATCATTCAGACTCACCCTGTATAACGCGTCCCTATATAATGTCAGACTGTCTCCCTTCGACTTTCCAAAGTTTTAAACTTGCACAAAAATGTCAGGATTGTTCCATTCACTAGTAGCCTATACTACCAAAAGCTGTGGAACAAATCTACTGCCAAACACTGCTGTTGTATCCTACTCTCTTATTTCGGGTGAAGATTCACCCTTTCGACTGAAACTGTGAGGGCAATGTGATAATTAGAGTGAAATCCATCCAGTGACAGATCCAGTTTCATCGAGTTTCAATTAGAGTATTTCTCTCTCAAAAAGTTGTTTGAATTTACGTAAAATTTGAGTGATTTTTAGAAATGACCGAGTAACAGACCATGCGCGTAGCGGTGTGCCCCCCCCCCCCCACACACACACACACACCAACAAAGGAGAAACAAAAAGTAATATGAAAAAAGAAGCGAGGGGCGAATCATATTACTGTTAATTTAATGTATATTATTTTAACAACATGGTCGTTGATTTTTCCACAGCCGGTGATTTAACCCCTTTGCTTAGGTTATAAGTGTTTTGCCCCCCCTCCCTGGCGACGCCCATGAAACAGACTCACCTAAAAGACTAAGTAGCTGGAAGTGGCTTCCTCCGACAATTGAATCTACGATCAAGATGTTCTTGCTTTCTGTCGTTGACTGACGTGAGCAGATCACTAAGACCAGCAGCCAGGCTGCCGCTGATGAACGATGCATTGTCAGTTGTCACGTATTACATACAGCTGCCACAGTGAAAGTAAAGTGGGAATATGTGTAAGTTCGTAAGATGTCAGTTGTTGCTTTGTGCATTCCCCCGTTTGAAGCAACACATTGCTCAAAATCTTAATTAGGGTGCACAACAACTATAACCCGTGGACACTTTAGCTTAGTGGCTGGTGTGTATTTTGAGAAATCAGAGAAATCTGATAACTTTTGACAGAGTTATGAGTAATTTTCCAAGAGAGGTCAAATTGACCATGGGACCAAATTTTCAATTTTAAGCATTGGGAATTTGGGACAAAGGTAGGCTAATTGTCTTTGTGTTTAGCGTGTTAACACAGTTCTAAACACTTTCTTGCTATCAGTTTGCAAACATGTTTACATGCTGAACATTTTTAGCATGAGATGATAGCAAGAAAGTGTTTAGAATGGTGTTAACTCGCTAAAACATTTTTTAAGGCAATTATCCACACAGAGGCAGTTAGGCTTCCTTTGTCCCAATGCCTAAAATTGAAAACTTTGTCTCATGGTCAATTTGACCTCTTTCGAAAATTAGTCATAGCCCTGTCACAAAGTATCCGATTTGGACGTTTGATGTCCCATTTCAAAGTGGAAAGGCATATCTTTCAAACCATACCTATATTGTTTATGTTGGTTACATATTCTACGTCTGGCATTCCGTTATATTTCGTTTGCATTTTTTTGTCTGTTTATGCGCAAAGGTAACCGAAATTTAAAGCATTGTAGAGCGTTGCAAACAGCAGAATAGAAAGGAATTTGTTTTTGTTTTTGAAGAGCAAGGACTGTACATCTTTGAATTCTCCTTCGTAGAGATGTCAGACACCTGTTTTTGCTAATAATATCACATAGTATACATGTCATTATACACAATTGAGTGAACTATTTATATGATCACAGAATTCGAGAGACAACAGAGAATTTAATGGAACTTACCCGCTGCTGTACATTAACTTGGTCTTTATGTTCGCTTCAAATGTAAGGTTGTTTAAGGCCACTAAATTTGCCTTGCCGTTACCGGGACCAATTCCTAAGTAGTTACGATACACGGAAGTCAAAGCATGGACCATTAAATTTCACATTTCCCGTGATTTATACCCGCACATTTGCCGCGTTTTTAAAAAATACCGTTCAAACATTTTTTTTCATAGGGATTAGGACGTGCGGGTAGTCTGACGGTAATAAATAAGAACCGTTATAGTCCAGGTTGGACGAAGTCTTCATTGTATTCCGTAACGTAGGGAGGAAAGGGAGTCCACCTGGGCTAGAACCATTAGAAATTGAAATGTGCCGGTCATACGGGATATTATAAGGCTCGGAAAAAAGATGCATTATGCATCACCAATAACACTGTGGACAATTTGCATTTCCCATCATACGAGGGAATTTATACATTTGGCTGTGATTTTAATTAATAGCCAATAATACACTACGACCTGTTTAGGGTTTTGTGTTCGTTGATGCTGAAAAACCAAGAACAAAAATCTTGTTCTTGTAGCCTGGTTCCCTGACCCGTTTATAGATGGAGCAATTTATGGACGTCTGGTAATTATTGTAAAGTCGGGGAACCAGTCTAGCTGGCTTAATACCCGGTCACAGATAAGTTACCGATTGCAAACAAAATGTGGACCAACTAAATTTGGTAAATTTGGGGGAAATAGCCAGTTTTTTCAACGATGGTCGGCTGACCATTTTGATACAAAACTTCCACCTTTGTTGAAAATGCAAGCACAACGGGTACCACGATTTTACAGGATGTTTTAGACTGTCATTCACCAACATTGTCCAGTTAGGCATTTCTAATAATTTGGTAGGTTCTTTTTTTTTTGATGATTGCAAATGTTGAGTTTTGCCTTCTTAAAGATGCATTCCCCGTGCTATTTCGAGTTTCATCCCGAAAACAAAACCCTTTTCCAAATTGCTATTTTTCCAGCAGTACAAAAGTCATTCACTTTTGAATGAGACATCAACCGAAAAAAAAGTCATCCCGTGTTTAGTAATATTGAATTATTACTTTACAGTTTCCAATTATTGGCTGCCGGAATCCGTTCTGGCGGGTCAATAGGCTGGTTCCCGCCACACAATCAGTACGTACCGGAAGCTGCAGTCGCAAAACGGATCTGCTTATTGTGTCTAATACAAAAAAGCTTTTTATTGCAGAGGTTTGAAGACGCCCCAAAAGGGGGGTAAAATTGGGTTGGAATAAAACAATTCATACAAATAGAAAAGTTATTTCTATAAAAATCGAATATGTTGAAGCACACGCGGGACACCCAGATTTAAACTAACAAAGTCAAATAACCACTCCAAATGGTGAATTTTGTTTCCCCCGATCATATCATCAGCACACGTACGTATCCTATAGTCTGTGGAATATCCGTTTGTATCCAGTGATTCATTGATATGCAAAACAAGATGGCGTATTGACTTCGAGAGTCTAAATCTCCGCCGGTGTCATAAGAAAATCGGACCCGTATGAAAATCGGACTCTTTTTCCCTTTTATTGGTTAAACCCTCTCACGTGACCGGTCCCTCTCCTAATTACCTATGCATGAGCTTGCGCAATACCACCATAAATCCGTATTTCATAAACCTAATTTCATGCTACACCGGCCGTAACCCGTATTACAAAAGCATGTCAGCCCAAATTGACCAATGGACAGTAGCCCAGATTTCTGATCGAAATGACGTCATCTTGAAATAAAGTAAAAAACTCCGACCGATTGGTTGGTGTTGGATATTATACCCGCATCATTTGACGCCAGCGAACTCCTCGAAGAAAGTCACTCTAAAATATATCAACCGTGCATATTTTTTTTTGCAAACCCCATGCATAATTTATATCAACTATGTGCAATTATGTAATGCCACCAGCTTCGCATCAGCCAATCGGAGCTTATGTTTGAAATTGTGAAAAAGAAAAGCTTGTGATTTGTCAAAAACAAATTAGGCCTACCAAGTGAAACGTCTGTACATTTTCTGGCCGCGATGGTCGACCGTGGAGAGCGCGAAAAGCAAACGGGGAGGGAAACTCCAGCTCGTTAAGGGACCTTCTATCAACCAAAGGAATTACCACCAAAAAAAGGGAGGGGGTGGGGGGGGGCTTGGGGTTAACCACAATTATCAATAGGCCCTTGTAGTCGAGTACTTTTTTTCCGAGTACCGAGTACTGCCGAGTACTCAGGTTGCCGAGTACGAGTACGAGTACTTGTACCTTCGAGTACAAGAACAGGTCTCCGAGTACGAGTACTGTACTTCCGAGTTCGACCATACGGCAAATGGTTCATTGTGCCGGTAATTGGCCCAGGCCCAGTTAGACCGCAGTATGCAGACCCACTCACGGCTAGCTGTTAACTGTGTTTGTCCGGACGTGCACATAGGAAAATCAGGAATCTTTGATTTCTCTACAAGCCAATCAACAATTTGAAACTGAAAGTATCGATAAAATAGGGCCATGGTTACCATATTCCCCCCCCCCCCCGAGAACTGCTATTCGAGTACGAGTACTTTGATGATCGAGTACAATTTCGACATGTCGAGTACGAGTACTTGCTGCCCGAGTACGAGTACCTTCTTTTCGAGTACGAGTACTTTGACATTCGAGTACGAGTACTCCAAAAAAGTACTCGAGTAGTACTCGAGTACGAGTACCGAGTACGAGTACTACACTGCAATAGGGGCGCCCTTTTCCAAGTATACGCTACTGTGGGACCTACCAAGGGTGGGGGACCATGCCCCCCAGTGGGAAAAGTGGGTTGGGGAAGCAATGGCCGCCCCCCCCCCTTTCCCCACCGGTTCCACGGGGGTGGGAGTGAAACACCCGTTATAACAGTGGCGTAGCTAGCGCGGTCATTTTTATTGGGGGGGGGGGGTAAAAAATCTTGAAAAGGGCACTTGCACATCCGTGCTGAAATGTAGACTTTTTTTACCCCGGACACTTGCCCTCCGTAAAATCAAATAGTGTGTGTGTGTGTGGGGGCATCTGTCGATGCGGGCGCTGTTCAAAACGGACGTCTGTGCACACTAATGGACAATATGGTGCTTTTCAGGGCGATACACACGCAAAATTTAAAAAAAAAAAGGCACCCGGAACGGCCGATGGGACAAAAACAAGGGCACGCCTTCTTTTTAAAAAGGGCATGTTAAAAAAAAAGGAACTCTTTACAAAATATGGGTGAGGGGGTAGCGCTGGTGAGAAAGGGCATTTGAACGGAAAGGGCAGCCTTTCCAAAATTGGGGGGGGGATACCCCCCTTACCATCCCCCAGGCCACCCCCCCCACAGGCCACGCCTATGAATAAAAGGCACTTGAACTGAAGTTTGTTTGCAACTGAACTGAAGTTTGTTTGCAAACTTTTTTTACATAAACAATAATTATTTGGGAGCGTAAATCGAAATGTGTCCGAAACATCGAACCGTACATGCTCGTATATATACCAGATCATTATGATATTGAAAGTTAACATTTGTGTCTTTCTACTTATAGGGACATAAGGACAATAATGTTGATTGGTTTAATGGTTCGTTGGGCTGGGGTTTTTTTTTGTCTGCGGATTTCAGTCACGAGTCGTATAATTTCAGTTTGCCATTGCAAGATAGCACGGACGTCGCTAGAGCCCCCCCCCCCCTCGCTTTTAAATTTTTTTTTACGGAAGCCGAGTGATCGGGGAAACAAATCCAGGCATAATTAGCTCTGTCGGCAAATTCACTGCCCCCCCCCCCCCCCATGAAAGTGGTTACAAACGTAATGAGCGGGGGACGGGGAACCATCTGACTCAAGAGGCGAAAAAGCTTAAGGGTGCGTTCGAGCAGCTCAGCCGGATCGACTCGGTTAGCCCTGTGTCAGCCCCGTGTTGTTTAATTTATTTTCGGGGCTCATCACACGTCACCTGGGTCGGCCACCACAGACCTTGTTTGTGGAGCAGAGCCTCGTAAACGTGTGTTACTCATTTAAAAAAATCCGGCAAATATGGCGCCGGACGGACAGCGTAAATCTCAAGTGGACCAAACAATCAACTTTATTTGAAGTCTAAAGCCAAAGTAAAGGTTTATTGAGATGAGACTTTATGAGGCTAAATTTTCAGCCCAACTTTTTGGAGTTTTGTAATTGACTGAAATTAGCAGTTCATCTCAAACTAAGACCTACGGAAGCGTATTTAGGACATGACCGAAAATATTTTTTTAGGCCCACTATCTTCGCCAGGGCGGATAACTATTTCGCCCGGGCGGATTACTATTTGGCCCGGGCGGATTACTATTTCGCCCGGGCGGATTACTATTTCGCCAGGGCGGATTACTATTTCGCCCGGGCGGAATAGTATTTCGCCCGGGCGGATTAGCATTTCGCCCAGGCGGATTACTATTCCGCCCGGGCGGATTACTAATTCGCCCGGGCAGACTACTAATTCGCCAGGGCAGATTACTAATTCTCCCGGCCGGGCAGACTACTAATTCGCCCGGGCCAATTAGTAATCCGTCCGGGCGAATTAGTAATCCGCCCGGGCGAAATAGAGGGCCGGAAATTTTGTTTTGGTCATGTCCTAAATACACTTCCGTAAAGACCCACTCCGAAACGGGCGCTTTAATGGTACGACGGTGGCTACGCCTTGAGCGTTCGCGTAGTTTTTAGCCCGTCTGCCTTTACCCGAATCAATCCGGGTACAACCTCGTCCCCAGTGATTACTTTATTTCCAACCGCGTTTCCAATAGTAAAGGGAAGGTAGTGGTGGGCGCGTACTGCTCGACACCCTGGGTACGAGGTTGATCCGTGTACGCTACTCGAACGCACCCAAGAGTGCGCAACATGCAAATTTTACATTGAATACCCTTTGACCTTAGCCGCGCACAAACAAGATGGCAGCCTCCATTGATGACACCGACAGTACAGAGTCTGAATCCAACCCATTTTCCTTTGACGCTTTCTTGAAGAAGAAAACTCCATCCTTTGGAGAGAAGGATGTGAAGGAGCAGTCGAAGACAGGAAAGGGTGCAGCCGTTTCGGGAGAGCTGTCGACGAAGAAAGGGAAAGGAGAGTCTGAGATTTCCGTATCGGCGAGCGGAAATGACGACAGGCATGACAGGGTCTGCGATGAATTTGAAGGTTGGCAAAGTTATTGGTAACGGAATAAATCCTGACGATCGTGAAGTGTAGGGCCCCTGTTTTGTTTTGATCAAATTAGAGTCAAAAATGTTTTTTTTTTTATTAAAAATCACGTTTACAGTCAAAAGCAGACTTTTCTCAATTCTAATGACCATGATGACACCTGTTTTGCAATTTTGAACAGATTCTTGGGGTAGAAATCACGATTTTCCTGTGCGGTTTGTGCCTTGCGATTCAGTGCACAGTGCATGCTCATGGTCATAACGGTACATCGCGCGGTGATCGCCATCTTTATTTTCGGGTCGCGTGTTGTCGCCGCGCTGTCATCGTCATTTTACCCCCAAATTTCCCTCAAAAAATCAAAACCCTGCCCTCTATCTATGACATACCTGTTTATTGAGAATGTCACCAAATAGTTTGGTAGGTCCAATAATTTTAAAGTGGATTTTGTTCCCTTATAGGAACCGGGCCCTACACTACACGATCGCCTCAATATTTTCCCTGCTAAATTTCACTTTTTAGGACATGTTAATTGTTATCCCTCTCTGATGGTAGTCCGAGTAACTAGGACTCTACGAATCGCCTTTTTTAACATTTGGACATGGTAGGGCCATAGTAGAGTCCAAGGTACATAGCCGTATTGCGTTAGTAATATTTTTTTTTTACCATTTTCACTCGTACTCCCAACCAAAATCTTCAGATTTCGCCCCCAAAACAGTCTTCAAACTGCCTTATGCGCCCCTGTAGGCTTCAGTGGGAATTGGAAATACAAATGGTGGTGGTTAGGTTTACATACCTTTGGGAAGAAAAGAGAAATTTCACCTTCAATTCGGGAAACATCCTTGTCACAAACGCCTTGTTTGAGGCTGCCATTTTGAATTCAAGAAAAGTAGACTTGTGCATGGCTCTGGCTAGACTGTTTCCAGGCAAGCATCAGACAGACCAATCACAGGGCACTTTGATTGATGACCAATCAAAGTGCCCTGTGATTGGTCAGGTGACCAATCAAAGTGCCCTGTGCTTCCTTTTCGTTGTGTTTATTGAAATCATCCTCTGAATCAAGTACGGTACTTGATTCAGCTCTAGGAGTAGGATGATTTCATTAAACATGTTAAACACAATGAAAAGGAAGCACATTCACATTAATTAAGATAAACCAAAAAAAACAAAAAGAGAGTTTAAGGAGACTTGAAGTTGAACTCAAGCCACTAGTACTCAGAGGTACAATGTAGTCACGCAATTTGTAATCTAGTGAGCTGTGAAACCATTTTGAACAGTATGTTAATTTGAGATACATGTATTGCATGGGCGTCAAGAGGGGGGAGAAAAAAAAAGAGGTCTGAAGTCATACTTTGATATTGATTTAATATACATTTAACAAAATGGGCATCTGCAGGGGTGTCAATTGGGGTGGGGGGTGAATGTCTCTCCGCCCACCATCGAAAATATGAATAAGTGAGAAAATGCTAGAGAAAGTACAAGGATTTTTGGGAACAAATGTGCTTTGCCCCTCCCCCCCCCCCTAAAAAAAATCCTGGCGATGCCCATGATGTATTGTTGTGTGATGTCTGGTTGCCTCGCTGTGACTTTACACCGTACAGTAGCCAGTGTTGAATGCATTACTACCATGACTACTGCCATAACAATTGCCATTAAAAAAAAAAAGGACTTTAAGGCCAAAAAAAAAAAGTCTCCGGTTTCTGGTATGGAGCTTGCCCCAAAAGTGGTGCGGCGACGCGGCTTTTTTTTTTTTTTTACCTGTTTTTTTTTTTTTTTTTGGCTTCAAATGTCGGCTGATGACTGCAAATGGTGCCCGACTAAACTTAGTGCTTAGTGCAAATATATGGGAGTCCAGAGAGGCCACATAAATCTTATTCTCGATCATAACCCCTTCTAAATACACGTTAAAATTGTGCAGCAGCAGAATTCCAGTCAAACCAGTGAGTTTGGCGGTTTTGAAACATCATCTTGTATTGAAAAAAAAACTTTTTCATTTTGCCGACGCGCATGGCTACGGCGACGCGCGCGCATACCAGAAACCGGAGACTTTTTTTTTTTGGCCTAATGTACTGTAGGCCTACATGTACATGTACCTTGTGTTCGGTGAGTCAAGTTGGTCTCGCAAATGGCAGCAGGAAATGTTAATTTTACCGCCATAACTTCAAACCTCTACTCTCCTAGCAGTAGTCCTCAAAGTGTGACCAATGGCTACGGAGCTATAGAGATTTGTAGCTCTACACATAGATCAATTATCAACATCCTTGATCACCACCCCCCCCCCCCTGCCCCACCAATCACCATACCCTCTTAAAGGCATTGACGTGCACTTCTCGTCTCAATCCAGGCTCACTAATTCCCAATGCAGCAGCTTCCTGCACCCTTTTTGTTCATCAATATCCTGAGCGTTGCCGCATAATTAGGCAGGCCAACTCACATTTTGGCTTCCTTTCCCTTGCTTCTGGCCAACTCGACCCCCCCCCCCTCCCCTTTCAACCCTCTTGTGTGTCTCTCTCTGTCTGGCTTTGCAAGACACGCACACAGGCTGATGACTAGGCAGTGAGTGTCAGCAATGCCTAGTGGGATTCGCCAGGCGCTTTAAAAAAAATAAAGTCCCCCGAAAGCCAGCGCGGACGACGCGCTGAACTCACTCCTGCCTGGGCTCGATCTCCAGTAGTCTTGCGTGTGCCGTCACTATGAACAATGCCAGATCAATCAGCAGTACCATATACCCTCTAAGCTGCTCTGTGGATTTAACCTGCTGTCGTGCGTGGTGCCGACATGACTTCGCTCTACAAGTTCAGGATTAGAAAAACGCCCAAAACCCAGAGCAAATCGGTCAGAGAAGGCAGTCACAAGAGAGGTCAGTACAGGCAAAAGTTAAGGATTTTGTGGTTTTTTTAGGGATGTGCATGAAAATTTGCATATTGAGTTGCTAAGGTCGGTCATCGTCTTCAGAACCAGTGAAGTGCAAATGCATGTATCATCAAGCTTTAACATCTGTTTCTAAGGCAGGAAAGAGATGGTATGTTAGTATTGAATTAATTAGTTTTAAGTAACGTGATGTCAGTGCAACTTCTCTGTAGTAAAGTGTGAGGTGACGTAAGGCCCAAGACAAATTTTGGACAGTGCACAGAAAAAAACCCAGTATGTCTAAGCCTCTGTGGTCTTTATGTAGGAAATGTCTGGTAAGATACTTTACTTAAGATTGTATGATACTTAGGGGCCTATAGGATTAGGTTGTGCTTTTGGGTTTTTCTGTTGTTTGTTTTGCCTTGAAATTGGTGGCTTCGCCTCAACTTGAGACCCGGGTTCTGTATGATTTACCGGTATGCTCTAGAATGTCATGCAATAGGGGCAGCCTTGTCATTGAATTGACAAGATTGCTGGAGACGTGGAAAAAATATCTACTCCGTGCAATTTCATCACGAAAAAGGTTGGATTTGGTAGGTTTAGCCTTGGAAAAGTAGGATTATTTTCTTAGAGTTTAGGCACTCTCCTGAAGACGGTCAGAGCATACAGACCGGAACGTTGAGTTTTTACCTCTGGTTCTTTTCAGAACCATTCTCTTAGTTGAGAAATTATTCGCACATGGTGTTTCTGCAAACCTTTCATTATTTAGGATTATTTTAGCCTCAAGTAGACAACATTTGTTGTTGCTTTTTCCTTTCGAAAAATTTATTAAGATGATTAAGTGGCTATCATACAAATGTACGTAAACTTGTCCATGCTTTGAAATTTGACAATAAGCCTGATGATGATGTTACAAAATGTCCATTTTAAAAGTGAACATTTCAAACCGCTAAATCAGAGACCAATATTTCCCATCTAAAATTGAGTAACTTTCAAGGTACATGTAAGAATTGTTTTTCATTTGACAAGTGTCGACCCCTCCAATCCACCCCTGCCCCCTCAAATATCTAAGTCAACAAAGAAATTAATAAAAACAAAAATATACACAAAGCTTGCTTTCAAATATAAATAAAAAGTACAAAATAAGAAAGTTTCCATCCTTTATCAAGCCCTGAGTTTTTGTTCCTCGTGGTTTTAAACTTGCAGAAGATGGGACTTGATAAACTCAGGCGGAAACTTGTCAGAGACAAAATGAGGCCAATTTGTGTACCCTTTCCATGGCTGGTGCGCCATGACAGCAGGCAGGTCTTTTTGTTCCTGCGTGATACACTTGATTAGGTACTGTGTGATTTCATTGTAACTGAATTTAAATAACATTGTGAATGTTCAAAAGTTTTCAGACCAGGAGGGGGGGGGGGTTGTAAATAATGACAGCAAATAAGTGACGTTTCACCATCTTTTTTGTCCTTTTTTTCTAAACTTTTGTAGATAAAGCTGAGGATAAAGACGAAGACCCCAACAATCCTTTTTCCTTTAAGGAGTTTGTTAGGAAAGACAAGCGGAAGGCCGTCTACTACAACTCCAAGGAAGAGGACATCGACGGTGTCAATCTCAGCGATAGCGAAGGGGTAATAACATAACTTGCATGGCCCCTCTCACTTCTTCATTGCATGTTTTTTTTCTCTAGCAAATTGGATATTTTTAAACTGATGAGGGCACTTTAACATGTTAAACTTGGGAAAATGCATTTTTGGAAAGTGAGTTTTACACGTGTTTTAGACTTGTGTTCTAGAGTCACATTGAAGTCAAGTACTTGAAGATTTTTAAATGAATAAATCTGATGGAGAATGCTTACTGACTGGATTGACGGGAAATATTACATGTTAAAACAGAAGGCCTAACTTTCCCGATCCTAGCCAGACCTTTGTCACGGGTAAAGTTCCTGCTGGCTTCAAAACCATAACGCCGCTTTTTTGGATTCGAAGATTGGAATAAAGTGTGGCGTTTGAAAGAGTTGGGAGCAAAGAAACGTGAAGAATGATGATTGCAGTTGTTTGAATGACTGTAGAGCATCTTAAGTTTGAATGTCATATCCATGAAAAAGTAATGCATAAAGCTTGCATGTCTGAAACCTAAGTCTGTTTGAATTGACCATATAGTCAACCTACAGGTGGGTTTTGGGGTTCCATGCAACTCTGAAACTTTAAATACCTGTTTGGAACAATATCTTTACAAAGGTGGCAACAGAAAATATGTGAATATCTCCCACTGTTCAATAGGAAAGTGCCCTCAATGGGTTGGGCAATACAGACAGTCAGTGCCTACACTTTTATCCCCAACCCATGGACAAATGCATGGTGCATGTACCTCAAGACAGTCAGGTTTGTGACTTTCTTCAGAAGTTGACCCTGTTCTTAACTTTTACAGCATGGAAACTGACAATACAATGTATGTCATCGTACTTACATACATGTATGTACTAGTTACAAATGTACATACATATTTCTGGTTTGTAATGGCATGGGAATGGTAAATTGACATAACTGTGTACTACACGTTGTGTGTACTGTAACCAATACTGAAGGAATCCTCAAGTTAACATCTCTGCATGTAGTTTTTTTTCCAAAGCTACATGTACCTATCTTTTTCGAGACAGTCACTTTACATGGTCTCCGGTAAACTTCTCCCCAAAATGCAAAACAGATATTGAAACAAGTCTGTATTTTGCATGGTCGTACAAAGCTACCTGTGCCAAAACTTGAGCCACATAATAATTAACACAAAAACTTCAAGCACATATTATATGTGCAGTACTTGTACATGTACATGTATATGTACAGGCATAGCGCATTGCACATACATAAAGGCATACAGTCACACATGTACATGCGTATAATGGGCGATGTATGTAAGTCATGCTGATTATGATACAGGTCCCTGGTACAGCCCAGCACAGTGTGATCTGAGCATGATCCTTAGCCAGGGACCGACCCATAATGACTCACCCAAGCCGATTGTTTTGTTCCTCCCGTTAAGGGATTGTCTGCTAAAAGCTGAACCTGTTTCCAGAACCCTCTGATATGGCTGTTGGCATAAAAACAAGTTAAGACAAGGGACTGGGGATAGTAGGGCCCCCCCCCCCCCCTCCCCCCGTTTGAGAAAAAAACATTCAAGAGTTGTGTTTGTGTTTGGAAAGGGGGAATCATGGAGACGATTTGCCGAAGTTTGTGGATCATTCCCCGTGTGAAGTGACTAAAAGAAAGGTATGGTCAGAGAAGAACTAAAGTACGGTACATACCCTGTACATGTACCATTCAGTCAGTTAATCCTCATTCCTCTGATGATGGTTAAAGCATACTGACTGAAACGTTGATTCCATAACTCTAGTTCTTTTGTAGAACCAACAGGGCCTATACTTCTCTTTAACCCTCCTACGCAAACATACCTCTGTGCCAAGTTGTCGTAATGCATTCAAAATCAATCAAGTGACTGTTTTCAACAGTAAAGAGCTCCCAGCCTACATGAAGCAAGATTGACTGGCTGTGACTGTTTATGTAACTTGATACAGCTATGCTTTGACTGTTGGTGATTGATAAGCCAGCTGTGCCTACCAATTGCCTGCTTTTGTCTGTTGACTGAATATGACTAGTCAGAGTGCTTACTGTTGGCGACAAGCCTGTGTAATAGCAGGGGAGGTGGATGGACTTTTTGACTGCCTGTGACTGTTCAAACAGCTGGAGGCTTAATCAGGTTCATCACTTCACATGATGAACCACAACTTGAACTCTTCTCCATGAAAAGCCTCAATTTACATTTCAATGAAACCTTTAATATGGCCTTAAAAAATGTCACATGAATTGACACAGCAGCTGCGCAGTCAATCATGTGATTCATCTAAGGAAAGTGATGCTGTGTGCAAGAATTATGCAACAACATCCCGTAGAGCTAAGGTCCTTTGAGCATCATGGGTATGATGGCCGACTTGATTATTCATGGTTGGCGGAAGGTCCGTAAGGTCTAATTTAATTATGATGGGTCTGCCCAGGGGTGTACATTTGGAGATTTTAGCCTTGGATGTTGTATGGCTATTAACTCTCCAATCGCGGGTAAGGCCAAAAAAAAAAAGTCTCCGGTTTCTGGTATGGAGCTTGCCCCAAAAGTGGTGCGGCGACGCGGCTTTTTTTTTTTTTTACCTGTTTTTTTTTTTTTTTTTTTGCTTCAAATGTCGGCTGATGACTTCAAATGGTGCCCGACTAAACTTAGTGCAAATATATGGGAGTCCAGAGAGGCCACATAAATCTTATTCTCGATCATAACCCCTTCTAAAAACACGTTAAAATTGTGCAGCAGCAGAATTCCAGTCAAACCAGTGAGTTTGGCGGTTTTGAAACATCATCTTGTATTGAAAAAAAAACTTTTTCATTTTGCCGACGTGCATGGCTACGGCGACGCGCGCGCATACCAGAAACCGGAGACTTTTTTTTTTTTGGCCTAAAAAGGCTTTTTTAATACACATACCAAAAAAAAAAACTTGTTTCATACAAATGCAAGCAGTTCAGCCATTGAGATGTCTGCCGCACAGCAAATTTGTCTTTCGGATTAGCATGTGACATTTACACGTTAAAATGTTCAAAAAAGAAAGAGAGGTAAAATCCGTTTGCAGAATTTTTCAAAACGTTTAAATGAATCCCGAATTATAAAAACAGGTACCTCTGCTCACCTGATCCTCCTTTGAGTTAAAGGCAATATGCAACATTTGCAAAATTGAGTTACTTTCAGAAATCTTGAAGTTATTGTCTGTTCTTGTTTTTCTGTTACAGATAATTAAACCTTGACTGTCACCGGTTCGTGAGATCCTGAATCAAAAAATGCGGCAGGGGAGCTGACAAGGGGGTGCTCTTCCACCAGGACAATGCCTCAGTCCACAGTGGCCATGGCTGCCATCCAGCAATGTGGATTTGAACTGGTCGAACACCCACCCTATTCTCCTGATTTGGCACCCTCTGACTTACTACCTCTTCCCAAAGATGAAGAGCATCCCAATTGTCAGCTTCCCCACTTGTCAGCTTCCCCCGCCTCATTTGTTGATTCAGGATCTCAGGAACCTGTGACTGTCGAGGTTTAATTATCTGTAGCAGAAAAACAAGAAAAGATAACAACTTCAACCTTTCTGCGTAACCATTCAACAAGTTGAACTGCGCACAATATCAGTCAAACCTGTATTTCTCATCTTCTTCTACCTTAGGCCGTGAACTTATCAATCACCCCTTGTAGATGCAAAATAAGATACACATTACAAGCTCTTTTTACATTTAGTCCAGCGGATATGTGACAAAATATCGATGAATTGTGCACTTTTGCATAAAAGCGTGAAACTTGGCACAGATGTTTATATTCATGCGAGAAAATGTTTTAGATGTGGAGCCATCGCAAATTTACCCTTTTAGGGGCGTGGCATCCATTTAAAAAAAGGGGGGCGGGACTTGTCGTGCCCGCAGTGAAAATGGTTTTTCCCACTTGTTACAAAAGCAGGAAACTTCACAAAGACATAATTATGTAGATTATTAGTGTTTTCCAGATTCGGAGCCACCAAAAAAGTACCTTTTTGGGGGGCGTGGCAGCCATTAAAAGAAAAGGGGGGGTTAATTATTATGCCCACTTTGGAAAACATTGTGCCCATATTTCATGAACGAATAAAACGTCCCACAGACGTTAATATTCTTGAGAAAAAGAATTCCAGATGTGGAGCCATCTCGAACACACCCTTTTAGGGGCGTGGCAACCATATAAGAAAATAAAGGGGGGCGGGGTTTTCATTATGCCCACCCTGGAAATATTGTTCCCACACTCATAGAGAAATGGAACTTTCCAGAAACATTGACATTCGTGAGAAAAAAAATTCCAGATGTGGAGCCATCGCGAACACACCCTTTTAGGGGCGTGGCAGCCACACCGGAAAAAAAAGGGGCGGGGTTCTCATTATGCCCAACATGGAAAAAATTTCCCACATCTCATAAACGAATGAAGCTAATTCCCACAGACATTAATATTCACGAGAAAAAAAAATTCACACGTGAAGCCATCTTAAACGCACCGTTTTAGGGGCTTGGCAGCCATAGTAAAATGGGGGGGGAAGGGGTTAGTCATGATGCCCCTATAAAAGAAAGTCATGCCTACCTTTCATTAATGGATTAAACTCCACACGGACAATATATTCATGAAAATCTTTCCTTTTTTTGTAATTTGAAGCCATCACAAACTTATCCTTTTAGATGCATGGCATCTATTTTTTTAAAAATGGGTGGGGGGGGTGCTACTAATCATTTGCCCACCATCGAACTTTCATAAATGACTAAACTTCACACAAACTTGGTGCAAGATAATAAATTCATATGTAGAGCCACAGCAAACTCATCCTATTAGAGGTGTGAGGGGCCTACTCACTGTGCCCACAATTGCAATTTTTATAATTTGTTGTTGCTTTCTTATAATGTTGATTGGCCCATAACCTATATTATTTGGTAATACAATGACTTACACCAAAGAGCATGGGTAAGTACCGGTAGGCTAACCCGTGTTATAGGGTTCAATGTGTGTACTTGCACCTATATTATCATGCACATCTAAATTCCAGAGTGATTTCATAATTACAAATGCACAGCACACAATGGCAGCCCTAAACTCTAACATTTAACATTTAAGGGCCATGGAAATCCTTTTTTAGGGGGGGGGGGAGTGTAAAATCCCCCTACCCCCTACCCGTTGCGCCGCATTGGCAGCAGATTGGGTAACAATACAAAGTGGTGGACACGTCCACTATGACTTCACATTCAATGAATCTGTGTACCCCACCACACAACCCTTTTTGGTCTGTCAGAAAAAAAGGCAGGGGAAACAATGTATTTGGAGAAGTAACACTAGTCTTTCCAGGACTAACTGAAGCACCCCAGTTTATACCCCAATTCAGATATTGTTGCAGTTGAAAGGTTTCCAGTAACTGGGTTAATATAGATGAGGCAAGAATGCATAGTGAAAGAAAACAAAGGGTTTGCCAACAGTAACTTCCAACTATAAAGGCGGCCCTGCATGTACTCCAACACATTAAACAGCTATATGGGGTGGATTTTATTATATAAAAAGCGGTCAAAATTTTCCATGTTGTGCATATTGAGTACCCCCCACCCCCCATTTTAAAAAAGATGTGAATGTTTCTGGAAAGTTCCATTTCTCTTGAGTGTGGGAACAATATTTCCAGGGTGGGCAAAATAAAAACCCCGCCCCCCTTTTTTTCTTATATGGTTGCCACGCCCCTAAAAGGGTGTGTTCGAGATGGCTCCACATCTGGAATTTTTTTTCTCATGAATGTCAATGTTTCTGGAAAGTTCCATTTCTCTATGAGTGTGGGAACAATATTTCCAGGGTGGGCATAATGAAAACCCCGCCCCCCTCTTTTTCCTTATATGGTTGCCACGCCCCTAAAAGGGTGTGTTCGAGATGGCTCCACATCTGGAATTTTTTTTCTCATGAATGTCAATGTTTGTGGAAAGTACCATTTCTCTTTGAGTGTGGGAACAATATTTCCAGGGTGGGCATAATGAAAACCCCGCCCCCCTCTTTTTCCTTATGGTTGCCACGCCCCTAAAAGAGTGTGTTCGAGATGGCTCCACATCTGGAATTTTTTTTCTCATGAATATAAACGTCTGTGGGATGTTTTATTCGTTCATGAAATATGGGCACAATGTTTTCCAAAGTGGGCATAATAATTAAACCCCCCCTTTTTTTTAATGGCTGCCACGCCCCCAAAAAGGTACTTTTTTGGTGGCTCCGAATCTGGAAAACACTAATAATCTATATAATTATGTCTTTGTGAAGTTTCCTGCTTTTGTAACAAGTGGGAAAAACCATTTTCACTACGGGCACGACAAGTCTCGCCCCCCTTTTTTTAAATGGATGCCACGCCCCTAAAAGGGTAAATTTGCGATGGCTCCACATCTAAAACATTTTCTCGCATGAATATAAACATCTGTGCCAAGTTTCACGCTTTTATGCAAAAGTGCACAATTTTTTCACATATCCGCTGGACTAATTGGGAACATTCCAGTAAATACAATACATTTGAGCTTCAACTTTCTTCCAAGAAAGTGCATTGTAACACACCTTTATAATCTCTGCCTTTTGTTGGTAGATATGTATTCTAACTACAAATTCCCATTCTTGTTTTGTTGTTGCATGCTGCATGTACTCTTGAAGCATGAAGACAGAAATCTCAAGGAGCCTGCTAAGGAACTGCTTGATATTTTCAATGATGAAGATGACAATGGGGAAGGAATTGTAAGTAAAGATAAATCTGTCTCTCATACAAGTAGACATTTATAGCATAGTTCATCTAGTAAAAGACAAAATTGAGCACTCCACAGAGAAGTGGACCACACCAAATTCTGAGGTATTAAAATTGCATCTGGGGTGCATTCCACTTGCTAACGTTTGCCAACGCTGTTAGTGCAAGCAGGATTGACTGTTTGCCACCAACGTTAGCAAAGTAAGGCTTAAGTCTTTTGCTATGTTTTGCATTATGGCCGACACACACAGTTGTTTTTAATTCTCATGAATGCCATTACAAATTGAAAAACACTGTACAAACTCTAGTGTGGTTTGGAATTTCTTTGCTTATATTTAAATTCCAAGTTTCTCCTGAAGGTTTTGACATTGTACGGGCTGAAATTGTCCATTTTCTAAATTCCAAGTATAAAGTACATGTATATTACTGGCAACATTTTACTTACAATCACAACTAATATTGTGTGGATTTTTAAAAGCTGCCATATCCAAATAGTGACACTTGCTGGATTGGCATACAGGGTGCTGCCATGTTAACAACAGTTTTCGTATAACATTAACGTTCGTGTGACTGGAACACATCCCTGCACTCACACAGTGTGAAGCGATGTTTTTACGTATTATACATAATGTATAGGCCTATCTTTTTTTGCATTGCACCACATAATGCTCACCACAGTTGTTCGTGATACCATACGGTACCAACTCTTCACAAACAAACAAATAACACTTGGCTGTGTGTAATTTGCACATTCCTTGGGAATCTGACACGTGGATTGAATGAATTTAACTCGACTTGAGAATTATGGGTGTGTATCGGAACCAGGCACCCGAGTACCTGATCGCTGATATCAGTAACCGGTTCCAGATTATGGAATCCGGTACCCGTAACCAACTTTACAAATTACTTAGTAACTCCTCAGCCAATGAAAAAGAGTGGTTTTGAATGCCATTTGTGGGGAAACCAGGCTACATGGAAAACCAAAAACAGATTTCATGTTTATGTGCATTTTAAAGCAAGACATATGACGCTCATGAAAGTTGAAGTATACACCCTAAAGCTATAAAGCCCTTCAGACACCACCAATATTCACATTGTTCAGTTTTGTTAAGGACTAGAGTTGCTGATAATTGACCTATTGCGGTAGAATTGCGCCAACGCACATTATGAAGTATTGTCCAATGACACGATATACAAATGGACGCGGAACGAGCAAAATCTAAGACAAATAAACTTAACGTTCAAAATTCCACAGGGTTGACTAAGGGGCGTGGCTAACTCACAAACGGCGATAGGTCAATAGAGGGAATTTACCAGGTTGCGTTTTTTTGGTCGTCTTCAGTTTTGATAAGAGTGTCTATTACGGATACCCGGGTACCTGTGTTTTACTTCAATAGGGTACCCGGTTCCCGTACAACTCGTAAATTGCACACCACCTGAGATACATGTATTTTCCAAATATTGCCATCTTTTTTATAACTTTTATAATGGAGCAAATGTGACAACACAAAATACATGTACTGTACAACATGGTTAATTTGGGGAAAGCAGTCAACTTGAAGTCAAGTCGTTAGACAGCTGTGTTTATCCACTGGTGCCACCGATATGAACCAGGGCTGCGCCATTATGTTAATACTATGCCTGCTGTTCAACATTCCGAATTGGAATCGACGCACATGCATTTTGGAGCCGAGGTTGCACTGAACGTTCCCGCATGTTACACCGCACGCTACTTGTAACCCCTGGACGGTACTGTATGCGTTATAAAGTACATTGTCAATGCCAGTGCCGGTGGTTCGGTATGATACGCGGAGGCGCAGGCAGACTAAACCCGGCCAATTACCGGCTTGATTTCAAGTCTAGGAAAGCAGTAACTGGTTCTCTCAATTTGCGTTGACTACTTCCCTATGCAAAGTGCCCATAACATCTCAGAACCAGCAATTTTGCAGTATTTTGCCTGAAAACATTTTGTATACCTGAAGTGCTTTATACTTCCGTTTGTAAAGTCTTATACCATCAAGTTATAATACCAGCAAACATACATTACACATCAACACTTCAACTGTTAACAAAACCTGAAATTTTATAGGTTTTTAGTCACGTGTGAACCAAACATACCCTCACTTCTGCGGTCCGAATTGTACATGTGTAATGCATGATTTTGTCTCGGTGGGGTTTCGGGCGAAATGCCAGCAACTTTCCGATGAAATGTTAATGAGCAACGGGAAGCCGCATTAAGACCGTACTGGTTGGTGCCATGTCCAACTCGAGTCACTTAGGACATGAACTTTGAAATTCGGAAGTCAGCTAGGATGATTAAATGGCTATATCGGAGCGGTCTATTTTTGAACATTCCTCTCCATGGAATTGAAACTGTTTTGTATTTCTGTCTAAATTTCATTAAGATGTTTCTGTTTTTTTTGTTTGGCAAAGGACTGACAGAGACAATGCTCTTTAGGTTTTTGAATGTTTCTTTATGCATCATATAGATTTTAGCTTTTGAAATTAAAGAGATAATTTGATGGGTTTTTTTTTGTGATTGGAGGATGCCTCTTGGTTGTCTGTGCATGGTTGTCTGTTTGAGCATTTTTTTATTAAAAAATACGCAGGTGCAGTTCTCCTACAAAGATGGCCGTCATTGAGCGAGCCCTATAAGTTGTGGCTTGACTTGGGATTTGATGATTTCTGATGGACTTGTGGGGGCTTGTAAGGTCTTGACTACAACACTGTCGTAAGTTTCATTATGAAGACAAATCTACCGAACTGCCACTCGTTTTACTTTCATAGTGATTTATCAATATCTTGCTCTGTTTTCACTCTTTGTAAACTTTCAAGTCCGATAATGTCAAATGATCTGGTGAGAGCTCATGAATACATAATTCACTAAGTGTCCCAGGAGGTACATGTATCTCAGGGAGGATTCAAATTTGATATTGGTAACAAAACAATAAGATCAGACAAAATAAAATAAAAAAAAAAAGTACATCAAGTTTGTCCCAAACCAATATGGCCCATCAGGCCGGCGTTTATCTCCGGTTTCAGTGGCATGAAACGACTGAGAATATTTCTATTCCCCCTGGATGGGATGCCAGTCCATCGCAGGTTACTCCCCAGCTAATGCCGGTACTCATTTATACTCCTGGGTGGAGAGAGGCAAGTGGGGGTGAAGTGGCTTGCCCAAGGACACAACGTATGGCCAGCAGCTGGATTTGAACCCCTGACCCTCTGATCATGAGTCACGAACCCTAACTACTTGGCCACACTTCCCCACAGAATTGGAAAAAGAAAACCCAATTTTGCTAAGCATTCCTGTAATAATAAAACATTGTAAAAATATTTTGGGGGGGGGGAGGGGAGTAATCATCCTTACTCGAAGCTGAAAAGCTAACTTGTGAAGGATGCGGCTACAGCATGGTTGAACTGAAGGCATGTAAATGCGCCTTAGGCAGCCGCCACACGACCCATGTGTCTGACCATGGAGCACAGCCAGAGATCGAAAATATTGATATTTGTGGAGGAAGGAAAACCGAAGAGCTCAGAGAACAACCCATGTGGCACAGGAGAAAATCAACGAACTACTACTGGCATATGGTCTGAGCCGGGAATCGAACCCGGGCCACATTGGTGAGAGGCGAACGCTTTACACACTAGCCACCCATGCCACCCATCCTGTAGTACAGTACTTACAACCTCGTCCTGTCCGTCATATTGGTGCTTGCATGCATAACCTTCAATAATCCTTGAACTGACATCCCTTTTTTGACAGGCACATTTGATTAAGTGAAAAGGAAAAAAGTCTATTTTGCCAATCAAAAAATCAAACGAGAGCTTACTCGGTCTTCTGAGCTTAATGTATCCATAAATGGGAGCTGCTTTTGTTGAAGGCAGTGAAAGTGTGAAATAAAGGCATGAAAGAAAATGAAGTTGGGGAGCGTGTGTAGGTGACCGTAGTTTTAGAAGCACATTGCCAAATGTCTTTTCATAAACACAAACTTCTGTTTTACAGACTACAGAAATAGCTTTGTATGACAAGTCTGACTAATCGACTGCAGTATAGTCATTACTGGTGACTATTATTCAATATTTGTTTTTTTAAATAGCTTTGGTACCTTGACTGGTTGTAATGCTACAACTAGTTGTTGTGCCATGACTAGTCATTGCACAGCAACTAGTTCTTGGGACCAGTTGGTTGGGACATTGACGAGGAAGGTTTGTTGGAAAAACAAAGCACATGTTGATTCCTTTGGAATTTATGAAATGATCATTTCAATGGGCATTTCAACAATCAAAAATACTCTGTAAAACCTAGAATAAAACTTCACCGTCAAGAAAGTGGATGAGTGCAACACTGTCCAAAATGCTTTCTTAGCATAGATAGACCAAGCTGTATCGATGTAGCGCTTCATTGATTGTTGATATTTCCTAATAACAACGCTAGTTGTGACTTTTTATCACACAACTACCTGACTAGTGAATTTTACTAGCAACACAGCACAATATATACAGAAATGTGGAGTGTGATATACCCTGGCACAGGAAACTTCCTGTTGACGTCATCAGTATCTCAGCTAGGCTTTCACTCAGAGCGAGCACCGCCTTTTTCTTCTCACAAACGCATTCAATCCGGGGGATTGTTGTCCAATTACAACACAACTTGCCATTTTTGTCTTTCGGTGAATTAAACCCTTAAAAAGATAATTGGGTGTTATGCCCGGCCTCCAGGATTTCAATAGAGTGAAACTTTGTTAGTCAAGAAAGTTTGTAGAAGAAGGGTTGTAAGTGGAGGAAATGAGTCAGGCAGTGAGCTAATGACGCGACTGTGGCCGTGGTGCTTGGTGTCAACCTAAACCTGCTCTCTGTTCCCTCTCAAGTCCCTGTCTGTCTGCTTGTCTGTTGGTCAGTTTCGGCGACCTCAACTCTTCGTCAGGGGGCTCTGTGTCACCGGCGTGCGACTGGCTGACTCATGAATAGAAGGGACTGATGTAGGATATACTCCTTGTGCTCGATCGGCAACGAGTTAATATAGTTATTCTTCAGGGAGTCCGTAACATTTCATCCTTGGTGAATATGGCCTGCACCTTAAAGGGAAGTTTATAGCATGGACACTGCGTACTGGCCTGGTCTAGCAGCTACATTGTTGGCATCGCTTGCTGTGTAATGTTTGTGTCCCTTTGCAGGACATTTTACTGTGATCAGCTGAATATTAGGAGGAGTGTGCCGGTGTCTGTGAGGGCAGTGTTGTTTGTTGAGAGGAACATCATAAAGTGCTCCCCATAGGAATTTAGCAGATATCTTGAATGATTGTCTGCCAGTCAACCAGGAGAAAACTTTATTGGAATAGACGTTGATCACTCCGGTCAAACAGACCCACAGGTCAGTGGAATATTTTATTCAAGTGTTTCTGTCACTCAGAAAGTTCTTCTTTTGCACTCTGGTATGGGACAGAGTGCAGGTGTCCTTCAGCAAGACAGTTTACAAACTTCTTCACACCTTAGGGTATCACTCTTGACTAGGTTTGCAGGTAAGCATGGTTCTCTAGCAACCATATAACTTCAGGGCCAAGTTCGTGCAAGGACCATTAGTCGACTAGTGGTTGATTTGTGACGCACCTTACGCCTGCGCACTAATAGCAACGTGCGAACGTCTCTCGTCAAACGCTCAGTCAAAATGTCATCGCAAAACTTATGGATCCTGGCTCCCTGTTATACATTATGAATGCGTGCGGCTATTAGTTACCAGCGATGCAACCAGCCTCAGTACGTTGGTTCCAAATAGTTGACTAGCGTAGTCAACCATCGTCGACTAGACAGAGTTCGGGCAAATAAAAAACCGAAGAAAGCAAACCATGGACGTTATGGTGACCTCAAAAAACATCCACCGAAGTTTAAGGGACAAAGACCGAAAGCAGCTGGCCACTATCATAGCCCCCTGGCTAATTGGTTCTGGTTACTTCACTGCACAAACACACCCTCAGTGGTGAAAAAAAAAAATCATATTACACTTTGAATTCACTGTTTTCATCAAACACCTGGTAGCCATGCAAAAACCATACAGGTTTTTGTCACATTGGGATTAAACCTAAATAACAACCCTAGCGCAATACGTGTGCAAACAAGAATTCATAAAAAGTGTGTCCCACGCATGGAAAGTTTGTGTGTTTCGTTAAGTGCCATAGACTCATGCATGGAGTTTGCAAGCCCTGTTACCGAATGTTTTTCTTTTGTGCCATAAAAGTGAAAATGGCACTCAGTGAAGAATCATCATGCTTGTTTTTTGTTAGCATGCAATGCTTGCACTGAAAAAGGGCCCCTTATTAGATACAAATTGACTAGCTATGAGGTCACTAGTGCATGTCTATGCATCCCAAGGGACTTATGAGTGACCAGAAGAGGGTCCTATTTCCAGAGGAGGCACGAGTGTGTCTTTGCTGTAACTCATGAGGTGAACACTCCTCTTAAGACCAACCCGACCAACCATATGGGCCACTCGGGTTGGGACACACCATTTTGGAGAGTTTGCCCTTGGGGATTACTAAGACTCTTAACCGCACTTATCCTATAATTGGTTCCATAAGGAGCTAAGGTCACTCTGCCTTAGAGATTTCGAGCATATTATATTGTTGCTAATTTCAATCGAGAAGTATTATCATGATGATGTACCTGAAATGTTGACTTGTTTTATATGTTGAACTGTGAAAATCGGTGAATAAATGGCCGAGAACGATCTTTTACTGCTATGCTAGCATAAACCACAATCACCAGAAGGTTATAGTTCCAGAAAGCAGTGTGGCCAACAGGTGGTAGTTCATTTAACCACAAGTGATTATCTCGCTGGGACTGTAGAGCAGGGAGGGGAGTTTTGTTTACTAAAGGGCTCCCCAGGGCTCCCAACAGAGGCCCAAAATGGTGTGTGAAACTAGCCACTTTCTTAAGAGGGCCGTTTTCGTCATGTTTAGTTTTTATCATGGGTTTTGGTTTCTTTTTGTTACTTTTTACAGCAGTTCCTGGATATGGGTAACCAGGCAAGTCAGGGCCCGCATGGGAGCAGTTCCCCTGATGGAAAGGCATCACAGAGACGAGCAACAAGCAGTGGTGTGCCCAGCCGCTCCAGAGGCAAGGCACATCGGTCTGCTCAGAGCGCTATCAACCCAGTCCCTCCGATCCCTCCCCATGGTCACAACGCCAATGTCGACTTCCAATCCCACGCTCCGCCAGGGTCGCCTGCAAATCCAATCAAAGCCACCCCTATCACGGCTACTGATGTGGATAAGGCAGCCCGAGGAGCGGAGTTTGTGGACTTTATTTATGACTACGCCACTAAGGATGACGACCAGGAGGCACCAGAGAGAACCACGCGCAGCAACACGGGGACCAACATGAGCAACGGCCCGCCCAAGCCTGCGGACCGTAAGCAAGGCAGGGAACGGGCAAGGGCCCACACCCATGGCCACGGTCCCAGGAAACTCAAAACGGCCGCTGCTGCCACCAACAAAGCAGGCAACACCAAGAGCCAGGTGGTGGCTGACTACATGGATGCCACCGTCAATGCCCAGGATCTACTGTCGCCTTCCTCGCTGTCCACCTCTCTGACATCAGTACCTACCCTCTCAGTGAACAACGGCACCGAAGTGGACGAGTCTTCGTTGGTACCAAAGCCAGGCAGGGAGCGTGCCCGCGCGCAGTCGCATGGCCACCGCAAGAAACTGAACAAGAAGGCCCCCGAACCCCCAGCCAAGAAAGAAACCACACAGTCGGTCCCCGAGATTGTCCATGCAGTGGCCGCGGAAAATGGCCACAACATCTATCAGAGTCCCCGGCCCCGGCCCCGGGCCAATGGATTCGGAGCCGGAGCCACGTCAAACAAGTCCGCAGATATCCTGGTAAAGGAGAACGGCGAGGCCAAGACAGAGAATGAGATCTACACTAGCCAGCCCATGCCAGAAAACGTGGAGGAATTGACAACTGAGGTTACCAGACTAAGAAGTAGCAACAGGCATCTGAGGCAAGAACTAGCCGATGCCAAGAAGGCTGTGGAAAAAGATGCCAAAAAGTAAAGCAAATCCAAACAGTTTTACTGAATTTGTTGAGCTTTATACACCTGTTTCAGACTGGTATTCCAGATTCGCGTGAACCGATGTTGTGAAGATTTGAATTGAAAGCATGAAAAGTTAGAAATTTGGATAGAAGCAGCTACATGTAGGCCGAAAATGATTGACTGTTGCATTCATTTGGAATGACTCCAAAAGCTATTAAATCAAAATTTAGTACCCAATATTTGTCTGTCTGGAACCATATTCTATATTTGGGTCAACTTGAGTTGCTCCAAAAAGAATTTCATCCAGTGCATTTCAGAATGCTAGTTTGAAACAGATGTCAGATGGTCATTTTGCACTTGTCAATGACATAGATATCTTTTGATTTTGCTAAAATATTCTTTAAAATCTGGCACACCTTTTTTTTTTTAAAACAATCAATACAAGGATTTTTTTTAAACTCAGCAGCAATAAATTATAGTACAGTGCCAGTTCTGTAGTGAAAAAACAACTTGCATATCCTTATTGAGATTATCTTCTGAAGTTCTGAGCTTGCGTATTCTGCAGCTTCACTGGCCATTTTGGGGGGTAGTTCTTTATTTTTATTTTACAACATTGCTTGACTGGTGTGTTGCCTGTCACTGGTTTTTGATCTAGGATTGAGGGGATGGAGGTCGAGATGCGAAGGTTGCGAGACCGAGAGGCCGAAGATGCCAAGACCTTGGAGACGATGGTGCATCACGTGGAGGCCAACCTCACCAGAACCACGGTGAGCTTATCTCAAAGTATAAACTCTGTACAGCAACTCTGTCCCCGGTGCTCATGCATGTGACTCTGTGCACGGACAGTGTAGATGGTGTTTTGCGACCATTTTCGAAAAGGACACACCACATGCGCGTACTGGTTCGCACGCGTTTGGTGTACATACGCACGACTGATTTTATCCTGAATGTGCACAAGCTAGAGCATCTTCGTGTGAGTGTCAGACGTCAATAGCAATTATGTTCAAGTGTCCCTCCTAGTGGTTTCCCCCAACTCTCCCTTTGGGGGTACTTGCGCAGTGAGTCCATTGACTCTGCATTCACAGGGTTCCACCTTATCAGTAGTCCGCTTACCAAATGCGGGTGAAAGCAGCGGCGGACTAGTCAAAACCATTCCCCAAGTAGTCCGCCTGGCAAGTCAAAATTATTGTAAAATAACATTGTTGTTTATGACATTTGGTGCAAATTTCGAAGACTAGTGAAAAGGCCCAATGGCTAGATAAGAGTCGGTTTCGCTAGTCCAGCTGGCTGAAAAAAAGTTAAGAGCGAACCCTTCATTAATACCCCTGCATTTGGTTACAAAGAGTGAATTGGGAGGGATACATTGCTGCAGTTTGCCAGGCACGGACATGAAGGTGATGACGGTTTGTGCACATTAAGCTTAAAATTATAATTGATCAATGATATTGATTGGGACTGGATTTGAACCTGCGGCCTCAGGAACACTAACTCTAGCTCTACTAACTGTGCTCTCCAACCCTATATTGGTGGTTCCTGGCTTTGTCAATATCTTTGTTCAAGGGGCGCTAGTGCTATATCCCAGGTTTGCACAATTACGTATGTTGCTAGCGTCGTGACTTTGAGCGTGATCCCTGACTACATGGCATATGTACAGGTTTATGGTTTCTGACTAGCTTCCGTTGAACAAAGACATTGGCAAAACTGGGGAACTGCCAGCTTAGGGCTGGAAAGTTCAGTTGGTGAAGTGCCTGTATGGCATTCCGGAGGTTAGAGGTTCAAACCCCGCTCTCATCGGTTGTTATGCAGGACATGTTCATGTACAATCTGCTGTCCACGAATAGTATCCATACGGGTCATGAGCACTCTGCATCATGTGCAGGTGAATCTGTGCTTGCCAGCGGCGTAGCCAGGGTTCTCATCATAGGGGTGCCGAGTTTGGGGGGGGGGGGCAGGATGTTACCGAAGTCTTATATAGCGCACGTATAACTACAACAATTAGGTACTCAAGGCGCTGGAAATTATGTCTATTATTAGAGCCAGGTAAATGAAGTACATGAGAAATATGAGAACCATTATGTAGCACCTTTATAATGGTTTGAAAGGTGATGCGGTACATTAAGCAGACACTGCCAGAAACATCGGGGCAAACCCCTTCTCTTAGCGATAAGTGTTACTGGGTTCTTTAACGTGCATTACACAACACACGGGACCTAAGGCTTTACGGCCCATCCGAAGGACGAAGCAATAATGGTAAAGTGCCTTGCTCAAGAGCACAAGCACCATGTTCCCACGCTCAGGATTAGAACCCATGTACCACGAACACCGTAACCATTGGACCACAGCACCCCATGTGGGGGGGGGGGGCAATATCTGTTAAACCTGTTAACCATTGTCACTTATAGGACTAACAAATTTCCAGTGGGGGTCGACTTGGGGGGCGATGATTTTTTTTTATGGCAACCCCCCCCCCCCCTCCCACTTGGCAATGCCGCTGAGGCCTGCATGCATTGTGTCCTTCTAGACAGGTAGCGCCATCTGTTCCTGTCCATAATTATTCAAAAGTTTCAACAATTTCATTTCTAGCGGTCACATTGACTTTTTGAATACAGCTACGTTCATATCCATCACCATGATTTAAGGACGCTAGCACTGGAGTCAATTGTTTGGACAAACATGGCAAATAGTCGGTAAATGCTCGATGTCCATGCAAATTATTTCACATCCTCTGCAATTTTTTAATGTTGTAATGCATCAATGTAACTTTTTCATCATTTTTATGACAGTGGTCTTTTTTTTTATTTCTGATGCAGGAGAGAGCTGTCACAGCAGAAACCACCATCACCAAATTGAAAGCAGAAATCAAAACACTGAAGGTATAGTAATTAGGGTCTTTCTTTTGCTATAACGGCATATCAAAGTTGTGTTGTAAGCCTGTGCCTTTCTTGGTCCACAAATATCCTGAACAACACGTATCAAGGCGATCTATGTGACCCGTCACCACAAAATGAACATAAACTCAGAGTTTTTAAGAATTGACTTGCTTTTATTCCTTGATTCTGCAAAACAAGGGCTTTATAAAGGTATCTACATTTAAGTTCTGTCACCGAAATAAAGGCCGCCAACCAGATTGAACTTCGAAAAGTAACTTTCTTTAGAAAATGCCATGGCATTTAAAAATTCTGCTGTTATAATGAACTGTCAAGTAATTAACTGAAAGTAGGTTTTAAACAAATTTGTCAGAGCAAAAAATATGGGCAACGGTAGAACAGGACTTACAGATTGAGGTTCACCTGAAAACAAAAAATATCGACCATCCCTTAAAATTGTGACTTTACAAAAATGTTGACCCTACCTTACTGCAAACTAGCAGTTTCCGTCTTTATGCTCATTTTATGGTGACAGGTTACATAAGTGTAGTAGGAGCCTACGTTCTAAGGTACGCAGCATGTGATTGGACACACACATCCTGACATAGGTTTGCAAAAACTCTGTAGTGTAATATTAGCCAAACAAAGTTATAAGCCATTTTTATGGTGGTGCTATGTCTGCGCGCACGCCACACGCGTTCTTAAAGGCGCGCACATTTTGGTAGCTCTGTTGGTCAAAGGAACCGGAAGTGCATCCCTATAGCCTGACATGAGCACGACTCGCGCGAGCCTGGTGCCACCATAAAAAATCACTGTTGCTGAATTAGTCTATAGACCCCTGAGGCGAAGCTGAGTGAACTAGTTTGTCAACTTCCAGTACCGAGGCGAGCTAAAAATCGACTACCCACCCTCAAACCATGTTATACATGTATTAGTTTACTATGTCAAATATCTTTTGGTTGTTACTTGTGGCGTAGGGCGAGATCACTGCCCTGTCCACGAAGAACAAGAAACTGGAAGAAGGGACGGAACTGCAAGAGCTGAAGGAGAAATCCCACGCAGCTTCTGTCAAGCTAGCCACAGCCGCCAAAGAAGCAGATGCGTCCATCAAGTAAGTTGTGAATCAAAACTGTGAGGTGCATGTGGGCTACATTTTGATTGGACTTGTGTAATGCCACCGTGATCATTGACAGAACTGTTGTGTAGTCCATCGCTAGTCCAGATCAGTCACAAGTGGAATGCTGGGCCTCGTGGTCTGGAGAATTGAATTGGTGTTCTGCAGGTTGTGGGTTCAAGTCCTGCCTGGGGTCGTGGTGCGTGTACCCTTGGGCAAGGCACTTTGTCACTCATTGCTTCTCTACCCAGGAGTAAATGGGTACTTGTGAGGGTAGAGATGGTTATTGTGGTTGATTTTAGCTGCTTTGCGCCGAAATGGCAGCATCGAGCTGTATGTACTCCCCAGGGAGCTGAGATTGTCTTTGGAATATTTCATTGGCCCAATGAGCATGGTTATAATGATGGAGCGCCTTGAGCACCAATACTGGTGGATACGTGCGCTTTATAAATACACATGAGGCCTAAGGTAATAGATGCTAGGCAATAATAGGCAGTAGATGCTAGTAATAGGCAGGGATGCTATTGCTGGCTATAGCTCGAATTCCGTCTTTTTAATGTTTTGGAGAAAAAACTCCCGCATTCCATCCAATTTAGGAACTGAAAATTCCATTTAGTATTTTTGCCCTAACTTACTAGTATCATAACATTAGTAAGCGACTGAAGGGGGAGGTGGTTGCGACCCCCCCCCCCCACCCCCCTCTAGATCTGATACTGGTGTTTGTGCTTTTCAGGGAAACCACATTTTTTTTCTTTCAATGGGCTTGTTGCCATGAATTTCACCGTGCAAAAAAACCTGACATGTGCTCTTACAATATTTGTAATAAGAGACATGCACTCTTAGATGAGTAATTATTGTAAAGTGGCTTTCTCATGGACACAAGTTCCAATATCTCAAGGGAGGAGCTGAAGTGAAATCTTACCCTACAATTGCAGGATTTCAATGATATCCTACAAAGCTCCAATATCATAAAGGAGGTAGGACTAAGATTTATGTAAGGCCAAAAAAACAAATTAGAAGTCTTCGGTTTCTGGTATGGAGCTTGACCCCAAAAGTGGTGCGGCGATGCACCTTTATTTTTATTTTTAAAATGTTGGCTGATGTTGCAGGTGACGCTTCAATCCCCTTAAAACTCTCAAAAATATCCTTCAGGGTGGAGCTTGAGGTGACCTCAGTAAGGCCATAGGGCTCGAGACTTCTGCACCCACTTATGATCTCGACCGACACGAACATTCTACGGTAAATTTGGATAGTCAAGACAAAAATCAGAGAAAACGGTAACGTCAGACCGTATATACATGTACAGCGCTAGCGACATCCACATCGTGCATGAGCCACTGATCTCTATGAGCTGCCAGGCTGGTCTTTAGTCTGCTCCCTTAACATATTGCGATAATTAAAAAGATACACAACCATCGCTCCCTCAGTCTGGCTTCCAGATGCACCATTACAAAATTACAACACTGTCTGCAAATGGTGCCCAACAAAATTTAGTCCAAAATATATGGGAGCCCAGAGAGGCCGTAAAGCTTACACTTGATCATGACCCCATCTTTTTAATTTTGCTGACACGCATGGCTACGGCGACCGTGCACGCACATACCAGAAACCAGAGACTTTTGGGGGCCTAAAGTAGCATTTGGACTCAGAAATTCTGGCTTTATGTTATTATTCTTTTTTTTTTTCTTTTTTTTCTTCTTTTTCTTTTCTTCTAGGCAAATGGCGACTGGAGTAGAAGCCTTAAAGCTCCTGGCCGAGACACTTGCCTGCATTGACCGCATCTCAGAAGTGCCCAAATCATTTGGCACTGCCTTATGAGGTCTAGCACAGCAATTCAAAAGTATTAGCAAACGTTCTAAAGATTTCGCAAAATAGCACAAAGTAGGTATATATTAATATAAAGCTAACAGTAATTATTGTATTGTATTGTAATTTATAGCCATTTACACTGAAAAGAAGTATTTTTCCAAATAATATTTTTGAAATTGTTTCTTTGTATTTTAGAGATATAATTATCAACATTTTTTTTATTAATTCTTCTGCTATCTGAACAATCTGAATAGTCAAAAATCACAGACAGTCAAAAATCAATCGTCTTCCCCTGCCATGCCTTTTACATAGGCTAGTCACAAAGTCATAGCCAGTAAATCCTGCTTTATGTAGGCTGGGAACTCTTAAATGTTAAAAACAGTCACTTGACTGAAAGGACAACTTGGCACAGAATGTATATTTGCATAGGAGGGTTAACGAAGGGAACATGTAAAAAAGAATGGAGTTATGTTAGAATCCCAATTATTTTCTGTAACAATGACGATTTCAAATGCAAAATCTATGGATGCCCAGCAGCATTTTTGCTGTATTTCCCCCTTTTTTCTTGAGTCTTTAGAAAATGAATCTGTGATGGAAACTGGACATCGTGCACAGCAAGCGCGTAAAGGTATTGCTCGTGCGCAGCTGATTATTTCGTAATGAAATGTAAAAAGGTCGCAAAATGCTTATGGTTTTCTCATTGGTCACTTTATTACTGAAATCCTTTGTTACATCGTATGTTGAGTTTACATCATGTATGTATTGAACCAAATACATACATCTATTTCAATTTTAATTTTGTTTATACTTTCAGGAATATTAAAAATATTTCATTGAATTTTTTTTTACTCTCAGGTATTGTTTTAGTTTATGTGCAAAAAGTGCAGGCATTGAGAGGTAACAGTTCCTGCTAAAAGGTAGTGGACGCCATTTGCAAACAATCAAAAATGAAACTGTCAAAATATCATGAAATATTCTGCTTGGTTGCAAGTACGTAATAGGATCAAGCATCCTGTGTAGTACAACAGATAGGTGATGGGATTGTGCCTTTGATGATACAAGCATGGCATTTGGCACACAGTCTGTCTTAAGAAAGATATTTGGCTATCCACTCCGTTCACAAATACCCCCTCACTGGCAAAGAAAGTACAGTTGGGGGTGACCGACCGACGCCAGCTTGCCTGACTGTGATATTGCCGCGACGCCCGGCAGTACCACTGCATGTACATAGTACAAATCCCCTGGTGTACGTGCGTCACACACAAGGAACGGTGCGCGTCAATCAGCTACATGTCCGGCCCATGGGACGTCGTTGCTAGGTAAAAGGGGGCCCTCTTTCGTTGGCGCACGGAGCCCATAGGGCCATCTCAGATTTGTCCTTTCAGAAAAAGCTGTAGGTAGAATAACAAGCAATTTTCAAAAAATTTTAAATGCCTGCCATTGCATGTTATTTCTACCGATATTTGTTTTCAAAGGACAAATCTGCGATGGCCCTATAGCCAGATATCTTTCTTAAGACATACTCTGACTTTGTGCCAAATGCCATGCTTGTATCATCAAAGGCACAATTCCCCCAAATATTTTCCCTATATGCCCCACTAGTGAACTCATTTCGCCTGGTACGTTGTCATTTTCGAGAAGAGAAATTGCCATCTTTTCCTCACAATGGTAAGGACCAAACCATCGCTCTTTCAATGGCAACCTATGGTTTGTGTAAAAAAAAAAAAGATGATGAATTTTTTCAGTTATCTAAAAACGTATATCTACTGAGCTGAACTTTCGACAGGTTAGTTTTTCTAATAAGCTGCTTCAAATTTATTGTATTGTTCCCAAATCGGCAAAACACATGTTTTGCCAATGGCGTCCATAACCTGTAAAGTGAAACACTAATTCTGCAATCTGTTTTAATTGGGCCTGATACTTATAATAATTACGGGGAATGGTACCTTAGGGGGACATTCCCATAGGGTTGTGTACAAAAATGTTCCAAGTTTAATTACCCCTAACCCCAATTTCCTTTATCCTACCCCCGCGAATTCTGGTAATTTACGTTTTGGACCATGAGCAATTGATCTAGCCTATTTGCGATGGTAAAACTTTGCCTTCTTAACATAAGTTGTGTCTCCTTAATGTCCGGTGTTTCAGGTTTAACATATGACGAAAAATGTCGCCTTAAAAGTACATTAACAGGAATAATGAACATAATCTTTCAAATCAAACACTCTTTTATAAAACCAATTTATGAATAATAATTTTATGAGGTATTAGGGACCAAACTTTAGAAGTGACATATGTCATGACTACTTCGTCCCAAGTGCAGGGGTTCTGCCTTTGGGGAACAGTCATGTAGTGTTTGATGGGCCGTGATTTTCCGTTCTTTGTTATCGATGTCATCTTCTTATGGACTCTGGCACGAACAGTACGCGCCAGGCGTGAACTTTTCCTAAGATCCACTGATTTCCTCGTCTTTTACTTCTCATGAATGCCATACTAATTGAAAAGCACTGTGCAAAGTGTTTTCAAGGTACGGAGTTTTAAACACAACCGCCGTTTTAAGGTTCTGTCCACGGATCACAAAAAGTTCAGTGTTCTATCAGCAAAACGAAAACAAATCACATAAGGATGTGTGTGAATTGTTTTCGTTTTGCTGAAAGAACGCTCTCCTTTTTTGTGATCCGTGGACAGAACTTTAAAACGGTGGTCGTGTTTAAAACTCCGTAACTTTAAAAGTACATGAGTGATTTGAATGATTCTTGTACTAAAAGAAAGCTTTTGAATTGGGCTTATCATATCCTAGATTTTGTAAGTGCTACATGCAGAACTTCACTAAAACAATAGTCCCAACATTTGGGTTTCGGTTTTTTTACTCACCCTATATAGTGCATGACGTAAAGATAGTGTGAAAATAAAAGCGGATTCATACATATGTACCCCAATACCTATGTTCCCCAATCCTAACCATCTTACCCTTACCCCCAACCCTAAGGATTTTGGGGGAACATCGGTATTGGGAACTTCGGTTAGACCCAGTGAAAAGCTGCACTGTAGGGATTCTACTGATTTTTGTTGTACATGGATTCACGTTACCCAAAATGCCTTTGCATGTCTGAACTGCAGTTATGCAGACAATTAGAGAAAAACCCAAGACTTGTTTTGATTTTGATTTTTTGAAAAAAGGTGCAATCTGTACATATGTTTCATTTTTTGACATGAACTACATTGTTTAAATGTATGGATAAGTCCAATGCATTAATGTTATGACGAACGCAACCGAATAAGCGACTTTCTAAAAAAAAAAAAAAAATAGGAAAAAAAGTATTTTTAAAGTTACAGTTCTTTCCGTCTTGAAATTACGACTCTTTCATTTTACCCTTGGTGAGATACCTGTAAATAAATCAAACAACTGCTTGAGGAAACTTGGACTGATGACTGTCTTTGATGTCGATAATTTTGATAACAATTCCATTTCTTCCTGTTTTCATTTATAAGTTATTCATAAATACCTAAGACAGTTTACGCATTCCTATTGGTCGAGAGCCCGTCACGTGGCCGGTCTTAAACGGATGATAAAGACATGGTTGGCTGGTCTTAAACACTTTTCCAGTGTCGCATGAAATTTGGACTCCATGAAATCCGGTGCCTTTTAACGTTTCATTGGTTGAACGTTCACATTCCTCACGCATGCATGCGCAATTTTACAAGTAAATCAGTATTTCATGGTCCGAAATTCACACTACACCAGTCCAGCTGCGTTTTGCGCGACATCGGCTTCGCCTCGGGTGATTATCACCCATCCAGACTCCCACCGGTCTTAAACAGAGTGTTATAATACCTCCCGAACACACATTTATTCCCTTATTAATTTTTGTCTCGCCTGAACTTTGTTCAGGAAAGAGACTATGCACTCACTGTGTCTGTCCGTATGTATATAGTATGTATGTATATTTATGTATGTCTGTGGTATTTTGGTTAAAGTTTCGTAAAATTGGTCTCATTTCAAACGTTGAAGTCCCATTGGAACCAAACTCAGGTCATAGATGCAACTGGCACCCTTCATAATACTGATATCAAAGGTCACATACCAAGGTCAAAGGTCATCTGAAATCAGGTCGTAAAATAGGCTGAACATGTAAAAGTGGTCTCATTTCAAAAGTTGAAGTCCAATTGGAACCAAACTTGGGTCATAGATGCAACATGGCAACCTTCAAATGATAATGATGTCAAAGGTCACACACCAAGGTCAAAGGTCACTCTTTACAGATAATCGCGGAAGCGGGCGAGATTGTTCGAGAACCATCTTATGTGTAGTTTTCCGGATCGGTATGAAGAAAAAAATGACAAACAAACATAGGCTATTGCTGGCATCCGCCAAACATAGGCTATTGCTGGCATTCGCTAAAAAAAAAAAAACCTTTCCCAAATTTTGGACACTATATAATTTATATTACACCATCTCATCATATATTAGGAAAGTTATTCAGCATTTTTTTTTTCATTAGAAAAAAACTATTTTAAGTTTCTAGTTGGAACGCAAGTGAATCCTAGTCTATGTAATAGACCATGGCGAAGAGCCATGGTCTATGATATGTGAACAGATTCGCTGAATTATGCAAGACAACCGCCTCTTGACCTCTAGATTTTGACCAATCAGCGGGCGCTTTCTATATCGGGTCTTCGGTCATTCACCCGTTGTCGCGTCATAGCAAAGATACAACAAAGAAAATAGACACAGCAAACAAAGTCTGTGGTCACGCGCTCTGTATTATGTTACGCGATTCGCGCCAAATTAAGCCTGTCTAGGTTGTATAGATGTATTACAAAACACTGCATTCGAGTTGACTAATCAAACTTTTACTCCTGATTTGGGAATGAAATGACGTCACGATTTAGTAAAGTCGACTCCGATTGGCTGAGCTATGAGGCGCGGGATCGCATAAATCTGCATGCTTAGATATATCAGACGTTAGACAGGAGACTGGGCTCCGTGGATAACGGGTGATACTCGGACTAAGTGAATCCGTGAAACTGGTAAATTTCCGATCTTAAAAAATAAACCAACAGGTCGCAGGCTCAATCTCCGCTCCTGTCGGTTTCTTTGTTCAACTTTAAAAGTACAACTTTATTTAGACACGATTATAAAATATTTCAATATTTTACGGGGAGTGGCCAGAGGTCATTTCGATTCGAACCTGTATCATTTACCACAATTAACTGACTTCAACCACTGCATGCTCAAAATACATTGTAAAGTCGTCTTCAGTCACCTGACCTATAATTTCGATCACGTGCTATTTCAGGAATTATTACAGTAAGTGACCACATAATTGCAGGAAAAAAATAGCAGCAGTTTCGGCCTGTATTCCATTGGTCTCAAAGTTTTAACTCAATTCGACAAGGCCTATATATTTCTTCCTCGGTACCGTGTCAGTTTCTCATTACAAGATTCTTTTATGTAATTTCAATTAACCCTTCCAAGGAAGGATATTTAAGTCATTTTTTTTTGGAAGGCCGCCTTCTTTATTTAAAGCCAGTGTACTATTCAATAAAAACTCAGTCTTCCGTTTAGAGACTAGGTCACCCTGAAACTACCCGTCAATGTACAAACAGCCACAAAATATGCTGGTTGCTGTGACGTGTAGGCTGAAACGAAGAACTGCACGCCAAGTCCAGCACCGTACTAGTCTTCATTTAATATGTTGCACTTTAGAGTATTAGTCCATGGGCTGGGACCCCAAAATTCACTAATCTGAGGCGGCAAATTCTAGTTGCTATTTTTGATAGCTATACATCTCTAGTTTTTATATTTTGATATGACAGCCTGTCTCATTGTGGTAACTTATTATTGGTTTCCCCCCCCCCCCCTGAATGTCCATACCCCTTTTAACGTTAACCCTATGGGTATCAGGGAGCGGGACCACGACCCCCCCCCCCCCCTCAATGAAACTTATAAGTAATTGGTATGAAATTCGGTGATCTCTATTAACTTTAATATGGCAAAAACAAAATCCGTAGGATGCCAACCATGCCAGTTCAGTTATAATTTGCCTTTTTTAGTTAAACCATATTATGCCAATTTTTGGATGGAACCCAGGTCTATCATGTTCTTAATAGAGACTAAAATTCATGGCCACCCATGCATGTTGGGAATCCAATAATTATGGCCAAGTGAGAGGAGTGGCGGCCCCGTATCCCATCCAGAGACGCTTCTCTTATAGATTGACTTGAATAAAATCATGTGAAATATCACATTCAAGTAATCGGTCACATACTGTTATTTCCGAAGAACACTTCTCAAACACTGGCATCTTATTTTAAGCAACTCAACATTGAGGGACGTTTTCCCGAAAACCCCAAAAGAAAGCCGACAACATCAAGAAGAAATCAGTCAACACAATGAGGGGCAAACATCATCCCACTGATCAGAATTCGGACAACACGCTCGATATACTTGTTTCACTCCTAGATGAGCAGCTCCCATCCAATCGAGGTTGTAAACCAAACTATTATCATAATGATTTAAGAGAAAGGCTTTATTTTCCCACAGTGAGTTCCAAGTAAACTCACAACCTAATACCAATGCAGCGGGCCGCTGATGAGTCCATAGAATGGACGAAAATGCATTCCCGCTATTTCCTAAGGTGTAAACCCGCCCAGCCAACCCATAAGCTCGGGCAAATTGGCACTGGTTTACACACGCATTGATGAAACAGACCCAATGTCCGCCATTTAGCCAGGCCCATTCTGCCTTGACTACTGGAAATAAAACTGTATATGACCCATTATTTTGAATAGGATACTTCACATAAGTATTATATTTAAGTCAATCTATAAGCGAAGCGTCTCTGGATGGGATAGAAGCCACCATTCCTATCAATCGGCCATATTGAATTCTCAGCATGCATTGTAGTTAGTTGGGTGGCCATAAGTTTTAGTATCAAGTAAGTATACATAGGCCATCAGCCTGGGGGTTTGGTCGGTATCAAATCAGTGCATAAATGACTATAGTGCGCATGCGCAAGGCATACCGCCCCTAGAGTGGTAACAAGCATTTTGATGGACATTTTGAAAAAAAAGGTGATAACACCCAAAAAGCTGCCACCGCTGCAATGCTATCACATATTTTCCAACTCTGGAGGTGTATACCTTGCCAAAAATCGCTATGACGATTATTCCCCTCATTAAATTTTGATACCGGTGGCCAAAATTTTGGACCGAGGCTGATAGCCTAACATGCATGATAGGTATGGGCAAAGAGAACATTGTTTTCTATCAAAAAATGCACACACTGGCGGCGGAACCGGGGGAGGGGCATGGAGGCATTCTCCCCCTCCCTCACCCCCCCCCCTCCACTTTTTTTCACTGGGGGCACTCTTGACAGGTACCAAATTAGTGTATAATGGGTAAACATCAAAAAATTATAAGTTCTGCAGTCTACTGTCTCCAGAAATAACAGGATCCAATGATGATCGAAAGCGATCAATCATCGGAAAGGCTTAATACCGCAGTTGACATGGTATATTAAAGAGGCACAACTGGGGGGCAGGCAGGGTGTAACATTCCCCGAAATGAAAAAAATGACGCCCCCTATCAACAAATAGAACATATATTCATGGTTCAATACACATTGACCTCAGGTAGAAGTTTACAAGAGGGATCACCGAATTTCATACCGATCAGCCAAAGCGTTCAGGAGAAATTATAATAAGCTTCATTGTGGGGGCGGGGGCAATGGCCCCGCCCCTGATACCCGCAGTGTTAATGTTAAAACGGTTACCTGCATCAAAAATATATTAAGCTACTGATTACGAAAAGTAATCTCCTTTTCTTCACTCACAGTGATGTAACAAAGAAATTAACACCATTAAATGTTTACCACCTCCGGTGGTACGGGTACCAGCATCTGGTCTGCATGGCCCATGGACAATAGGGGTGCGTTATTTTTTACTTCGGTAGGCTCTTGAGCATGCAGTGATTATGAAGTTATAGAGAAGACCCGACATTAAAATTACGCTCTTCATACAAATTTTGGTGTTTTTTTCAGTCATGGGAAAACAAAAAGTAGTGTTTTTTCTTATCGCTATGTGGCTTCTTACGGCCAATGGACAAAGCACGGGTGGCGATTCAACCGAGGCCAGCGGAAACAACGGACCAACAAGCCGCGTACAAGGCAAACTGGACCGGGTCATTGCCGCCCGGTTCGAAAGTGAAGTCTCCGGGCTGCGCGATCGGGCCTCGTCCGCCTCCGATGCGCCGGGCCTAGCGAGCGGAGGCCCGTCGTTGTCTGCGGCCAACGGCACCTCTAAACGGATCCTGATCGTGGACTGTTTGATGGACGGGAGTCACACGCACATCCAGCGGATCATGGCCAGGGAACTGGCCTCCAGGGGCCACAATGTCACCTGGCTCACGACAAAGGAGCTTCTCTACTGGCCCACGGAAGAAGACAAAAAGCTGATCAATTTCAGGTTGTTCGATTCGCCCATGGCCTTTTCCGAGAAAAAGCAAACATTCCTGGATTACTGGACGCGTAAGAGTCTAAGCGGGGAAATGTCGACTTTTTCTTGGTAAGTATTGAGTTTAAGTACTCTGCTGCTCGAGTTTTGTTGTTGTAGTAATACCTACGTTATTCAATTAATTATCCTCCGAACTATAGACTTTGGCATATTGAGGGATCGCCAGTGGGACTGAATGGATAAACTCAGTTGGTATAGGGCGCCCGCATGGTATTCCAGAAGTCTTGAGTTCTAGTTTCGTTCAACCCTAAAAGGGCCGGGTTATTTTGACCATCTCTCAGCCGGGGGGGGGGGCGGATTCCGTTCCCCCCCCCCCCCCTAAGATCTCGGCCATCGAGTGACGACAAATTTTGAAACTCAGTACATGCCTAGAGCAACGCCCCCTAAACATACGCAAGAAATTTCATGACTATAGGTCAAAGGGTTTTGGCATTATGGGTAATTAATTATTCATATGTACCAATGGCAATTCTGCTCTGTGTACACGACGTATATGGGAAAATTCAGTTTTCATGTTTTTGGTATCAAAAGATGCGCAAAGCTCGAGGCTAAAAAGTCATAACAGCTCGGGTCACGAATAATTTTTTTTTAGAGGCTATCGCGGAAAATGTTGAGGGGCGGATTCCGCCCCCTCCCCCGCCCTTTTAGGGTTAAGTAGTTTTGGTTCATCTGGAAATTTACGAAATGAATGTTTTACTGTAACAACTTTCATTACAATGCTTTAGGCATACCTGCTGTAAATAAATGTAAAGGAATGGTTTATAAAATAAGCATCAGAAACTTCTAATTCTGCATCAGAAGATTTTCACATAAATCTTTCCACCTGAACACGGCCTTACTTCTTTTCCATCAGGTATGCGAAGATGTGGCTAGGAAGGCCGGACGACGAAGTCAAACGCATTTTCGAAGTAGTGGAAGGCCTTATGAGAAATGTTTTCCAAGAAACGGATTACGATGAGCTCCGTGCAGCCAACTTTGATCTGGTCCTTTGCGAAGTCATGTTTCCGGCGTGCAGCTCGGTGGCCCACGACATCCTCAAGGTGCCATTCATCAACACCGTTAACGGTGGCTTTCTGGGTACACGGTACAGCCGCTGGGCCAAGCAGCCCAGCCCTTTAGCCTACGTCCCCGAGTTCGTCACCGGGTACACAGACATCATGTCGTTCCCCCAGCGAGTCAAGAATTACCTGATATCGACCGCCACGCTGCTCATCTACGACTACGTCCTATTTGCCGGCGTGGACCGGGCCCGGGCCGAGGCCGGCCTGGACACCCGGATGGGCACCAGAGAGATCGTGGCCCGCTCCGAACTCTTCATCCTCAACTGGGATTTTCACATCGAGTTCCCTAGGCCGATTTCTCCCAACACGATTCTGATAGGTGGGCTGACAATTGGTCCGCCAAAACCATTGCCGCAGGTACAGTCCGTCAGCAACAACCGTCTTCCTTTGCACACAATTACAGCTTAAATTGCATATTTTTCTACGTAAACTCTGATGACACTTTAAAACACATGATGGCAAGTGGTTGGGTTTTATAGCATGCATCGGTGAAGTGAGAACCCTGTTCTAGGTTCGAATCCAAACAGTGGCGCACCAAAGGGGGGGGGGGCTCAATCCCCCTTTCAAGAGGTTGTCAATTTTTGTTGATTCTTTTTGTGCTTAATTTTTTTGTACTCCCACGATTTAATCTTGGTGATAGGCATATGTATGTATAATCTTGGTGATATGTATGTGGCCTAATTTCGAGTAGTATAATAGGGGTGTAAGTGGCGCTACCAACGTCAAAATAGTCCGCCCCCCAAAAAAACCTTCTTTTTTTTCTGCGGCCAAAAATTTGGGGCAAAATGTTTTGTAAAAAATAATAACTTCTAAAAAAATTGTGAGACCCCCCAACGCCAAATCCTAGGTGCGCCACTGAATCCCAACCCATAACAGTATTTGTACCTAAGTTTTGGCTCGGCCTATTTTTCTGAAAACCATTAAGAGCCCAGTCTTAGGCGTGCAACACAATCATGTTTAAAATGTTCAGGTTATTTCATGTTTTAAACAAGCTCCTAAATAAAAGTATAAACTTGCCAGGCGCGGATCCAGAGGGGATATTTGGGGGTCAACTCCCCCCCAATCTCTGTTTTTTTTCATAGAAATATCGGAAAAATAATGTGAAACCCCCCCCCCCCCTCCCCTCTGCTCTGACTGGGTTAGGGGGATATTTGTACTATATTCTGTAATATAGTGTTGATGATCATCGGGTTTGAACAGCGCCCCCATCGAAAGTATGGTGCGAGCCACGAGCCTCCCCCCCCCCCCCTATTGATTTTACGGAAGCCAAGTGTCCACAGAAAAAAAACTGTCCACATTTGAGAATTGTTTTGCGGATGACCCCCCCCCCCCGCAAAGAAATGCTGGGTCCGCCCCTGCTTGCTTCTGTTTCGACCGTCTATTTTTTTCCGTATGCTCTTCCTAGGTTTTCGAAGATTTCATCCAGGGTTCAGGCGAGCACGGGGTGGTCATTTTCTCCGTGAGCACACTGCTACACGTCATGGACATGGATATGGCGGAAATGATCGCAGCGGCCCTGGCCAGACTGCCCCAGCGGGTCATCTGGAAGTACCTCGGCGAGGAGAGGCCCGGAGCACTCGGTAACAACACCATGATCGTGCCGTGGATCTCGCAGAAGGACTTGATGGGTGAGTGTGCATTGCCATAGGAGGCCAATGGGGGCTGAGGGAACATCTATACATAATGGCAATGAGTTTCGGGGGAACTTCAGGAGTGATCATGGTCGCCCATCCTAATTTTAACTGATTATTTTAATGCTTATCGTTATTTTGTTTGCCTTGACTCAGCGCACGAGAAGACCCGTCTATTGATCTACCACGGCGGCTTGAACGGAGGCTACGAGGCCATGTACTACGGCGTGCCCATTTTGGGGATTCCCCTGTTCACGGATCAGGTGGACGATCTGGTCCGGCTCAAGTATCACGTGGGCATGGCTGACTACTTCCCCCAGGGGGTGCGAGGTCTGACGTCGGAGCAGCTCTACCAGGGGATCAGAAGAGTCTTGGATGACCCGTCGTAAGTCATGATCCAAGAGTCAAGTCTAAAGTTTAAAGATTACCAAAATTCACCTTTTTCTAGCATAATCCAGACGTCATCTACATTGTATTGAGCGTAAAAAAAATCTAGAAGTAGAAGAGTTCTTGGCGAATTACAGTTTGATAATTTATCGTTCCTCTTCACTTTTCTTGATTCATTTTTAATGGATGGATCTATAGATCTTTGCAAAACTTTGATCAGTTATACTTTTTCGGGTCAAAGCCGACATATCTTACTCTTCCGTAGGTAAGACCTAATCATGTCTGTGTATGTCCAGGAGGAGAAACCCATCCCGATTTATGCTGACACTGATACACATCTGTAATAAGTAAGTAAGCATTTTTCCTTTCGTTTTGTTTGTACATCGACAGATACCAAGAGAATGCCACGCGAGCGTCGGGCATGTTACGGGACTCACAGAGCGAGCAAGGCGTGACCGAGGGCTTGCCCTTAGCACGGACCGCCCGCTGGATCGAATACGCCATGGAACACGGTACGGCGCATCTACAGAAGAAACAGGACAGCCTCGCCTGGTACCAGCACATCCTACTTGATGTCGCGTGTATTTACGTAGTGGCGATCGGAGCTGTTTTATGGCTCTTGAATAAATTATGCTGTTGTTTTTGTCGTAGACAAAAGCAGGGATAAGAGCTTATTCGTCGTACTTGGCTGGTACGCAGTGGCGTAGCCACAGGGGGCGGGGGCGACAGCCTCCCGAAGAAACCTTGTCGCCCCCAGTCCCCCACTGAGATTTTGAGTTTCTAAAAAAATTATCATTGATCTACATGACGCCATGGGCGTCAATCCTGGAGGGGACAGGGGACATGTCCCCCCCCCCCCAACTTTTTGAAGGGTGGGGGACACAATATTAAAAGTTCCCCCCCCCCCCGATTTTTGAACTCGTGTCTGATTTACAGGGCCCTATTATGTATTATAATGTATCTTTTGCTTAGAAAATATTGGTTAAAGTGGTTAGAAATTGCCTCAGATAGCACCACAGAGCATTTAGAATCCAAAATTTTTCGGGGCCCTTAAGCGGGCCACGAACCCCACGCCTAAAGCTCAGAATTCTGGTAGCTGATTCGATGACTCCAACCTCGAAAACAATGTTCAAAAATTTTTGTTATGCCTTTAGCTGAGAAAACCTCGAAAATTATGTTTAAATTATTATCTTTTGTGCTAAGATAATTACTGGTTAAAGTGGTAAGCAATTGCCTCAGATCACACCACAGAGCATCGAGAATCCAATTTTTTCGGGGCCCTTAAGAGGGCCCCGAACCCCACGCCTATAGCTCATAATACCGATATCTGATTCAATGACTCCAACCTCGAAAACGATGTTCAAATAATTATCTTTTGCTAAGAAAATATTAGTTAAAGCATGGAGGAAAGTGGTAAGAAATTGCTTCAGATCACACCACAGAACATTTAGAATCAATTTTTTTCGGGGCCCTTAAGCGGGCCCCGAACCCCACGCCGTAAGGGCTTCGCGCTTCGCGCTCGCATCAGTTTTGATCAAGGTATGTCCGCCCCCCCCCCACACTTTTGAGAAGCGATTGACGCCCCTGCATGACGGCCCCCCATGAAATGTTCCAGCCCCCCCCAGCGCCCCCGCTACGCCACTGCTGGTACAGGAATGAGAGAATAATAACTGATCCAGCAGTAAATCAGTCAGCCATGTGTCATGTGCCACTATACCTGATTGTATTAGCCTTCTCGCTTCTCAATCACTGATGAGAAAAATCTGCAAAGTTCAGACACTACTTTTAGATGAAAAAATTACTGAAATTGTTCAATCTGTTCAAAGAATATCACTATTTAAACGTAATGACCCTAAAAAAGTCATCGCATGAACCCTTTAACTTAAATGGCGAAAGAGTATAGACTCTCTCTATGCATATGGATTTAACCTCGTCCCCAGTGCTTACTTTATTTCCAACCACGTTTCCAGTAGTAAACCCTGGATAGGAAACTTTCTTCCTGTATCCCGATTCGATACCGCAATTGGCTAGAAATGGATTGATATCGTGTACTTGGTGGTGTTATTCACAACGTGCATTACGTGTTTTCGCGATCATTCGTCCATGCCTTCTCGAAAATATTAATTTCTTTCCAATTTGTTCATATTAATATGAAATATGATACTGCATGTTGTCTCGTTAAGATCGTAACAGATTAATTGAAAAAAAATGGTGTTTTAACTCACGCCATGCTCGCGCTGCGACGAATTGATTCTGTTTTTACCCCAGACACCGCATACAAAAACAAACGCAAATGTAACGCACTGGCAGGCACCAGACTACTTCTCATTTTCATACGTGTTCACAAATCTTGCACATGCAAATGATCCAATACAAGGGTGAGAGAGCAGGTACGGTAGTGGTGGGCGTGTACTGCTCGACACCCTGGGGACGAGGTTGATATGAATTTCATTTGATTGTCTGGTTCCCGTTCCCATAATATGGGGACCGGTGGCTAGTTACCATTTAAAGCCATTTTCGGATTACCTGAGCGCGTGCGCAGTATGATTTCGTATTTTTAAAAATGTTTACAGCTTTGCGCAATGATGACAGCTAAACACATGACTATAAAATAAGTGCGAGTGCACAAGAAGCTCTGGCGATGATGCGACGCCGATGGCACATATGGAGCACCGTCGTTTGGTCAATTTTCATTTTCTCCTTCTGGATAATGTCCAACTACCGTAATACCACGTGACTATCACATTACTGCACATATTTAGCCTCCATTTACACATTTTCATAAACAACTGTATGAATTGTTCGATGTGTTTTTTAAATTAAAATTTGGTAGTTATATTTTATGGGAAACTTAGGTGGCTCGTTTTTGGTCAATTATTTTCCGGGGAAAGACTTATGCAAAATAGACGCGCATGCGCATCGACCGATACAAAATTCCGCCTTCCGAAAACTTTCGCCAAGAGTGCAACTACTGACGACGGCATATGGCACTTGCTCATTTTTTTTGTCAAATATTTTTGGTCAAGTTCGAGGACAGACAGACAGCCAGACCGACAGACCGATAACCAAGCGACATGAAGCTCCTGCCAGAGCTTAAAAACCTACTCATACCCTAATCAGTAGGCAAAATCGCCATAGTGTCTCCACGAAGACAACTTTCAAGCATTTCAACTGCATAAGCAGTGCCACTCTCTTCATATTGATAGTTGCCAAAGACACTGTAGAATTGAGCGAAAATCTAAACGATTCTTCGTAATTACACGTACTTGTACATCACCACACAGAGTGGCCGCCATGTTCACAGTGCGGCCACCAAGTTGCATTATGGGTGTATCTTACTAGTTCTGCATATAATTTGCAAACATTTGACGTCGTAAGGACAACAGAGGGACCAGGGAATCATGTCAACATCCACCCCTCCGCCTCCTTTGTAAATCCAGGATCCGTCATTGATTCAGCAAACGAACCACCCACATCTTGTTTGGTTAAAAAAAGAAGGTGCCTCCATATTTTGCCGTCTGCAAACACAAAAAAAATCATGTACACATTACGTCAAATATCGCCTGAATAAATCCCTTTCATCTTATTGGCGGTTGGTTGATCACGTGTCATTGAATTATTCTTCCCAACCCACGGCCCGGTCGCACCCCACTGCAAAAAGGAAGACCCCGCTAGGCCCTCGGCACCGTGTCAGTTCCTCATTACAAGATTATTTTATATATTTAATATATTAATCCTTTCAAGGAAGGATATTCCAGTCATATTTTGAAACACTGCCTTTCTCATGTAGAGGCAGTATACTTGCAATAAAAAAATCGGTCTTCCGACCTTGAAAGTACCCGTCGATGTTCAAATACAGCCACAAAATATGCCGGTTAATTTCATCTGAAACGAAGCCCTTGACCTGCATTTGAAGTCATGCACTACTCACTTTATAGTATACAGGGTTATTTAATGGCGTGTATAGTGATTTTGCGTTATTTTTACTTCGGTAGGCTCTTGAGTATGCAGTGATTATGAAGTTATAGAGAAGACCCGACATTAAAAATACGCTCTTAATACAAATTTTGTTTTTTCAGTCATGGGAAAACAAAAAGTAGTGTTTTTTCTTGTCGCTATGTGGCTTCTTACGGCCAATGGACAAAGCACGGGTGTCGATTCAACCGAGGCCAGCGGAAACAACGGACCAACAAGCCGCGTAAATGACAAACTGGACCTGGTCAATCCCGCCCGGTTCGAAAGTGAAGTCTCCGGGCTGCGCGATCGGGCCTCGTCTGCCTCCGATGCGCCGGGCCTAGCGAGCGGAGGCCCGTCGTTGTCCGCGGCCAAGGGCACCTCTAAACGGATCCTGATCGTGGACTGTTTTCTGGACGGGAGTCACACGCACATCCAGCGAATCATGGCCAGGGAACTGGCCTCCAGGGGCCACAATGTCACCTGGCTGACGACAAAGGACCTTCTCTACTGGCCCACGGAAGAAGACAAAAAGCTGATCAATTTCAGGTTGCTCGATTCGCCCATGGCCTATTTGGAGACTAAGCAAAGAAACCTGGATTACTGGACGCGTAAGAGTCTTAGCGGGGAACTGTCGTCTTTTTCTTGGTAAATACGCATTTTAAGTATGTTTGTTGTAGTAATACCTATGTAATCATCCTGTACTACTAGACATTGACGAAGTGGGGGATCGCCAGTGGGACTGAACAAATAAACTCAGTTGTTAGGGCGCCGGCATGGTATTCCAAAGGTCTTGAGTTCTAGTTCCGTTTCAGTCATTCTGGTTCATCTGGACATTTACTTCCATAACAATCCTTTTAAAAACCTACCTGCTGTAAATATAAATTGTAAATGAATGATTTATCAAATTAGTATCAGAATCTTCTAATTCTACATCAGAAGACTTTCAGAGACATCTTTCCATCTGACAAGCTTGAGCCTTACTTCTTTTTACCAACTTGTCATCAGGTATGCGAAGATGTGGCTAGGAAGGCCGGACGACCAAGTCCAACACATTTTCGACGGAGTGGCTAGCCTGATGAGAATGTTATTCCAATCAACGGATTTCGATGAGCTCCGTGCAGCCAACTTTGATCTGGTCCTTTGCGAAGTCATGTTTCCGGCGTGTAGCTCGGTGGCCCACGACATCCTCAAGGTGCCGTTCATCAACACCGTGAACGGCGGCTTTCTGGGCACACGGTACAGCCGCTGGGCCAAGCAGCCCAGCCCTTTAGCCTACGTCCCCGAGTTCGTCACCGGGTACACAGACATCATGTCGTTCCCCCAGCGAGTCAAGAATTACCTGATATCGGCCGCCACGCTGCTCATCTACGACTACGTCCTGTTTGCCGGCGTGGACCGGGCCCGGGCCGAGGCCGGCCTTGACACCCGGATGGGCACCAGAGAGATCATGGTCCGCTCCGAACTCTTCATCCTCAACTGGGATTTTCACATCGAGTTTCCCAGACCGATTTCTCCAAATACGATTCTGATAGGTGGGCTGACAATTGGTCCTCCAAAACCATTGCCGCAGGTACAGTCAACAACCATCTTCCTGACCCTTTGCACATCCCAAAGAACCCAATTTTCTGAAGTGACGTAGCAATAAAAGCAGGCACTACGTAGACTACCTTCTTTTCCTTAAAAAATGGTTAAAGTGGTCAGAAATTGCTTCAGATCGCACCACAGAGCATCCGGAATCCAAAAAAAAAAAATTCAGGGCCCTTGAGTGGGCCGCGAACCCCACACCGTAATATTTTGGGCCACTTTTTGCCTTGGGGGACCACAATTTTTGTTGGCCCCTCAAAAAATTGTGTTTTGGATCAGCCCTTGATTTCCAGTCCCTAACTTCATCCCAATGTATTCCTAACAAGTTCCTAAATAAGAGTAACTTGCATCTGTGTTTAACTGTGTATTTTGTCCGCATGTTCTTCCTCTTCCTAGGTTTTCGAAGATTTCATCCAGGGTTCAGGCGAGCACGGGGTGGTCATTTTCTCCGTGAGCACACTGCTACACGTCATGGACATGGATATGGCGGAAATGATCGCAGCGGCCCTGGCCAGACTGCCCCAGCGAGTCATCTGGAAGTACCTCGGCGAGGAGAGGCCCGGAGCACTCGGTAACAACACTATGATCGTGCCGTGGATCTCGCAAAAGGACTTGATGGGTGAGTGTGCATTGCCATAGGAGGCCAATGGTGGCTGAGGGAACATCTTTACATAACAGCAGTGAGTTTCGGGGGACCTTCAGGAGTGATCATCTTACAAGGCAATTGTCGCCCATCCTGATTTTAACTGATTATTTTAATGCTTATTGTTATTTTGTTTGCCTTGTCTCAGCGCACGAGAAGACCCGTCTATTGATCTACCACGGCGGCTTGAACGGAGGCTACGAGGCCATGTACTACGGTGTGCCCATTTTGGGGATTCCCCTGTTCACGGATCAGGTGGACGACATGGTCCGGCTCAAGTATCACGTGGGCATGGCTGACTACTTTCCCCAGGGGGTGCGAGGTCTGACGTCGGAGCAGCTCTACCAGGGGATCAGAAGAGTCTTGGATGACCCGTCGTAAGTCACGATCCCAGAGTCAAGTTTTAAGTTGAAAGATTACCAAAATTCACCTTTTTCTAGCATAATCCAGACGTCATCTACATTGTATTGAGCGTAAAAAAAATCTAGAAGTAGAAGAGTTCTTGGCGAATTACAGTTTTGATAGATTATCGTTCCTTTTCACTTTTCTTTATTCGTTGGGATGGATCTATAGATCTTTGCAAAACTTTGATCAATTATACTTTTTCGGGTCAAAACCGACATATCTTACTCTTCCGTAGGTAAGACCTAATCATGTCTGTGTATGTTCAGGAGGAGATAACCCACCCCGATTGATGCAGACACTGATACACATCTGTAAGTAAGTAAGTAAGTCCCTTTTTCCCTTTCGTCTTGTTTGTACATTGACAGATACCAAGAGAATGCCACGCGAGCGTCGGGCAAGTTACGGGAATCACAGAGCGAGCAAGGCGTGACGGAGGGCTTGCCCTTAGCACGGACCGCCCGCTGGATCGAGTACGCCATGGAACACGGTACGGCGCATCTACAGACGAAACAGGACAGCCTCGCCTGGTACCAGCACATCCTACTTGATGTCGCGTGTATTTACGTAGCGGCGATCGGAGCTGTTCTATGGGCCTTGAATAAATTATGCTGTTGTTGTTGTCGTAGACAAAAGCAGGGATAAGAGCTTAATCGTCATACTTGGCTGGTACGGGAATGAGAGAATAATAACTGATCCAGCGGTACATCAGTCAGCCATGTGTCATGTGCCATTATACCTGATTGTATTAGCCTTCTCGCTTCTCAATCACTGATGAGAAAAATCTGCAAAGTTCAAACACTGCTTTTAGATGAAAAAAATACTGAAATTGCTTAATCTGTTCAAAGAATATCACTATTTAAACGTAATGACCCTAACAAAGTCATCGCATGAACCCTTTAACTTAAATGGCGTAAGAGTAGACTCTCTCTATGCGTATGGTTCAACCTCGTCCCCAGTGCTTACTTTATTTCCAACCACGTTTCCAGTAGTAAACCCTGGATAGGAAACTTTCCTCCTGTATCCCGATTCGATACCGCAATTGGCTAGAAATGGATTTATATCGTGTACTTGGTGGTGTTATTCACAACGTGCATTACGTGTTTTTGCGATCATTTGTCCATGCCTTCTCGAAAATATTAATTTCTTTCCAATTTGTTCATGTTAATATGATATATGATACTGCATGTTGTCTTGTTAAGATCGTAACAGTTTAATTGAAATAAAATGGTGTTTTAACTCAGAGTAATGAATCAGTCTTAACGGCCGTTTCAAACCTTGCAGAGTCATGACCTTGATGACGCGCAGGTAACTGGTCACGCAAAATCCAACCAATCAGAGCGTGAATTTATCAGAGTATCCCAGCGTCCTGTTTGCAGGGGGGGGGGGGGTACGAGCGAAGCCATACTCGCGCTGCGACGAATTGATTCTGTTTTTACCCCAGACACCGCATACAAAAACAAACGCAAATGTAACGCACTGGCAGGCACCAGACTACTTCTCATTTTCATACGTGTTCACAAATCTTGCACATGTAAATGATCCAATACAAGGGTGAGAGAGCAGGTAGTGGTGGGCGTGTACTGCTCGACACCCTGGGGACGAGGTTGATATGGATTTCATTTGATAATCTGGTTCCTGCTCCCATAATATGGGGACCGGTAGCTAGTTACCATTTAAAGCCATTCGCTCGTACCCCCCGCCCTGCAAACAGGACGCTGGGATACTCTGATGAGCTTCACAGAATCTTGTGAAGGAAATGGCCTATGACCTATGTATAAAGCATCTTGCTGCAGCTGTTCAAGACCGTAGTTAGACAATGTGCACAAATGCTATCCGAAAACTTCCCATAGAATTGCGCATATTCCATACCGGATGTGATTTCTGTTTCATTGCGGACCATGTGGACAAAATTTTCAGCGTCGCAAAATGCAATCCGACCGTTCGTGATTCGAAACGGAGCCTGAGCAAGTGACGGGAATTGTAAATTTACGACACAGATAAGTTTTACAGAATTTCCTACATTATTACGCTTTTTAACGAGAAAAAACATCTCTAAACTGGAATAAAAGAGTAATGAATCAGTCTTAACGGCCGTTTTAAACCTTGCAGAGTCACGACCTTGATGACGCGCAGGTCACTGGTCACGCAAAATCCAACCAATCAGAGCGCGAATTCATCAGAGTATCCAAGCGTCCCATGGCCCAATTTTACGGCGCTGCTTAGCACAAAAATTTGCTTAGCACAAAAATAGTCTAGCTTATAAAAGCAGGTAACCAGCCAAAACTCCACGTGATGTATATTGCTCGTTCAGCTGTTGTTTGCTTAGCATGAAAATCACATGGAGTTTTGGCAGGTAACCTACTTTTATAAACCAGACTTTGTTTGTGCTAAGCAATTTTTTGGGCTTAGCAGCGCCATGAAATTGGCCCCTGTTTGCAGGGCAGGGGGTACGAGCGAATTAAAGCCATTGATCGGATTACCTGAGCGCGTGCGCAGTATGATTTCGTATTTTTAAAAATGTTTACAGCTTTGCGCAATGATGACAGCTAAACACATGACTATAAAATAAGTGCGAGTGCACAAGAAGCTCTGGCGATGATGCGACGCCGATGGCACATATGGAGCACCGTCGTTTGGGCAATTTTCATTTTCTCCTTCTGGATAATGTCCAACTACCGTAATACCACGTGACTATCACATTACTGCACATATTTAGCCTCCATTTACAAAGTTTCATAAACAACTGTATGAATTGTTCGTTGTGGTTTTTTTTTAATTTAAAATTTGGTAGCTATATTTTATGGGAAACTTAGGTGGCTCGTTTTTGGTCAATTATTTTCCGGGGACAGACATTATGCAAAATAGACGCGCATGCGCATCGACCGATACAAAATTCCGCCTTCCGAAAACTTTCGCCAAGAGTGCAATTACTGACGACGGCATATGGCACTTGCTCATTTTTTGGGTCAAATATTTTTGGTCAATTTTCGAGGACAGACAGACAGCCAGACCGACAGACCGATAACCAAGCGACATGAAGAAGCTCCTGCCAGAGCTTAAAGGGAATGTACATCATTGGCTTATGCTTTAATTTTCAGAATTGAACTAATTGAGGGGTTAGTATAATAGATCAAATTATTGTTACACTGACATGTTTGAAGTTTTGTTTTCGAAAATGCTGGAAAAACCAAGAAAAACAAAAATGTTCAAGTAGTCTGGTTGCCTGACTCCACTGAAGATGAAATGGATCAATTTACAGATGCCGGAAAATTGTACGCTGAGGGAACCAGTCTAGCTGACCTGCACCCATTCATGAACATAAAACCAATTAGCAAACAAATTTGGACTGAAAAAAATGGTAAATTTGGAGCAGTAGTGAAAAATAGTTAGGTTTTTCCTACGGTGGTCGGCCGACCACCGTTGGAAATGTAAACAAAAATATATTTTTCTTGAAAATGACTTCACACCAGGTGCCATAATTTTACAGGATGCTTGAGACTGTCATTTACCAACATCCTGTAAGGTATTTCGTAAAAACTTGGTAATTTTATTTTTCGATGTTTGCAAATGTTGTATTTTCCCTTTAAAAACCTGCTCTTACCCTAATCACTAGGCAAAATCGCCATAGTGTCTCCACAAAGGCAACTTTCAAGCATTTCAACTGCATAAGCAGTGCCACTCTCTTCATATTGATAGTTGCCAAAGACACTTTAGAATTGAGCGAAAATCTAAACGAGTCTTCGTAATTACACGTACTTGTACATCACCACACAGAGTGGCCGCCATGTTTACAGTGCGGCAACCCAGTTGCATTATGGGTGTATCTTACTAGTTCTGCATATAATTTGCAAACATTTGACGTCGTAAGGACAACAGAGGGACCAGGGAATCAGGTCAAAATCCACCCCTCCGCCTCTTTTGTAAATCCAGGATCCGTCAATGATTCAGCAAATGAACCAACCACATCTTGTTTGGTTAAAAAAAGAAGGCGCCTCCATATTTTGCCGTCTGCAAACACGGAAAAAATCATGTACACATTATGTCAAATATCACCTGAATAAATCCCTTTCATCTTATTGGCGGTTGGTTGATCACGTGTCATTGAATTATTCTTCCCAACCCACGGCCCGGTCGCACCCCACTGCAAAAAGGAAGACCCCTCTAGGCCCTCGGCACCGTGTCAGTTCCTCATTACAAGATTATTTTATATATCTAATATGTTAATCCTTCCAAGCAAGGATATTCCAGTCATATTTTGAAACACTGCCTCTGTCATGTAAAGGCAGTATACTTGCAATAAAAAAAATCGGTCTTCCGACCTTGAAAGTACCCGTCGATGTTCAAGTACAGCCACAAAATGTGCCGGTTAGTTTTATCTGAAACGAAGCCTTGAACCTGCACATGAAGTCCCGCACTACTTTATGTTATCCTCACTTTATAGTATACATGGTTATTTAATGGCGTGCAGTGATTTTGCGTTATTTTTACTTCGGTAGGCTCTTGAGTATGCAGTGATTTTGAAGTTACAAAGCAAAACCCGACATTAAAAATACGCTCTTCATACAAATTTTGGTTTTTTTCAGTCATGGGAAAACAAAAAGTAGTGTTTTTTCTTGTCGCTATGTGGCTTCTTACGGCCAATGGACAAAGCACGGGTGGCGATTCAACCGAGGCTAGCGGAAACAACGGACCAACAAGCCGAATAAATGGCAAACTGGACCTGGTCACTGCCGCCCGGTTCGAAAGTGAAGTCTCCGGGCTGCGCGATCGGGCCTCGTCCGCCTCCGATGCGCCGGGCCTAGCGAGCGGAGGCCCGTCGTTGTCTGCGGCCAACGGCACCTCTAAACGGATCCTGATCGTGGACTGTATGATGGACGGGAGTCACACGCACATCCAGCGGATCATGGCCAGGGAACTGGCCTCCAGGGGCCACAATGTCACCTGGCTGACGACAAAGGACCTTCTCTACTGGCCCACGGAAGAAGACAAAAAGCTGATCAATTTCAGGTTGCTCGATTCGCCCATGGCCTATTTGGAGATTACGCAAAGAAGCCTGGATTACTGGACGCGTAAAAGTCTTAGCGGGGAACTGTCGTCTTTTTCTTGGTAAATACGCATTTTAAGTATGTTTGTTGTAGTAATACCTATGTAATCATCCTGTACTACTAGGCATTGACGTAGTGGAGGATCGCCAGTGGGACTGAACAAATAAACTCAGTTGTTAGGGCGCCGGCATGGTATTCCAAAGGTCTTGAGTTCAAGTTCCGTTTCAGTTGTTCTGGTTCATCTGGACAATTTTACTTCCATAACAATGCTTAAAACCTACCTGCTGTAAATATAAAATGTAAATAAATGGTTTATATAATTAGTATCAGAATCTTCTCATTCTACACCAGAAGATTTTCAGAGAAATCTTTCCATCTGACAAGCTTGAGCCTTACTTCTTTTTACCAACTTGTCATCAGGTATGCGAAGATGTGGCTAGGAAGGCCGGACGACCAAGTCCAACACATTTTCGACGGAGTGGCTAGCCTGATGAGAATGTTATTCCAATCAACGGATTTCGATGAGCTCCGTGCAGCCAACTTTGATCTGGTCCTTTGCGAAGTCATGTTTCCGGCGTGTAGCTCGGTGGCCCACGACATCCTCAAGGTGCCGTTCATCAACACCGTGAACGGCGGCTTTCTGGGCACACGGTACAGCCGCTGGGCCAAGCAGCCCAGCCCTTTAGCCTACGTCCCCGAGTTCGTCACCGGGTACACAGACATCATGTCGTTCCCCCAGCGAGTCAAGAATTACCTGATATCGGCCGCCACGCTGCTCATCTACGACTACGTCCTGTTTGCCGGCGTGGACCGGGCCCGGGCCGAGGCCGGCCTTGACACCCGGATGGGCACCAGAGAGATCATGGCCCGCTCCGAACTCTTCATCCTCAACTGGGATTTTCACATCGAGTTTCCCAGACCGATTTCTCCAAATACGATTCTGATAGGTGGGCTGACAATTGGTCCTCCAAAACCATTGCCGCAGGTACAGTCAACAACCATCTTCCTGACCCTTTGCACATCCCAAAGAACCCAATTTTCTTAAGTGACGTAGCAATAAAAGCAGGCACTACGTAGACTACCTTCTTTTCCTTAAAAAAATGGTTAAAGTGGTCAGAAATTGCTTCAGATCGCACCACAGAGCATCCGGAATCCAAAAAAAAAAAAATTCAGGGCCCTTGAGTGGGCCGCGAACCCCACACCGTAATATTTTGGGCCACTTTTTGCCTTGGGGGACCACAATTTTTGTTGGCCCCTCAAAAAATTGTGTTTTGGATCAGCCCTTGATTTCCAGTCCCTAACTTCATCCCAATGTATTCCTAACAAGTTCCTAAATAAGAGTAACTTGCATCTGTGTTTAACTGTGTATTTTGTCCGAATGTTCTTCCTCTTCCTAGGTTTTCGAAGATTTCATCCAGGGTTCAGGCGAGCACGGGGTGGTCATTTTCTCCGTGAGCACACTGCTACACGTCATGGACATGGATATGGCGGAAATGATCGCAGCGGCCCTGGCCAGACTGCCCCAGCGAGTCATCTGGAAGTACCTCGGCGAGGAGAGGCCCGGAGCACTCGGTAACAACACTATGATCGTGCCGTGGATCTCGCAAAAGGACTTGATGGGTGAGTGTGCATTGCCATAGGAGGCCAATGGTGGCTGAGGGAACATCTTTACATAACAGCAGTGAGTTTCGGGGGACCTTCAGGAGTGATCATCTTACAAGGCAATTGTCGCCCATCCTGATTTTAACTGATTATTTTAATGCTTATTGTTATTTTGTTTGTCTTGTCTCAGCGCACGAGAAGACCCGTCTATTGATCTACCACGGCGGCTTGAACGGAGGCTACGAGGCCATGTACTACGGTGTGCCCATTTTGGGGATTCCCCTGTTCACGGATCAGGTGGACGACATGGTCCGGCTCAAGTATCACGTGGGCATGGCTGACTACTTTCCCCAGGGGGTGCGAGGTCTGACGTCGGAGCAGCTCTACCACGGGATCAGAAGAGTCTTGGATGACCCGTCGTAAGTCATGATCACAGAGTTTAGTTTTAAGTTGAAAGATTACTAAAATTCACCTTTTTCTAGCATAATCCAGACGTCATCTACATTGTATTGAGCGTAAAAAAAATCTAGCAGTAGAAGAGTTCTTTGCGAATTGCAGTTTTGATAGATTATCGTTCCTCTTCACTTTTCTTTATTCATTGGGATGGATCTATAGATCTTTGCAAAACTTTGATCAATTATACTTTTCGGGTCAAAACCGACATATCTCTTACTCTTCCGTAGGTAAGACCTAATCATGTCTGTGTATGTTCAGGAGGAGATAACCCACCCCGATTGATGCAGACACTGATACACATCTGTAAGTAAGTAAGTAAGCATTTTCCATTTCGTCTTGTTTGTACATTGACAGATACCAAGAGAATGCCACGCGAGCGTCGGGCAAGTTACGGGACTCACAGAGCGAACAAGGCGTGACCAAGGGCTTGCCCTTAGCACGGACCGCCCGCTGGATCGAGTACGCCATGGAACACGGTACGGCGCATCTACAGACGAAACAGGACAGCCTCGCCTGGTACCAGCACATCCTACTTGATGTCGCGTGTATTTACGTAGCGGCGATCGGAGCTGTCTTATGGCTCTTTAATAAATTATGCTGTTGTTGTTGTAGACAAAAGAGCCTAAGAGCCTAATCATAGTTACTTAGATTGGTAGGAACGGGAGAATACAGCCATGCATCATGTGCCAAGACCATTGTTATGAAACATTCTCGCTGCTCAATCGCAAATTCTAATTAAAAGAATCTAAAAAAAATCTAATCGTGTTCTCTAATTATTGCAATTTATAATTCATACTAGTTAACGCCCAAATTAAATTGTAGTATGAGGGTTTAGACATTCACGTGTGCAGAACCACGATACGAACGTCTCATAATCGTAGCGTGAAATTGTATGCTACCCCGCGCGCCGGCCAATCGTAGTCGACTTTAGAAACTTTGACGTCATTTCCTTCAGAAAATGCGGACTAAGCTGTTGATTGGTCCATTTGGATGCATTTGTTTTGGTCATATAACAAAATTTCCATTGCCCCCCCCCCCCCGGTGCCTCCCCTTACCCCACACACACAAAATCCGGAAATTGCCGTTTGTCAAGGAAGTGGTGTTTTTTAAGTTGTTTTTTTTTTTGTGAGAAATCGATCTGGATGATTATTTGTGACCTACCTTAACATTTTACGACTTTTTGAAATGTGATAAATAATAAGAAAAAAGAGCGGCCTCTAGCGTCAAAACAGGTCGAGCCCCCGTAGGTTAATAATGCTAGGTATGTTGCTTTCTGTCGATTTGGAAAAAGGCTTTCGATTCCGTTTCACCTGATGTTATTTATAGGGTTTTAGATAATTTTTACTTTGGACCATCAAATCACAAGATGGATTCAAAATAGTCATGGTTAATGGATTTCTTTCAGAATCCTTTGTTATTGAGCAAGGGTGTGGGCTAGGTGATGGCGTAAGTCTGTATTTGTTGCTTTTATGTGCTGAGGCTTTGTCTGTGATGTTTGTAAATCATAAGAATGTTCAGGGTATTCACGTATAGGCGTATATGGAACTCCGATTGTCACAATTTGCTGATGACACAGTGCTGAGAGGTCCACGTACAATGCAATTTGCCATTCTTAACCGATTTGCCAGCATGTCAGGGCTATGCGAGATATTGTTGACTATTGCACATTGGTCTTGTATGGTTTTGGGAAGAGTGACTGTAGTGAAATCACTCATAATGTCAAAACGTACCTATTTTATTCTAACTATCCTCAGTGCAATATTGTTAATGATCTTAATGTTATGATTTTTAATATTATTTGGATAGGTAATGATCGAGTTATCCGAAACCAGATGATTCGTATGTAAACTTCGGGGGGGGGGGTCTCGGAGGGCTTGCCCTCCCCCGAGTTTGTCATTTGGGGGGGGGGGGGGATAAATTGTTATTTTAAGTACCACGATTTGACCTAGGTGATATGTATGTGGCCTATTTTCGAGTAGTATAATAGGGGTGTAGTGGCGCCACCAACGTCAAAAAGTCCCACCCAAAGCCAAACACTGGGTGCGCGCGCCACTGTATAACTTCGGTGGTTTACGACGTTAGGGCCTACATGTATGTGGACTTGAAATGACCTGGCTGCGTCGATTTAGTGTTTCAGAAAGTTCTGGTTGGGCACACCTGTGTCATATAATACTTGGCATTCATCGTTTAGTTCAAATGGAAAGGAGGCTCAATTGGTTTACTCTTTGCTCGTAATATTTGGTTTCATTGTAATCAATTTTGGGTTATATATATACATGTATACTCGCTACTCATAACGGTGACTTTAAAAAAACACTACGCTTTAATTTAGTACAATAACCTGATTAAGATCGGTAATAAGTGTGGACCATTTTCACTGAATTTGGTGCTGAAGTCAGCAATTAAGGTCGCTTTTATTATATATATTTTTGGTGGATAACAACAACGCTCATTTCCAATTTGTTCCCTTCAATTTGTGTGTCATTTTAAGCGATGAAAAGGGTTCTCGCAAATTTTACGATATTTTTGTTATCTAGACTACACAAGTTGTTATAGGAAGTTCGTGGACAAAATGAAAAGGGAAACTACAAACCAATTTCGATTTTGGTAAATGGTCTCGGGTCTTCAATGTACCCTTTGCTTGCACGGTTGATTTCAAGCCTATATAATGTTTCAGTACCGTTTAATCCACAGAATATTGGGCACTTAATTCGTTTTTATTTAAAGTTAACAAGTTGGGTTCAAATGTTTGAAGAAACCCTTATTCACCTATTTTGTAATTGCCATTGTGTTATTTCTTTCTGGAATTCAATTATAGATTTTGATCAAGGACAAGACTTATATTGGATTCGCAGTAGACAATGAGCTACTTTTGTTTGATGTTACCGATCACTAGATTTAAATGTTTTAATATTTTTTTTTAAATTTCTCAATTTCACAATTTATAAAATGAAAATGAGCGAAAACCGTCCTTCTATTGTAGCTACCCCCCCCCCTCCCCACTGACCAATGCTTATTATTTACATGAAGGCAAATATATTTTGTTCAATTCAAGAAACGGGGAGGGGCGCACCTGGAGGGGGGGGGGCACGGACGTTTGGGGGGGGGGGTGCCCCCCGTATATACGCCACTACAGTTTCCATCAAGTATTTGCGGAGTTATTAACCCTATATATACCCCTTAGCAAGCTGGCTCTGTCCGTTTTTTTTCACAGGCGGACATTATTACCATTTACGAAAGGAGGCGTGACCGAGGGCTTGCGTCGGGCAAGTTACGGGACTCACAGAGCGAGCGAGGCGTGACCGAGAGGGCCTGCCCTTGGCACGGACCGCCCGCTGGACCGTATAATTGGGTTTTTTTTGGGGGGGGGGGGTCAGAGCAGGGGGGGGGCACATTATTTTTGATGAATTTCTCGGACATTTGTTTTGTTTGTCCGGGCACTTGGCCTCGTCAAATCAATGGGGGGGGGGCGCTGTTCAAATCCGACGATTATTAACCCTATAGGCTATACCCCCCCCCCCCCCTAACCAAGCTGGTTCTGTCCGTATTTTTTTCACAGGCGGACATTATTACCAGTATAATTGTGGGGTTTTTTTTGGGGGGGGGGTTCGCATTATTTTTGATGAATTTCTCTGATAAACAAAAATTTGGACAGAGCTTTTTTTTTGCTAGGCGCGGCTTCGTCACGTACGTCTCGCGCGAATGTTCAGATTCAGATATGCCAGGAACCGGGGATCTCAAATTATCCACAGCACAAGGACTTAAGGAGATTTCTGCAATAATAATAATAAAAAACATATATGTGACCCGCTGTGCAAAATGAGTCCGATGTCGCATAATTTGAATTCAAGCGTTTGCCATTTTCAAATGGAAACAGTGATAATTTGATCAAAATTTGGATTTTTTGTTTTTGTTTTATTTTGGTTGTTTGATAGTTTTAGTTCAAATACACAGAACTTTAAATATTGTAAGAAAAAGAAAAGAAAAGAAAAATTAGGATTGTTTGTGCTTTTCTTGGTTAGTTACAGTGAATTTGTTATTTTTTAAACCCTTTTTTCTCCATTGAGACGTTTCTAGCTTTGCAAAAACTTGACAGAATTAAACAAGCACAAGAATGCAACCAAATGTCCTAGAGAGGTCCATGATATACTCCAAATGTAGGCTATTTCATTCCATTTTAACATGTAGTTAATTAACTCAAAATTTCAGCTTTGCCACAACACACTCATTTTTGCAGAGCGGGTCACATATATATAGCGCCAAATCCATTTAAACAAAATGCTCCCAGGCGCTTTACACAAACAAAATAGATATGATACAATGACTAACAGTAAGGATAGCAGAAATAGTATTTCAGATGAAATACATGGGAGCCAGAAAAAAATATAACCAGGCAAAATAAAGCAAGCAGATCACCTAGAAGCAATAAAATAAGGGCTGTAGTGAAAACAGAGCAAACAGCGATGCAATAAAAAAAACACTGCATTGTAAAACAAATAAATAAAATATACTGGGCCAGCCAGAGACAGTAAAACAAACAAGCAAGGAAACCTGAGTTGACGCCCCTCGTCCCCCCCCCCCCGAAAACAAAATAGATCTCCTGTAAAATGATATGCAATACGTTCCACCGTGACATTATTATTTCTGCTGGTGGGAATTTGAGATTTTTGGTTGTTGGGGCGCCGATAGTGTTTTCGAAGTAAATCACAAATTTCTGGTAGCAAAAAATGTGATGTTTAAAAAAAAATTGGTGGCGCGACTTAAAAAGTGTTAGGGGTGCAAACCGGTAAATAAGCCTTCAACCCATCCGCCGAGCTCATAAACGTTATACCCATACTAGAGAGTTCCGAGAGCCACAAAACTGGGGAATTGAAGAGATATGGCAATGAACCTCTGACCCAGACTTGGGGCTTCTAATTCTGAGCATTTTGGATGCAATTGGGCTCGAAATTGACACTATTTTGCCCTGTTGTTGAGGGATTATTTTTCAAGATGGCTACTGAGTCCGCTTTGGGAAACTAAGGGTCATCTTCTTTGAGTGAGAATTCCTCAAAAGGTCAATGGTCAACCCACCAAAAAAATGAAAAGAAAATGAAGATGACATGTTGATCATCAGTTTTCTGTGCAGCTTAAATACCTTTGAGAGTTCTGAGTATTTTTAAAAGAATTTTGAAGTATGGGCATTTGGCACTAGTGTCTATGGGGATTTTATTGCAGGTTTTTTGGCTTGGAACTTCATTGGTTTTATTTGTGGCCGTCTTATCAAGCCCACTTGAGGGCGCCCTCCAAGATTAGAATTTAGAAGCCGCCATTGGGATACACACGCTCAAAATTTGCATTGTCACACGCTGGAGTCGTGTTCTTTGCAGCGGTACCAATAGTGAATTGTCCACTAAATCAACCGAAATGTCGCGCTACGATAGAGCTATCACTGTTTTCTCACCAGATGGCCATCTGTTTCAAGTAGAATATGCGCAAGAGGCTGTTAAAAAGGGCTCCACGGCTGTAAGAAACGTTACCAACTCGGCACTTGCTGCAAATGCAATGCAGTGACACTCACTCACTTGCGCAGCATGGAGCTATTGCAGCAAGTGCCAAGTTGGTGACAGTGTGTGTGCAGTGATAATTGACATATCATTTCAATGAGACCATGATGAGACTCACTTGAGAGTATTCAAATTCATGTTGATTTTGCATAGCCCCATAAATGTGGCCAGTTTACTGGACTGCCTCCGTAAACATAGGCCACACACCGACCGTATGGAAAACGTACTCGGCGAAATGTTGAACATGTTGAAAAAAATGTTGAAAGTGATTTCCACCATTTGTCCACATTGCGACTTCAGACCCAGTTTATTTAAGCTTTAAAAGTACACTTACCCTCTTATACACCCTCGGCCAGCTGGCCGTACGACGTACGTACGTATGGACTACCGTACTGACGTGTCCATACGTACGCACGGCCAGCTGGCCGAGGGTGTATACGCTTGAGGGCGCGCTTTACATGAAGGATTGACAGAAGGCAGGTAACAGCCACCGGGCCTGCGCCGCCCCTTTGATATTGCGCGACGCCATTGTTCAGTTGGACCACGGACAATGAAGGAGGTAGAATGAATCCAAGTTGCCAAAAAGGCTCCAGAAAAGGACGTAAATTAGGCAGCAGCTGGACAACTGACACTGGCCGGAGGTTCTCATTTTGTTATTAAGAGGGTAAGTGTACTTTTAAAGCTTAAATAAACTGGGTCTGAAGTCGCAATGTGGACAAATGGTGGAAATCACTTTCAACATTTTTTTCAACATGTTCAACATTTCGCCGAGTACGTTTTCCATACGGTCGGTGTGTGGCCTATGTTTACGGAGGCAGTCCAGTAAACTGGCCACATTTATGGGGCTAGATTTTGCATAGCCCCATATAAACATGATAACTGAGGCCTATTTACTGGACTACCTCCGACTCCGTAAATTAAGGCCACACTTGGAAGACTTCCTAATTAAATTACGTTAGCACTTGGTACCAAATTTATTTTCACATTTTGACTGTGTATGCAGTACATTTATGCTTTTAAAAAATCCTCAACTTGTTAAATAATAATAACAAAGAAAAAAATTAATACGCAAGTGTATATATAACTCTCCAGTTTTCGTGTCATTTCCTGGTTCTTTTTGGCATCCGTTTGGGAAAGAATGTTGCAATCTGACGATACTTCAGCAGTTGTGAACAAAGTCTATGGAGAGTCAAGAAAATTTTCTAAGTAAATTTGAAATGTTTCTCAGTCCAAGATTCATGTGTTATGGTCATTTTTGCAATGACTGACCTTCAATTTCATTAAGATGATATATGAAGAAAAAAAGCAGTGTCAGGTTGCAACATTTTTTCCTCCGTTTGTGTGTAACTCGAATGCACCATATGTTCCAACTGAACAATGCTCTCGCGCAATATTCAGGGATCATTCACCTGTCAGTCACGCGACGTGCCGCATGCCTCGTAGTCTTGGCCCAAGTCCGGCTTTGTCTCGCCGATAGCGCCCTCTACCGTTGATGTTGTTTGGCTGCGCTGGCACCAGCTGGCCCAAGACTACGGGGCATGCAGCGCGCCGCGTGACTGACAGGTGAACGATCCCTGTATATTGCGCAAGAGCATTGTTCAGTTGGAACACATGGCGCATTTGAGTTACACACAAACGGATGCCAAAAAGGACCGGGAAATGACACGAAACTGAAGACTTATACACTTGCGTATTATTTTTTCTTTGTTATTAACAAGGTGAGTGTTTTTTTAAAGCATAAATGAACTGCATACGCAGTCTTAATGCGAAATAAATTTGGTACCAAGTGCTAACGTATTTACATGTAGGAAGTCTTCAAGTGTGGCCTTAATTTACAGAGGCATTCCAGTAAATAGGCCACATTTATGGGGCTAGATTTTGCACAACTCGGTGACAGTGGTACTGGTCGGAAGTGGGGCTTTGGAATGGCCATTGAATTTGTATTTTTTAGGCATGTGCATTCTTTTGTACAGTTTATTAGACACACTAACTGGGGCGCTAGAAGTCCTTTTTTGACATTTGGGAGTTTGGTTTGTCGTACTAGCGCCCCACTACAAACGCAATCTCAATTTTAGAATTTTCACCAGAGTTCAGCACAAAAGTTGCCAAAAATCACGCAAAATACTTGACAAAAATACCTTTGGAAGCACCTACCACTGGCTTCTCCACATGTCAAAGACGAAGTAATGGGGCTTTAAACCCTAACCGCCCCCAATGCTACAAAATACCACTGAGTAGTACCTGTATTATTAATCTCTTTCCATACAAGTGTGCACAGCACATCGTACAGCGATTCATTCAATAATGTGAGTGGCTGTGATCTACCAACGCATTTTCTATGGACGTACATACAAACCGTGACGTGCGTCGATAAAAAAACTCCACGTGCAGATCGGGGGATGCACCAACACTTGAAGGCAATCTTGCAATCAGCAAAGAATGTATTAAACTGGAATGAACAAGAAAAGGTTTCATAACTTTTTGTTTAACTTGGTAACTGTTTGTGTCATCTGTAGGTTGGGGTTCGTGGCAAAGACATAGTGGTCCTTGGCGTGGAGAAGAAATCAGTGGCCAAGCTGCAGGAGGAGAGGACAGTCAGGAAGATATGTGTCCTTGATGACCATGTGTGCATGGCGTTTGCAGGTAGGACCAGCTACTGAGCATAAGGCCAATCACCATTGATTTAAAAAAAAATAAAAGTTAAAAAAGAAAAATTGACTTAAAGTTTACAGTCCATCATTTGCAGCCAGCCAAAAAGTAACTGACGAAATTATTGTTCAAAAGCATACTTGGTTGAAAGATAGTAGTAAGACTAAACTCCCTGTGAAATTATTCTTTCTGGCATGCTGTCATTTTGAAGAAAACAATGAAAGAAGGCCGTTTCCATTAGTATTTTGTTTTTAATTCGGCGAAGTGCGCTCAAGTGTTGACACGACGCACACAGGTGCGCAGTTGCTATTATTCGTCGGTTCAGTGCATGACATCGCGTAGCTGTAATCGGCTGAATGACAACGTGTCCCAGATGCTGAATTAGGGTGCAATTCAAACCATGACTCGGCAACTTTTGATTCGAAATCGAGATACTCGATTGTTTTTCTAGGAATATACAGCTGAAGCTGAGCTAAAAGTTCATCAGGTTATTTGTTAAGCACTTTTGTTGCTTCAAACGAACATAATGCACAAATTACCAATGATGTACTCTACCTTTAAAGTAAGACTTTAATTACGTGTAAGCTTCCTGAGCCAATGGTGTACCCTCGTGCTTGGGGTCGAAATCATTAAAAGTGCTTTTTCTGTCAGGCCTGCAATAAAGACCCTTGTTTTGCTTTGATGATAAACTTCTTTTGAGTCTGAACATAACTTTTGATTGATCATCCTCAGGCTTGACCGCAGATGCCCGCATCATTATCAACAGAGCCCGCATTGAGTGCCAGAGCCATCGATTGACCGTAGAAGACCCAGTGACTGTAGAATACATCACACGATTCATTGCGCAGCTCAAACAGGTGAATAGCAATGTGTAGTCTATACCTGGGCTTTTGAATCTATACAATTTGCATCAGACTTCTCGTGGAGTGCTGTGGCCTCGTGGTTAAGGGCACTGATTCGTGGTCTGTGGGTAAAGCTGCAGGTCGTGGGTTCGAGTCCTGGTGGGGTCATGGTGCGTGTGCCCTTGAGCAAGGCACTTTGTCACTCATTGCTTCTCACCACCCAGGAGTAAATGGGTACCTATGAGGGCAGTGATGGTTATTGTGATTGAATTAGCTTCCTTGCGCCTAACAGGCAGCATCGAGCTGTATACTCCCCAGGGAACTGAGATGGTATATGGAATGTTTAATTGGCCCAATGATTAGGGGTAATAATAATGTAAAGCGCTTTGATCTTAGTTAAAAAGCGCTATATAAGAACCTGTTATTATTATTATTTTGAATCATGTGTTAACCCTAACTCCCCAGCCTAATTTACTAGGAACCACACCCATTCTGGCAAATTCCAACACCCACATGGGAAATTGTACACACACACTGTTGGACTTAGTTTCTGGAGGTATGCCAACCCCAGTGTAAAAGACCATCAGTTTTAGGGTACTGTACCTATCCCAACAGATTTAAACAAAACCTGCTGTTGAACTTTGATGGGTTGAGTTCGATTAAGGTTAAAGATAGAAAAACACTGTACAAAATCTTGGACAGATTTGAATTTCCATTTTTTTTGGTGACTTCCCAGTTGCATGCCTGAGAAGTACGTTAACACAGAAAGCAAACGTATTGCATTAGTAAGCATTACCCATGGGCGAAAAACAGTGTAGTAATACATCTAATTGTTGGAACCACCAACATAGAGCTGAAAGCTCAGTTGAAAGCTGAAAGCTCAGTTGGTAGAGCACCAACCGGAAAGGCAAGCAGGAAGTCGCAGGTTCAAACCCTGCTCCAGTTTATCATCTTTGTTCAACTTAAAAAAACATATTATAATGCACCTAGTCAGTTTCCATACGGTTTATTTAAAAAACAGTGTTAAGATTTGAAATGTTCTTCTTTAGCTAATTGTGAACCTTTGTTCTCTTCTCGTTCCTGTTGCTGTAGCGTTACACACAGAGTAATGGGCGGCGGCCGTTTGGTCTCTCGGCACTCATCGTAGGATTTGATCTAGATAAGACACCGCGGCTGTACCAGACTGACCCTGCTGGAACTTACCATTCCTGGAAGGTACGTTGAACTTTACAACTGAATTACATCAGTATAATTATATATTATTTAAATTAAAAAACCTAACCCTGCCAGATGCAGCACAGTGCATCGGGTGGAAAAGTCTGGTGCATGTTGATGCATTCAGCTACCAATACCAGCGCATGAATGGCCAGGTGTGAAACAATGAGAGCTGAGTCCCATTGAACAATGTCTGAGTTGAATCCTGCTGCATGCGATGACCATGGACTCTGAGGCAGTTTGGCCTTGAGACTTTTCCCCTGATGGATCTTGTACGGAAGCTTGAATTGCCTTCCTCGATACCGCGGTACCGCGATAATTTATCGCAGAAATCAGGAATTCAAAGATAAATCCTTCCGCGATACCGCGTTACTGTGATAATTTATCACAGAAATCCGGAATTCAAAGATAATTCCTTCCGCGATACCGCGTTACTGCGATAATTTATCACAGAAATCCAGAAATCAGAGATACCTATTCCTCGATACCACGTTACTGTGATAATTTATCACAGAATTCTGGAATTCAAAGATACGTATTCCTCGATACCGCGTTACTGTGATAATTTATCACAGAAATCCGGAATTCAAAGATAATTCCTTCCTCGATACCGCGTTACCGTGATAATTTATCACAGAAATCCGGAATTCAGAGATACCTTTTCCTCGATACCGCGTTACTGTGATAATTTATCACGTGACACCGCGCACTCATCGATTGTAGAGAGGAGAGACATATGAATTTAAAGCTTCCGTATACGTGATAAATTATCGCAGTAACGCGGTATCGAGGAATAGGTATCTCTGATTTCTGGATTTCTGTGATAAATTATCACAGTAACGCGGTATCGCGGAAGGATTTATCTTTGATTTCTGGATTTCTGTGATAAATTATCACAGTAACGCGGTATCGCAGAAGGATTTATCTTTGAATTCCTGATTTCTGCGATAAATTATCGCGGTAACGCGGTATCGCGGAAGGCAATTCAAGCTTCCGTAATCTTGCTACACTTGGCAGGTTTGTCACTTAATCACGTGCTGCATGTTGCTGCGTTTGGCAGGGTTTCTAGCCACAATACCCTGGAGGGTTAGGGTTGTAAGTTCCCATCGTGCTGCTGTGTGGTATCCAAGCATGTATGGTATAAACCCTTGCTTTGGAAACAAGCACTGTGTTTCTCAACACACTCAACTAAAAGAATTCAAACAGGTATCATAGCGATTGCAGTTTGTAGTAAGGCAAAAAAAAAAATGTGTTTAGTGTCCCCGCCCACTTCCTTTTTGAAGGCTGCCTCCTTTTTTCTTTTTCTTTTTTAATTGTAAAAAACCCTGAAAAAATGATACATTTAAACAGTGACATCATTTTTTTTTTTTTTTGTCTGTTTGTCTGTTGCATCTAGCCCATATAAAGCTGGTGTGTCATTTACTGAGTCCAAGTGGCGGCCATTAAAAATAAAAGCTGGCGGCCATCTTGAAAAATAGCCCGGCCGGTCGTTTTGGAAAATGGGTCGGGGGGCCATTTTGGGGAAAAAAAAGGGGCCTCCTCCTTCCTTTTTTTCAAAAAGACATGACGTTTAACATTTTTTTTATTTACTTGGCCTAACGTTAGGGCATCAAAAATAACAACTTGAAACTTTCTTAGAATTGAGAAGTGCAGGCAAGTCGTCTTAGATTTGATTGCTGGTTAAAATCAAATGTTCTTATGTCAGTTTAACATTCAGTATTTTATTATCTAAGGTTCATTTTTTCGCACGTAATCTTGTCAAGTTTATAACAAGGGCTCCTTGAAAATTGAGTCCAATTGTCTCGGGTTTGAATCCAGGATAAATCAACATATTCTTTGCTTCTTTTTTAATCGAATATTTAACGACCTAAGCCTCCTCTCAACAAATGTTGTCTTTTCACAACTAGGCAAATGCCATCGGCAGGAGCGCAAAAACTGTCAGAGAGTTCCTTGAAAAGCACTGGACCGATGAACTGGCTGAGAAAGAGCACGACACGATCAAGCTGGCTGTCAGGGCACTCTTGGAGGTGGTGCAGTCTGGCGCCAAGAATATCGAGCTGGCCGTCATGAGGAAAGGGGAGAGACTGACGGTGGGTACCAGACCATTTGATTTGAGATATGATTGTGTCAAAAATCTTTATTAACCCTCCTATGCAAACATACATTCTGAGCCATGCTGTTACTTGGGTCAAGAACGGGTACAAGCCAGCTAGACTGGTTCCCTGACCTTACAATTCCCTGACGTCTATAAATTGCTCTGTTTCATCTTAAGTGGGGTCAGGGAACCAGACTACAGGAACATGATATTTGTCTTGGTTTTTCCAGCATCTACGAACACAAAACTTCAAACAAGTCAGTGTTAGAATATTTACTATAAAATACTAAACCCCCGATTCAATCCATATCTGAAAATTACAGCAAAAACAAATGTTGTATATTCCCTTTAACACTGGCTGTTTGTATCATGGATGTTTTTGGCTATAACGCCGATTTATTTGTCTAATCTGCTTTTAGATCTATGAAACAGAAGAAGTTGAGAAGTACGTGGCCGAGATCGAGAAGGAGAAAGAAGAGGAAGCAGAGAAGAAGAAACAGAAGAAGACCACCGGCCAGACGTCATAATCTTTGTTTTTGTAGTGTTATAGTGCTTGCTCACTCCTTGCTGGTTTTTTTTTTATAGAAGTCTTAGGAAAAATACACGTATGAACCCATTCGTGGGTTTAAAACATTAGTCCCTGTACCGCTCCAAACTGTCCAATCGTTGTGTTGTGTTATGAATTCATTACAGAATAATGTAATACAATGTTGGACAGGTGCCAATGGGTTAATTTAATCCCAAGTCATGGATCAAACTTATCCCCATTCATAAGGCAGGGTTCGACTTTAGCGGTAGCCCGCTAGCCAAATGCTAGTCAGAACAGCGGCGGGCTAGTCAAACTATTCCTTAAGTAGCCCGGCTGGCGAGTCCAAAATTATTGGGCTACAGCAAAGATGAAAGGACAGGAAGAAATAAATCATTAAATTCAGAAAGCAAACCTGTACATGTATCAATTTGTGTCTAATTTTATTAACTGTTGAGGGTTAAATTATTAGATCTGTTTATTAAAAACACTGACAAGATTGCCTCAGGATACACGTTTAACATGTATGCACATTGTTGTTTATGAGACACTTTATAAAACAAAAACATGCGGGCTAGTAAAAATTCCCGCGGGCTAGTTAATCTGAGTCTGTTTCAGTAGCCCGGCTGGCTAATGAACAAAAAAGTTAAGTTCGAACCCTGCATAAAGAAGATGCATCCTCATTTATGAGCTGAATGCATACCAGCATGGTCCATGTCTAACCCCTTTTGGGCCGAGTTTATACCATAGTGGTTTCTGAAGTGTATCCCCTGTCATGGGGTCTGTTTAACCCATATAATGGGGTAAGTGTGACCATGGATATGGGTAACGTGCAACCCAGGCCATGAGGTAAATTTCAAGAAGTTTAACCCGGCTGTGTTCATCGCCAGTAACAGGGTCACTTTAAGCCCAGCAGATTACTGGTCAACATTTCACAAAATTGCTTTGAGTTTGCATTGCACAGTTGGTACATGGTACTATCATGCAAGTTTTCTCCAGTTGTTTCTTCAAACTGTATTTTTCTCTTGCAACTTCAAATTTATATGGACATCGGTCCACCATGTGTACATGTATCAAGCTAAACCTGTCATTATCTGCATTACATGTACAATGGGTGGTGTGAATAAAAAAGTTGAATTTGATTTACTTCACAATTTACAACGATCTATGAAAGTTGAAATGAAGACAAAACTATTAACATTTGTAAGCAACTGCTTAAAGGCAGAGTACATCATTTGGCATTTGTGCATTTTTTTTTCGTTTGAAGCAACAAAAGTGCTCAAAATATAAAGGGTGCTTAACAACTAACCTGATGAAGTTTTAACTCGGTGAATGCTGTACTTTCCGAGAAAAACAATATTCTAGGATCTTGATTTCAGTTCAACAGTTGCAGAGGCATGTTTTGAATTGAGCCCGAAATCAGCATTTGGCACACGTTCTCATTCAGCTGATTGCAGCTACATGTACGCGATGTCGCATGTTAAACTGACAAATAAGAGCAACCGTGCGCTTGTGTGCGTCGTGTGAACACTCGCACGCACCAGTTCACGGCTTCGCCGAATTAATAACGAACTACTAAGGAAAATTCACAAAAATGCATCTATAGACGCATCTTTGGAAATGACCTTCCGTTATTGTTTTCTTCAAAATGACAGCATGCCAGAAAGAATAATTTCACAGGGAGTTTAGTGCCATTACAATCTTTAAACTAAGTATGCTTTTCAACAATAATTTTGTCAGTTACTTTTTGGATAGCTGCAAATGATGTACTGTACCAGTCCTTACGTGCTGCAAGTAAAAGTGTAGTTTTACAGGCAAAACTTTTGTCTGTCTAAAATGGACTGCTCTTTTCAAGCAAATAAAAAGGAACACAGACAACTTGACACTTCAAAGTAGTACTTTATAATTCCCCCCCCCCCCTTGACTAAATGAGAAAGTTCCACTTATTCACATTTTAGTGGCAGACCTAGTCTGTTTTTTATCACAGTGTGAAAAGTTGTCTACAGGCCTCCTTATAATTTCATGTTGTCAATTTTTACTGTTCAAAATGAATCTGAAAATTGGTGGTGTTTGAACAAGTTCACCACCTGTAATACTCCAAAACCACAGGACACACTAATAAATGGGAACGTTACACTCTGTTAATTTCTGACAAATGGATTTTATTTTACATTCTTTTGTAAACTGATCATCTTTATCTTGTGATTCCTGCGGCCTAGAATATGAAAAATAAAATACTATTTACAATTCCACAGGAAAATAATGGTTGTGAGTGATTCGTCACCTTCACTGACTCAAAAATTCATCCATCTTAAAAGATATTTTGTGCTTCCCTTGGGAACAGTACCCAAAGAATACTATTGCTATTTTATGTTGACAGCAAATGAAAGACACATGATTTGCCCTCCTAAACAATTTTGAAGTGGCACTCGCTGGATTTTTTTCAGTTGACCAATCAAGAAGGGGTCCAAGACTCCTTATATAATTTTTCTGTTTTTTTCAAATGGATACCTCATTTCACATCATACAAAAAATCTCACTAGGTCAGAACAGGAAAGTCCCAAGCCAAGTTATAAGACTATTGGTGGCCTTTATACATATTTGCAATTCCATGGTAATTAGTTCACAATGTATATTGTACTTTATCTTCAAGTAAACTTGAATCCTCTATCTTGATTGGTTGATCCATGGCAACAAGCCATGGAGTGCCGTGGCCTCGTGGTCTGGAGCATTGAATTTGTGGTCTGTGGGTAATTTTGCAGGTTGTGGGTTCGAGTCCAGCCTGCGGCTATGGTGCGTGTGCCCTTGGGCAAGGCACTTTGTCCTTCATTGCTTCTGTCCACCCAGGAGTAAATTGGATACCTGTGAGGGCAGAGGTGTCTATTGTGGTTGATTTAAGCTGCTTTGCGCCGAAAATGGCAGCATCGAGCTGTATACTCCTAGGGAGCTGAGATGGTATTTGGCATATTTCATTGGCCCAATGAGCAGGGTTATAATGATGAAGCGCTTTGAAACCTTATATGAATAAAGTGCTATAATATTATTATTATTAATTACACATAACCATGTAGCACGGCCACGGTACATACCGCACTCTGCGTATTGCGTTATTCTAAGACTTTTCTGTGCATCAAGTTTGCTTGAAGATAAATTAGTTGTCCCGCTCGCGCTTGTGGAACACGGAAAATGTAGTGCGTCTGCATCCCACACACCACGAGGCCAAAGACGCACTACATTATTCTGTGTTCCACTTGCGCTCATGGCATAACTAAAAGTGTCCATGCAACGTATTTCAAACAATGCAGTCATATCAGTATGCGATTTCAATAAAATTTGTTGAACCATGGAACCATGGTAAGTGGTTTTTTTTTTGGTGTGTTCTTTGCTAGGGCTTTTCTTCAAAATGGTAAAATGGATATACACGAAACCTTCCCCAAATATGTCCAAAATACCAGCCTATAACTTATCTCATTTGCACTTGTTTTGATAATTGCTACATATTTTTAATATTTTTTTTAATTTGGGTCCAGATCATTCTGACTCACCCTGTACAGTACAATGTAATTATGGCCTTTAAAAAGTTTACAAACAAGAAGTAAGAAGCATTTTGCATTCTGTAAATCTCAAACATGGAGGTTGCAGTCAATCTCCACCAAATGAATACAAAACAGAACCTAACATTGTGCACTGATTTTCTAAATTAAATATACTGCAGTGTACATGTAGGTCCAGTACAGAAAAATTGGAGGGCAAGCTTCTTAAAAAGTTCATAAAAGGGCGATATACTTCTATTTGCTAAGAGATAACATCTCAAGAACATTTTGAGTGAGTGATACTTTTTGGGAGAACTATCATTTCTGTCGGTGGTCGGAACCTATTGCTTCTGAGACTGTTTTGTAGCCATCCGCCCTGAAAAAAAAATAAACAACAACATGACAGGATTTTAGTTGAACAGTTGTTTGTCGACCCTGGTCTTTTTAACTTTTTTTTTACAGATTTGAAAGAGCACAATCTTAGCATTGCTGCTGTGAAAACCGCATGCTGGTATCATCTTTAGTTCAAAATTTATGGAAAACGGAACACCAACAGATGTGATGAAGTGGCCCTATTTTGACCTGAATCTCCAAATGAAAGTTCCCGACAAACGACTCATTTAGCTTGATCGCATCACATTTATCTACTGCAGTGAATAAAAAGAGCCTAAGAAATCTCATTTCTTAAAACAATTCTTCAATCTTTACATTATAACTCGATACAATCCATAAAGAAATACATGTATGCAAAAAAAAACTTTGGAAAATGAGCCTTACCTCAATAATTCATCCAACTCTCGCTTGATCCGCTTGACTAGGGGCGGTCCTTCGTATGCTAATGCTGTATAAAGTTGAACTAGACACGCCCCTGCCTTAATCTTCTCATAGGCGTCTTGACCCGAGCTGACTCCGCCCACTCCGATGATTGGCAGCTCACCTGAAACGGAGTCATTGTTGGTACTATGTGTTTAATAAATAATTCAAACTGTCGCAAGCTATTATGCCATTTGTGTCGAGGAACCACAGGAAAATGTAAGTTTAAATAAGGATGAATGGTCCCTTTTGATGCAGCAGAACAGATTTTTATGAAGACACATAATATCGGTGTGCAGCCCCTTCCTGTAGTGTGAATTCCATTTTGTTTTCATCTGGCCTTTTGCAGGACGAGCAAAAGTTTTTCACCTAAACATTATGCAGAAAGTGAAATTCTGAGTAGTTTGGACTATCCCAGTTCGTAACACTTGAATTACTTATCTTCTACAAAAGTATGAGTACAATTTTATTTTGACACAATTTCCTGATCTTATTTGAAGTGCGCAGCGTCTGCTCTTATATGGCACAATTCGTAAACAATGAAAACTGTGAATTGCTCTACATTGTGAATCTCATCTATTGAACTCACCTTGTGTAAGTCTGTACATGTCTCTGACCGTGTCCGTCGCCATGTGTCTGAGGGGAGGACCACTCAGCCCCCCACCCTCAGCCTTGTGGGGACTCTGTAGACTAGCAGGCCGTGTGATGGTGGTGTTGGTGACTATAAGCCCATCTACCTTTCCCTGATAAAAAATCACGAAGTCAGTGTTCAAATGCCTGTTTCAGACATCTCTCTATGAGTGAACATTACAAATCCATAGCTTAAACTGATTCGCTGAAACAGGTCAAAAGGGTGCTGAAGGCCAAAATATTAAATGCCCCTTTGCAATGTAACTTTTTTTTTAGTGCTATCTTTGAAAATTCACCTTTGTGTCTCATTGAGCCTTATTTTCAATTTTTGTTTTACCATTTTCAAGGGTATTTTGGTGCCTTCCTCTGCTGTGACCCGGGTTCCAATCCCACCTGGGCCAACATGTGGCCCTGATTCTGTGGGTTTCCCCCAGAATATTCTGCTTGGGTTTTCCTCCTACCTCTAAAGCTGTAAGTGCTTCTCATTGTCTCCTCTCTACAGGTTTCTTCAGGCTTGCGAGCTACATTGCCTAGGGCGCTTTTGAGGAATCCTTGGTCTCATTATCAGAAATAAATAATTATAACAATACTAACCAAAAATGGTAACGTTAGGGAGACATTCCCATAGACTTGTGCACAATTTTGTATAACTTCTTGCGCAAAGGTGTCTCCCAAATGGTACTATTTACGATAGTAATATACATCACAAATCAACCACTAGTAGATCAACTGTCCTTAATCATACTTGCTCTAGACTGACAGGCGTTCTTGATAAAACCAGGTAGTGTTTTTTGGGTCCTACCTCTTTCCTGGTGACAACAACAGCAATGTCCTCCTTATCTTGCTGCGTTAGGTCGGGTGCAATCTTGACAAGTAGGGGTGGTCTTGGGGTACAAGGCAGTGCGTCTCTTGCTTCTAGTACCTATCAGATAAAAAAAAACACTACTTATGTTTTAATATGTTGGTGTTCAATAAAGCAAACTAAATTTCAGTAAAAGAACAAACATGCAGACAATTTGGAGCTGATTTTTTTTTTTCAAATAAACTGTTTGCCCACCTTCCTACAATTTTGCTGTCTATTTTGTTGTGCTGAGGTCCAATGGTTACGGTATTCGACTCGTGTGGTGTGGTACGTGGGTTCGAATCCTGACGGGGAACATGGTGCTTGTGCTCTAGAGCAAGGCACTTTACCATTATCGCTTCATCCTTCGGATGGGACGTAAAGCCGTAGGTCCCGTGTGTTGTGTAATGCACTCTAAAGAATCCACTAACACTTATCGCTAAGAGAATGGGTTTGCCCCAGTGTTTCTGGCAGTGGCTGCAATATGCACCGCAGCACCTTGTAAACCCTTATAAAGGTGCTACATAATGGGTCTCATATTTCTCATAAACTTCATTTTTCTGTCTTTAAAAATAGACATAATTACCAGCACCTTGAGTACCTGTTTGCTAGTAAATACGTGTGCTATATGACTCCGGTATCATTATTATTATTATTATTATTGCCATGGCAGCTTGACAGCGATTGCCATGGCAGCTTGACAGCGATTGCCATGGCAGCTTGACAGCGATTGCCATGGCAGCTTGACAGCGATTGCCAGGCATCGGACTTGCTGCTTTTGGAGAAAAAAACCCAAAAAACAGACATGGACAAAGACGACTGAGCTAGTGTAAAGTGCTTATAAAATTAGGTCAGTGAAGGGCAAAACACACTGCTTAAAAAAAAGAGAAAATGTTTTTGTTTACCTTGTCTATTAAGTGTGCAAGTTGTTCCCTGCCTTGCATCTTTCTCAGGCCTGGGGTGTTGGGACTTGAGACATTGATAACCAAGTAGTCACCCAGACATCCGAGGCGCTCGATGCCCTTCACGTAGTCATTGACTGCATCAGGGGATGTCTTGTTCTTACCAAAATTGATTCCCACGATACCTCTCTTTTCTTTAACAATACAAAAAAAAATATAGAGTTCATTTAAAATTACACATTGGAATTGGTGAATGGTTATGTACCCGCTGCTAATATCAAATTCCAACTGGCCAGCCGACCCTGGCAAGCTCGGTGGGCGAGTGATAAGACGAGTTCACTAGTAAGCAGGAGGTTGTGGGTTCAAGTCCCACCGAGTAAGCTTGTCCTAACGATGGTCAATAGCCACCAACAGTAATCACAGCAAGGACAGCTCTAGGGCAGGACAGGTCAATACATCTCTCTCACAGGACCCCTTCTTCGTAGGTTCAACGCCATCAGGCGCATGTGCGCACAGTGTGCAAAATGTTCTAAACACGCGAGCGTGTTGCTCGAAATTTCTTCGAAATACGGCGCAGTTGATGAGCGTCACAAAAATTTGACGCCCAAACTGCCGATGCACGTGGCAATCTGTAGGAAGTGACATCCTTTGAGAGAGACCTATTAAAATACAAAATGGTGTTCCAGGATCCGTACGTTCAAATCCCACTTATTTGTTTGTCCAATCTTAAAATAAATCTTGGCAATCTTGTACTAAATTTTGTTGAAATTTGGCAATAGAAAAGTGACCCTAAAGGGGGAGGGGTGGTGTAGGTGGTAATCTGGGGATGCAGATTCATTTTCTTGCCAAAAACCTGATGATTGCAGGAGAGTGGGTGTCTCTTGATTTAACCAAAGCCGATGGTTCTTTTACCTGCTGGTAAGTGTGCTTTAGCTTCAGATCTGCCTTGTAACCTCTTTAGCACCACTTCATGTCCTTCACTGTTGAAACCATATCTACGGTGGCCAAGTCATAAAGGTCAATGAGCAATCAGATTTTATTCAGACATTGTAGGCTTATAATAAAGGATATTGCTCGGTCAAGGAGCTACCAGTTGCAAAACCTGGTTTGAAAATGCCAACCAAGGCCAAGGAATCTGCTGGTTGACCAGTCAGTAGTGGAAAATGGTACATATTGATTTTTTGTTACAAAATAGGAGAAAATTCCAGCTTTACAAAACTGTATACAGTGTTTTTCAATGTCAATGGCACAAGTGTGAGGAGAATGAAAAAAGAAATCAGCTGATCAGAGGAAAAGTTGTATGCCTGATAAATGCTGTGTCTTACACAGTGACAATCTTACCAGTCTCAAAGATTAACTAACTCCCTAGGCCTTTTTGCTAGGATGTAGCCTCAATCCTGCAAAATCCTACAATTGGCCTCATGGAAAAATGCCATATAGCCTCAATCCTGGGTGACCACTGCCTGAATCCTGCAAAAAAATCCTGCGGCAGTGACTGTCAATATGTTGAGGTTTAGTAGGGAGGATTTCAAGCATAATCCAGACCTATATTTATGCATGGCTGAGCAAAAATAACACAAGGTCCGGCCCAAGACCTTGACAAAGTGCATCCTACGAAACCAGTAACGCACTTTTGCCATGTATCCTCAAAATTCCTCCACTTTGGCAGAGACGATTTTGAAGGATTCAGTGCGGTTAGGAATAACCAAAAAAAACAAGCTACTTTGGAGTTTTACCTGTTAATGATGGCTCTATCTTGAGACAACCTGAAGACCCTGGGTTTGGGGTTCCCTTCCTGTGGTTCAGGGGTCACGCTGCCGACTTCTACGAAGCCGAACCCCATCCTGAGCATGCCGTCCATGGCTTGTGCGTGCTTGTCAAACCCAGCCGCTAGGCCTATGGGGTTGCTGAACTGACGACCCCATACTGTTACTCCCTATAAGTTATAAAATAAAAAAAGGAAACAAATTAGCAAAACCTTTTCTATATAAAACTTAAAGTAATGACACACAATCCAAAACACAAGCCTGCTCAACTTTAAAAAATCTGTGCAACTCTGAAAAGATATCAGTGTGGCACATCAAAAGACCTATTAGTTCACAGAATGTAATTTTAGGCAGATCTATCCTTGAACACATTCAGAAAAAAATGAGTCTGCACTAGCTCCATATTTGTGTCAAAAAATACGGGACGGCCTCCGCATCATGAGCCACAAATGCATGCTAAATGAAAAGTTGAAAAGTCATCCAGAGAGATTGTCCTGAAATGTTGTCCTGAAAAGTTAATCCATCCTGAATTTTGAATCTAGACTGTTTTTTCTTTCACTTGATACTTGCTATGAAAGCAAGTTATCCTACAAATTTTCAAAGTAAATGTGGAGAGAGTTTGTCCAAAATTACTGCAGGATATTTCTTGAGGTCTTGCATGCTTGAATCATGTACCTTTGATTTTTTTGATTTTTTCTTGAAAATGTTATTTACAGGTGTCCTATTTTTGATGGGCAAACGTTTTGCTGGGAGCTTATTTTGGAACTACCCTGGTCTACTTACTAATGACGGAGGGTCCTTGTAAGTGTTCCATGGTACCAATCCCCACGCAGCTGTCTTCACTGCAATGACGTGGGCCGACTCCGCGCTGACTACCCTCATGCTAGGCATGGCCACTTCCCGGTAGAACTTCTCGCTGCCAAACCCGAGACACATGCCTCCAAACAGTGCTGTGCCGCAACTCAGTAATACGGTGGCTGATTTAAATTTACTCTGAGAAATAAGTAGAAAGTACATGACAGGATTAAAGTGGATTTGGACTTTTGTAATGAAGGCCAAGTAAAAACTGGGAAAAAAACTGTTCCTCGTCCAGATTTTTTTTAATAAAAGGAAGGAGGCAGCCTTTGCACCCCTCCCCAAAGGGGGTGGATTTTCCAGAAAGATTCTTCCATTTTTCTTAACACTTTTGCTGATACCTTGTGTCCACTCCCTCACCCTTTCTACAAGATTGTAAACTTGCATACTGGAAGCACATAAAAGATGAAATTGCAAATGACTTACATAAAAAAGGCCTACATATATATGATTTTAAAAAAACAAACAGACAAGGCCGAAAAAAAAAGAAGTGGGCAGGGACGAAAAACTGGATTATTTTTTAATTGGCCTAACTTATACAAGTACATACTGTACATGTATGTATGATTTAGTCCATAATTTTTGGTGCACTCAAAACAGTCAACATGGTCAAATATTTGGACCCTTCCAAAAAAGTAAACAAGCAAAAGAACTGTGGCATGATGTCTGCATGGAGCTCTCAGCATCTACATTTCTGATGGACTAGTATAAAGAGGTAGTTTATAGACAATTTGCAAAATAGTTGAAATTTGCTCAATGCTGCTGCTGTCAATCATGTCAATGACACTACCACCCCCATAATGCATGCATTCTTGATGTATATTATCTGGTAAAGATTTAAAGTTTAAATAATGGAAAGCTGTTGAAAGTAACACCTTGTCTTGGTCTAATTTTTATTAAAAAGTAAGTGCACACAATTTGTGTCCCTTATTATTATACTTATAAAAATTGGCTCTAATAATACATGTAATTAATAATAAGGACAAACATTTCTGAAATTGATGACCATTGTGCACTTTTACTAACTAAAAAATAGACCAATTTCTTTGTGATGGGATTAACAAGGAAAGTATTCCATATACGGACGTCACTTGACACCCTGTGTACTGGTCTGAAAAAGTGTTTCTCACTAAAAAGTAAAAGTAAATAATGCTTCAATATTTTCTCTGCTAAATTTAGGACTGTATGTTACTGTCACGCCCCAACTATCGCATCGGTCCCAACTATAGTTGGGCCTGTCCCAACTATAGTGCGGCAGTTGGGTCGGCCCAACTATAGTTAGGACTGGAGTTGCGCCGGATGCTTCATGCTTGATCGATAGATCTTGTTGGATTAAATGTTCCGTGGCGCTGGCACCGTGTATTCGTCGTGCATGCATGCCGCAAGGCTGGCCGGTCACGTGGTACTGCCTAGTTGGATGAGTTGTCCAGCTGCTGTGCTGGGTTTTATTATCCAGCAACATTTTGCAAAATTCAAAATCAAAGATTGCCATGGCCGACCAACTATAGATGGGCCCCACCCATAGCTAATGTCAAAGGTCCCAAGTCGGACATGTAACATGTGTAAGCAGAGCTGTAGAGAATGTTTTATACTCGTACATCAATGTAAACTATAGTTGGGACTGCCAAATACAAATATTGCGGTGGCCCAACTACAGATGGTCCCCACCCATAGATCATTTCATTGGTCCCCAGTAAAGTCAGATGTGTATTAGAGTTGTAGGGAATGTTTTATAATCGTACAACAATGTACACTATAGTTGGGACCGCAAAATAAAAAGATTGGGGTGGCCCAACTATAGATTCGCCCCATCAATAGCTAATTTCAGTGGTCCCCAGTAAAGTCAGACATGTATCAGAGCTGTAGGGAACGTTTTATGGTTGTACATATCAATGTAAACTATAGTTGGGACACCGCAAAATAAAAAGATCAGAGTGGCCCAACTATAGATGGGCCAGCCCAACAATGGAACTTACAGTTGGGACCGTCCCAACTATAGTTGGGACAGGCCCAACTATAGTTGGGCCAGCCCAACTGTGGAACTACAGTTGGGACAGGCCCAACTATAGTTGGGACAGGCCCAACTATAGTTGGGACCGATGCGATAGTTGGGGCGTGACATTACCACTAGTTCTGATGCATCATTGCAGGGAAAACTAGTAAGTAGTAGTGGTGTACGTATTATTTCCATTAACGAAGACAAGGTGTTACTAGTTTCTTTCTTTCAACAGCTTTCCATTATTTAAACTTTGTAAATTTTTACCAGAAAAATGCATTACATGCATTTGCATTTCGATTACGTAATCAGTTCAGCTCATTACAAAACATGCTACTGCTACTGACTGTGTGACTACATGAACGCCACACAGTTCCACATAATACAACGGTTTTGATTGACTACTGCCTAGACTAAAGAATGGACTATATAAACAGTGAACTTATAAACACTCACAGCCATGCTGATTACTCTCTCAGTCGCATTTATCGAAAATATATCACTTTTGCTTTTCAAAATCTTCTTTTTAATTTAGCAAAACCCCGCGAAATCATTCATTGGTTTGTGGAGTATTCACTCCACAAATGCATAAGGGAAAGTTCACTAGCTGGGCGCAAGGAATTTGGGTCATGAATAATAATACATGACATAGCCGCATCAGAATCCGCTGTCTAGAGCTAGGTCTAGGTACGTCTGCGCCTATTGAAAATACGCGGGGACGCGCTGACAAAAGACGTAGCCGTTGCTCTTTAAGCCCGTTTCGGACACGTGTACGCATAAATTATCAGAAGTTACAGTTTTGGGTTGTGATCTGCCGCCGCTCGAAGATTCAACTTGCGGCCACATCGCGATATCGCGCATCGTCTGCTCATCAGCTGCTTTACGAGCGAGTAACGTACCGCGAGCGAGGGGGTTTACTTGACTTGAGAACCTCAAAATAAACCTCACAATGACGGCATTTGCTGGTTTGTGTTATGTTTTTTTCTTACATTGTGGAACTTTTCTGGTCTTGGACATTTTTATATTTTCATTTTTTGCATGTTTTAATCGTGTGAGAGTTACGCGGCGCTGAGTGAATGCCACGTATTAACTGTACAAAAGAATACCTATTGGCTTGTAAATCCGACACAAAAGTACCGGGAATTGGAACAAAGGGCAACAATAGGGACAAAGGTACCCTGCAAGTCTGTCTTTGGAAATTGAAGTACCCCATAGGCATAGCCATGTTGAGCGCAAGTTTAAACTTGCGCACGCAAGTTTAAACTTGCGCGAGGGACTCCCGAAGCACGCAAATTACACTGCGCCATTTTAATTTGCGTGCCCACGTTACAACTTGTGCACAGCCAAAGGCGATCGCAATTTGAGAACCTTGCCTTGCCGGCGGGATTTTCATTGATGAAGAAAAAAAATGTTCAAAACACGAGTAGCCTACATGGAGAAATTAGTTAATTAATAAATAATGGAATAAATTAATGAACAAATTAACAAAGAAATAACTAAATTTAAAGGGAATTCAATTAGCGTCAACAATGAAAAGAAACATTGAGATTTAGCAGTGCTTATCACTATCAGAGAAGTTTTTTAGGGGGCGGGGGGAGGGGAGGGGACCGGGCAAGCAATCAATAAGCACACTATTGCGGCGATTGCTTGGAAAGTGTACTGAACATGCTGAAGTTGTTCAATAATGGAGACCACCTTCAAGTTTTTGCCTTGTAAATCTAATTAGCATTTTATTTTTATTCTTAAATGTAAATAAATCATAATTTCCTAAGTGTAACCCGTTAATGTAAAAATAATGATTATGATCCCTTCAGTTGTTCAAGTTTTGACATAGTAATCATTTACATTATTTTTTAAAATGCTTTGAATTACACTACGTGTACTGTACAATTAAAAAGTACTTATTCTTAAAAAAATACTAATGTAATTAATTTAGCAATTAATTAATTAGACGGTACAATAATTCATATTGTTTTCATAAATACTTTGCATAACATTTCGAGTGCTGTGTACACTTCAAAAAATGCATAATTTGAAAAAAATTAATGAACTCACTGCTAATTTAATTAATTAATTTAATTTATTACTTTAACGATTATTTTATTTGCAGGCTCAATGTTTAAATGTTTAAACTTAAAACCACTATGCATATAAAATGGTAATTATTTTAAAAAGTAAAAAAAAATATTAATGATTTAATTAATGAATTTAATTTATTGATTTAATTAATTAATTCGACTTAATGAATAAATATGTTGTTTATTAAACAAAAATCCTAATGAGCCATAAACAATAATACACATCATGATGCAAAGTGCATAAATTGTTCACATCTCTGAACCCTCTACAGTCAATTTCATTAGCATAATGCTGTTAATGAAATGTTTCAAAAAATGTATTTAGTTTTTAGGCATTGTCTCACAAAGCACAGTGGTGCTATTAATCGGAGAAAAATCTTCTATAAAAATAATGTTACTTATCTGCATGAGTTTACTCGGAAAAGAAATTAGCGGCTTTGCATGCATGGGGAAAATCTATGTAGTGCGCAAGTTTAAACTTGCGCGGGGACTCAAATTGCGTTCGACAGCCATACTTTTGATATTGATAGCCCTAAAGCTATGTGTTTTGATATTTCTAAGGGGACAAAGGTGAAACTAAAAAAGAACACAACTCAAAATCAAGACAATTCACCTTTTTTTTTTAAAGATGGTAATCTTTCTAAAAGCACTTTCTACCAACTACTGTAAAAAATATGCCATTATTCACCTGGTGAAGCAGTCTTTGTATCTGCTGTGTTCTGCAAAAGTGCAAGGACCGTAAAGGACTAAACAGTTTTAAAAAGAAATACAATTTGCACTTGAGGGCAAATTTTATATGGGATATTAAATCAAATGTATTTTGAGGTATAAACACTGTATACTCAATGTGTTACCTCCCGAGTGAAAGTTGGAAAAAAATCACTCGGGTGGGACTCGAACCCACGACCTCCTGCTTTCTAGTTCAGACGTCTTATTTTACCACTCGACCACCTAGTTTAAGGGATCGGTTGACTGGTGTGAATCTGAGGTACAGGTAGCCCCACTTCTGTGGCCTCGGAATTGCTGCACTGTACGTTTGGCCAGACCTCTGGTTTTCCAACCTACTGATGAGGAGTTAAACCTGGCGCTCCTTTTTTTGGCTTTTTTTTTTTACATACCACGACATACAGTTGTATTCTATGATGTCTCATCTTTTGCCCTCCAGTAGATTAGGTAATCTTTCTTCACATTTTTAGAGAAAGTTGGACATCTTTCTGGAGTCCTTATGTGCCAGTTTCGGACTAAACTCCTCAGTGGATTGGGAAACCAGACGTGTGGCCTAACATACAGCGCAGCAATACAGAGGCCACACAAGTGGGGCTAATGTACAGGTAGCAGTGGGTACCGACAGTCCAGGTATACTCAGGCAACACACTGAGTATACAGTCTTTTATACGTCCGTGAAGGGCAAAACCTAATTTGATTTACATCACCCTGACACAAATTCATCATATGAATCAAATGTATTTCATTGTGTTTTTACAGAGTTTGGGTGCATCGAGTCACTTGTGCAGGCTGTTGAAGATATGGACTGGCTGTAAGTGGTTTGAAATTGATAAACGTCTTCTCTAATCTTAATTTTTCTGTTGATTACATCGGTACAATGCTGAAGCCTTCAGGAACTTCTTTTACACCACCAAGAATCCAACATGGCCTATGCATGTTATACATGGGTCCAGCGCTCTGCACGGGTAAAAATCCAGCACTGGTTGGGACCAGGGCTGGAGGCTCTACCCTGGTGGCAAATCCAAAATGCTACAAACATAACTCTTGAGAAGCCTTCAGTCGGATAAAGGAAATAGTTTGTGTCATATCCCATGCCATTTTTGTGCTGCTTTTTCTTTACTTTTGTGTTTCCTGAGTTAAGGGATATTAGGGCCTGAATATACCCAATTGGGCTACAAAACGTGTTTTAAACGAAATGGTATTAAATAGAAAGAGCATTTTAACATAGAATATAAACGCTCACACAACCATCCTTTTGAAAAGTGAGCATTTTTGTCTTATTCTTGCGAGAACCATGCGAGAACGAATTTCGGGGGTCACAATTTTGTCCCGAAAAATCGAGCCATTTGTGATTCCAGCCCTAAGGGTCGCCCCCTGCGGACGTGAAAGAAACAAAATTTGTTGTATCGGTACTGTGTGTAATTTATGTGACTCGCATGTGTATCGTACATTGAATGAAAATGACAGGAAAAACGTGTGCATACTCCATCGTGTCCGATGTAAACAACCCGGGTTTTTTTCCATCTTTTCTTGGGAACGGTAAGACATTAGGATAGCTTCCTTTCAACTAGACCTCTTAGGGGCCGTTCACAATTATCAACATTTTCACAAGTGTACAAAGAGTACACTTTTTCAAGAACCCCCTCTCCCCCCTAAAAGTGTACGAAAAAAATGTTGATTTTTTTTTCACACAAGTCTATATATAGACACTTGCAAGGGTTTTTGTAACTTTTGTAGATCAAGTTTTTGGCCATGACATGTGACACCGGCCGTTAAAAACACGCAGTGGATACGGACATTTACATACAGTACATTTTCATGTGCGTGTGTAGGACAATGCCGCGCATGCTGTACACAATACATTCATGGGATGCAATGCGGGGCCTGGCGCGGGGCGCGACCGGCTCGGCAAGTGCTCGATCGGCATCGGTTGCGGCTGTCGGCTGTGGCGATGGGCGAGAAAACAGATCGACATTTAAAAAAAAAAAAAGCAGCGTTAGGCCAAAAAACAAAAGTCTCCGGTTTCTGGTATGCGCGCGCGTCGCCGTAGCCATGCGCGTCGGCAAAATGAAGAAGTTTTTTTTTCAATGAAAGATGATGTCTCAAAACGGCCAAACTCACTGGTTTGACTGAAATCCTGCTGCTGCACAATTTTAACGTGTTTTTAGATGGGGTTATGATCGAGAATAAGCTTTATGTGGCCTCTCTGTTCTCACATAATATTTGCACTAAGTTTAGTCGGGCACCATTTGTAGTCATCAGCCGACATTTGAAGCAAAAAAAAAAACAGGTAAAAAAAAAAAAAGCCGCGTCGCCGCACCACTTTTTGGGCAAGCTCCATACCAGAAACCGGAGACTTTTTTGGGGGGGCCTTAGGCGGGCATTTACGGGAGAGAAAACATATCGACATTTAAAAAAAAAAAAGCAGCGTTAGGCGGGCATTAACGGGCGAGAAAACATATCGACATTTAAAAAAAAAAAAAAACGTACGGCGGCCATTAACCCCCTCCCCCCCAGCGTACGGTTTGTACGCTCGTGAAAATGTTGATAATTGTGAACAGCCCCTTAAAAAGTTTAAGTAAACAATCCAAAACATGACATTTTTGGGGATTTCAGACCATAGTGGCCCTTTAAGACACAACTCTTAGCCAAAGTCGGCCCAGTATAGACCCTGCCTACCTGTCAATCAAACAGTGTGCATTGACCAATTAGATCACGACTTTTGGTCAGGTGACCACGGTAGTTCAGTCAAACTTGGTCACAAGTTGTACTCGGAGCAAAGATGGGCGGGGCTTACATGGCTGAATCCAAAACAGTCCATTACAGCCTTTGCTTCTACCACTTTCAAAACTTTGCTGTTGCGTGAGAAAGCTTCCCCTATTCTGTCTTACAAATGGCAAGCCTTGAACTTACTTACTACATTATTGGATTATCAACAGGCTGCCTACCGATGTGCAGGCTGAGGCTGTTCCATTAATCCTTGGAGGGGGTGATGTCTTGATGGCCGCAGAGACGGGCAGCGGAAAGACAGGGGTGAGAAATTTATTTGGTGTCTCAAGGGCTTGATATGCGTTTGACCAGTACTTAACTGTATGCCTCACAGTATTCAAAGCCAAGGTGTCAGAAAGTAAACTTTTATGTTGGCATGACCAGCAGTGGTAATATTGTAGTGAATTAAGTATGTCATTGTGCAATGAATTAAATGTTTATACATCTCTTTCATCATCGTTATCACTGTTAACCCCTAACTGTAGCATCATCCCAAATATAGTTGGGACTGTCCCAACTGTAGTTAAAGCTGTTGCCGTGGTTGGGCCATAACATCACTAAGACCATTATGATCAGACATAGGACATTACCAACTAATCACTATATTTTGTCCTCAGAACAATGCATGTGAATGCAACAGGCCAGCCATTGAAGTTTGCAAATTCATTTTGTCCAAGAAGTTTGTTGGTCTAACTTTACCCTCTGGAATATCCTGAGTGTCTCACTGTTAGAAAATTTTGATTGTATATTTTGATGATGTGGATATTTCTGTCTGCTTTCCTCAGGCCTTCTGTCTACCAGTGATTCAGATTGTCCACGAGACACTTCGAGACAGTGGAAGTGGAAAACTACAAGGAAAAATCAAGGCAAAAGCAGGTAAAAAAATGTTGCATTTTTCAAGTACAGCAAAACGCCACTATAATGAACATTTGGCTATAACGAACATCCCCTTTGGCTCCCAAAATAGTAAATTATTTTATAACGCACAATCACCATACGAACGACCACTATAAGGAACATTTTTTATCGACCCATCGTGTTTGTTATAGTGGCGTTCTACTGTACATATATAAAAACGCTCTATTAGAAAATGAACATTTCAGGGCCCAAGCTCAAAGATATTTCACCCTCTTAAAAAAAATTCTTAACTGTTTACTAAGCCTGTTACCTTCAATATTTACTATGCGATTTCATGATTTAGCGCGTTAGCACCTGTGCTACATTTTATTACATTGTAGTACATTGTATTTATTCACTTCTGATTCTATAAAACCATCGAGTGCCCGGGCAGTTTCAAGCGCTAAAGTGGAGTACCAGGCAGGGCGGTTTGGGGTGGTCTAAGTTAATACAGTGACTAATGTGCTAAAAGTGATTGATTTTAAAACCACCGGTCAAGAGTATGTCAATCCTGAAAAAAAATTGGGGCTTTATTCATAATGCATTATGGGCATTAAATATTCTGTATTTTTTGGTCTCATTTTATGTGCGTTTGCATTTTTGAAAGAGCCATTCTTGGTTTTGAATATTGGGCTTTTGTCGGAGTGGGTTTTTTTTAAAGGGGAAATTCTAAACATTTTGAAATGAAAGACTAATATGCGCATCCTCCAGTTGTAAAAAAATTTTTAAACAAAAATCTGAGGGAAACATACGGTAGTTTAAACATAAATCTGCACTTGGTCATTTGTCATTTCATAATTTGCACACAATGAAAAATCACAGCTAGTCTAAGCTGTTTTTGAATCGGCACTTGTTTAACGTATCCCCCTAACCTTGATCTCCCCTTACTTTTTTCTTCTTCCAGATACATCCAAATGGCAGATGAATGTGTTTGATAGAGGCGAGGCAATGGGTAATGTTACAGCCTTTATTCATTTCTTTGTGTTTAACAGGCATGAGAATCTTCCTGTTTTTAAACAGGAATTCCTGGTTTTTTTGTTGCCCAAATTTCCACGTTTTTATTTATTTTGAGCCTGTTTTGGGGCTTTTTTGCCTGATTTCACATCTTTTTCCTGTCTTTGCTCAAGTTTCCTTCTTTCTTTTTTTTATTGAAATTCATTCTCATGCCTTGTTTAAGGGGTCAAAAATCTGATGAACAGGCGAAGAAGTATAGTGCCAAACCTTATGTAAACGTTTATGTGCTCCATAAATATTTTGCTTAAAAGTTTAGAGGGAGTTTGGTTAAAAATTATTAAGAATATATACGTGATTTTGACTATTGGGTGAAAACTTAACCCTAAATAACCCCACCCCTTCAAAATCCAACTGCACATTTTGTTGGAATCTGTTGGAGTGAGTACTGCACTAGTAAACTGATTATGCTTTACATAGGGTAAGGCATACCACCATAATCAGAGTCCAACAGTTTGGGTGTAGAGTTTACCCATGGATACTCTACACAAGGATAAACGATTTCCCAAATTTCTGATTAGCGGCATGATTGCACTTGGGCATCGTGCGTGCTCGAGACTCGGCGCGCAACTGCAGTGTTTCGGTAGTCAGATTTCTGTCCGGATGCCAGCTGTCGGCGATCACATGTTCTATATGCGTTGTTCTATGCGCGGACGTGGCAATCACGCATAAGCTCAGATGTGTCCTGTATCCTTGTGTGGAAGATCCGTGGTTTTATCACACGGTGCTTGATTTTGCAAGGGAGAGGAAGGTTCCTAGTAAATCACTCAAGGGGGTTAGTGTTAAAGAAGTTGATCAAAATGAACTCAATGTTGCAAACTATCCTTTTGTCCACAGCCATTGATGCAACTGGTCTTTTGTGCCAAAGCAGAGAGGCTTCATGGCACGGTACTCGCTCCAACCGAGGAGTTATCAATAGAGGTTAGTTGACAGAAGGAACTATTATTGCTTTTGTGCACACGAATTAATTATGTCTCCGTCCCAAACCCTATACATAGCTGCCAACTATTGCGAATTTTTGTTAAATTACGAAAATACGAATTGCCACTAAAAAATTACGAATTTCCCATTTTCTACCTAACGAAAAAAAAATATTTGTGAAGTATCGTTTTTGCCCGAAAACTTCTGGCAAAATGTAGGCCCTAATTTGCAATACTGGATGGACTGGTGACAAGTCTAATAAGCAATGCAGTCAAGCACCTAATAGACATCAATGCGGTGTGCGCAGTGGAGTACTTGAGGATCAGACTAAAAATATTTTTCAGTGGTGTGTGCACCTCGTTTTTCATCGGGTGTGGACTTTTCAGTGACGATCGTGAGCACATTGGTTGCTTATTGCCGGGATGAGACCCATCAGTGCGAGAGTTTGATCATGGAATTTAATAAGAGTATGGTTGGAAGAATTGTTAATAGACTCTGACTTTATCACAACATCCAGAAAACATAAATCAGCATGCGTTTGCACGGTATGTTGGCGGGATATTTCTATTGCATTCGGTGGCCCTAAATGTGTGTAAAAACATACAAAGTCGACATCGATAGCATGCATCTCAGAAAAATATGCGCACATGTTATTATTGTTGTTATTTATTTGACTTCAACAAACAAATACAGACAGTAAAACAAAATTATTTATTTATATTATTATTTTTTTTAATAATCCTGTGGCCTACAGTACGTTATTAATCACAACAAGAAGGGTATGCATGTGTACGTGTAAACCATGTACCTATACGTGATGTTGGTAAAGCTGGTACATACACTGTTAATGTACTCGCAGTTGAAAACGACCGCACGGGTTGATTACTAATTTGGATTTTGAAAAGTTGGCAGCTTTGCCTATATAGAACTTACTCCAGCATTGTCTCGTAGTTTAATAAATGGGATACCAATGCACTATGGGGTGTTGGGGAGGGGGAATTCCTGTTTTATTTTGATGAATTACTATGACATCTTCCAGGCTCGATAGGATTATCCTTATAGTTACAGTTATAGCCAAAACAAGTCTGGTTGCATGGTCTATAAAGGAAATTTGGGGGCTAATTTAGTTGACATTTATACACATGTTCTTTTTCATATTGGCAGTTTGGCCTGATTGATTCCACTGAATTACATGCAGAGGTAGAGGCCATGTCATAGCCCAGCTCCATTTATTTCATCCGTGTCCTTTTTTTTTTCTTTTCTCCCAGGCAAATACTACTATGAAGCAACTGTCACTGACGAGGGATTGTGCCGTGTTGGCTGGTCCACGCCTGATGCAAACCTGGATCTTGGTAGGTCATTTTGGTGTCTTTTTATAGGCAAGGGTTGTGTTCAGGACATGAATGGTCAAACGCATATCTGGGAGTCCCTCATGTGTAACCATTAGCATAAAATGCAAAAACACAGTTTTTTGGCACTCACCCAAATCACTCAACCGGAACGTGATAAATACACATTGACGTTTATCTCCAAAATGCTCAAAATCTAGAACATGCACCATTTTTACAATGCCGGTCCTACTTCCTAAAAATATGAGAATTTTTGTGTGGTGCGTTTCTTTTTTCCTTGAGTGTACTTAGTGCCAAGGCTGGTGTATACTGGGTTCACTGCACAATGCAACGGAATCCACTGTTGCATTTGGTTGCATTCAGCAGGGTTCTCATTTCAATTGTGTTGGATATTGTTGCATATAGCAGGGTTAGGGTTAACAGCATTTGCCACTTGGACGGCAGTGGATATCACAACGATGTTCTTTTTTTGTTGCAGGAACTGATAAAAATGGCTATGGGTTTGGAGGCACAGGAAAGAAGTCATTTGGTCGACAGTTTGATACCTATGGAGAGGTGAGGGGAAATATGTTATTATTGTGAGGAGATGTAGGATGGAATTACATACTTACACTAAAAAAAAGGAAAACAAAAACTTTGCAATTGACCTATCACCATTGGCTAGTGAGCCATGCCCCTTAGACAACCCTAAGGAGTTTTTGTACACTAAGCTTTGTTTGTCTCAGATTTTTCACGTTAGGCGTCCATTTGAATATCATGTACTGTGGAACGCCGCTATACCGAACACCGCTATACCGAACATTCGGCTATACCGAACATTCGGCTATACTGAACATCATCCTTGGCTCCCGGTTTTAATGTACAAAACGTGCCGAACATTGTTGTTGAAAAAAAGGCAACAGATTTTTTTTAAATTCTACCTGTTGTACATGTATTAAACACTATTTTGGCCACTTTCAATTCCCGAGCATCAAACGACCCATAGTTACATCGTGTTTGAATGTTGAAGAGCGATATATGGCTATTATTTCCCCAAGGAATAGAAGGGAAAACCACTCGTGAGAAATGCCAGTTCATTAATGGCCAAAAGAGGGTACCGGCGGTTCAAAATCGCAATACCGAACGATCGTTATTACGAACACTTTCTGTGGATCCAGCGATGTTCGTTGTAGCGGCGTCCCACTGTAATTGGACAATATTTCACCAACTACATTGACGCGATTCTAATGCGATTCTACCGCGACAGGTCAATTGATACACCAGGGTCTGTTGTTTTTTGCCCTGCAAAAGTTAATTTGGAAAAACATTAAATGCTTGAATATTCTTGCAAAGAGAATAATTATTCAAGAGTAGAACCACCAGAAAACAAATTGCTTTTTTTTTTCAAGACTTTTTATTGAATTAATCAGTTGAGAATTTGTCATTTAACTGTCTTTTTTGGATATCTGCAGTCATATGGCAAAGATGACGTCATCGGTTGCTACTTAGACTTGGACAATGGCACCATTGAATTTTCTAAAAACGGTAAGTTGAACTATGGGATTGTGTCATCATGGGCAGCTTGAAAGGTATAGAGGATCACTTGCATTTATCCCAAAAAGTAGCCTACCGAAGAACGCTTACTCGGATTAAAGATTGTACTGGTACGAAACGCCCCATGAAATTATTCTGCCTGGCTTGCTGTCATTTAGAAGAAATCAAGAAATGTGATGTGATCAAGCTAAATGAGTCGTTTGTCGGCCCTTATCAAATTTTGGTGTTTTTTTTTTACCTTTTTTGAGTTTATTTAACCTTTCAATTTGTATTTGTTAAAAAACCCAATGTGAATACCACCTTCCGTTCAGAAGTTGTGGGACTTAGAACACAGGCAGATCGGAAAGAAGAAAACAGAGAAATCAAACAGAGAAATCAACCATTCAAAAATGAAGTGTTTAATAAGCAACAATAAACATGCTTTATTTCAGGTTATTGAATAATATCTCCTTAGCAAAAATGCACACTTAACTACTTTATTGTGAGATTTTCTCAGAAAAAAATAGTTAACATGAAAGAGGACATATGTAACCTTCCGATTTTTCAAAAACGTCAATTTTGAAATGTTCACCCCTACTGACCTATTTTGGGCTGTGTCTTAAAATCATAATTGCCGACAAACGACTCATTTAGCTTGTTCGCATCACAAATATAGGTGATTTCCAACGATCTGTCAGTTGGCTGATTTTGGCGAAATAAAGAGTGCTATTGATGAAATCGTCTTTCGTGATCAAAAAAAGGTGTGCATGGTTTGTCACTGTTTTTATCTGTGTAATATCCACTGAGCTAAAACTTCAACAGGTTAGGTTTTGAACATTCTTCTTGAGATTTTGAGTGGTGTTATTATTGGAAACGAACATAATGCATGAAAAGCAAATGATCCTGTATGCCTTTTAAGTGGAGAATTTGCATGGTTGAAATTGTAGAAAGATTAAATAAGGAAAAAGGAAGATTGCTTGAAGCTTTCATTGCGAGGCCAGTATTTGTCTCCGGAATCTTGGCATGAAAGAATAAGCCTCTGTACTGATGACGTCACACTTTGTTTACACGTGCGCTTTCTTATGGGAGCCTGGTGGGGACGACGGTTTTGTAGCCACATAGAAAAGCGCACAAGTAAACACAGTGCGACGTCATCAGTACTGAGGCTTATTGGAACTACATGTATTTCTGTTTTCTCTGGTGGTGCCGGATGCTAGTCCCAACGATCCAACACTGGTGATGTGTCTTGGATATGGCATAACTTAAACACACTGCCGCAGTTGCTTTTGAACCATGATCCTTTGATGACATGTCTCAAACACTAAGCACCGTGAGTTGCTGAACAAACTTATACTGTAAATGGAAAGAGGCAAGTAGGGGATGATATGCCTTAATAACCCTCCTAGTGGGAAGTCAATATTCAGAGCAGTATGTAAAACCCTTTAAAACTGTGCAGGTCAGTTTCAGATGAAGGGATATGAAGTGTTAAAGTAACTGTATCACACCGAGAGTCACTGCACATAGCAATGCGGAGAGCAATGAAGCGTGACTGAATCTGCCTGCTTGCCCTGAGCTTAACGACACAAAAAAAAATGTGCAGGGCTTTGAAGTGTTATCCATACTCCATCAGGATCCCAAATTTGAACTGTGGGTACTAACTCTATGGGCAAAAGTGGTTTTGAAAAACTTGAATGGTTGTGAAGTGCAGAAGACTATGAGGGTTAAGCAAGGATTGCATCAGATGGGTAATAGCTGGATTCGAACCCCTGACCCTCTGATTACAAGTTGCAAACACGAACCATTGCATAATGCCAGAAATGAGCCCATGTCCCTCATATCACAAGTTGTGTCAGTACCCATTTATGCTCCTCATTGAATAAAAGGGGGAAGAGGGATTTGGACCCCTGACCCTCTTGTCATGGGTTGCAAACATCAACCGCTAAGTCACTGGCGTAATACATGTCTTTCTTTGGGTCCTTTCATAGGCTTGTATCTTGGCCATGCGTTTGATATCCCCCAGCACCTTCTCAAAAAACCGATGTTTGCTGCTGTTGTGCTGAAGGTAAGAACCAACTTCTCCTCAATTCAGAGGTCCTATTTTTGCTCGTGTCCTCTTTGTGCCTCTATCCCACCGACTCACTGAGTGACTCACTGACTGACTCCCCGTCACTTTTGATTTGGACGGATTACCTGTCCTACTGACTGACTGTCACTTTCACTGGGCTGGGTCCAGCTTTAGTTGTCAACATGTGATGTTGCATCTTACACGTACTAGAGGTGCAGCCTCGACTCCATGAGCGCGTGCGCATTCCTTCACTAACCCCTGGCTGTGAGGAATACGTAAACGATGCTGACCGGCTATTCAGAGGGTACTGCGTGTGTATTTCGAAGACTCCTGCATGTCAAGTCACGTACGATTTTGTTTTTTCAAAACTGCGCGATGCCTGTACGATATGGATTATGGAAGCCTCGTTTTTTGCCCCCAAAAAAGTGTATTGACAGAGGTACGTATATAAATCCATGCTAAATAACGTGACCTCGAAATCTAATGTTTGAAAGGATTTATTCTACAGAAACACACTTTCAAAATTGTAAGCACTGCGTCGCGTGTTAGATACATTGACTGCAGTCCTAATTTAAATGTACCACTATTTGGCACATTAAAATTACGCAATTTCAGGGGTTAAGATCGCGCAAGGCATGATGGGAAACAACATGGTGTAGCCATGGAAACAAGGTTGCTATAGGTATGTGTCGGAACCAGGTACACAACCATTGATGTCGGGAACTGGTTCCAGATTATGGGATCGGGTACCCGAACCAACTTTGCAAATAACTATGTAACTTCTCAGACAATGAAAGAGAAAGGTTTTGAATGCCATTGGTGGGGAAATTTTAAAATGAAACCAGGTACCTGGAAAACCAAAAACAGGATTCATGACATTTATGGGCGTTTAAATAATACATGTACATATCCTTTAGCCCGCACTGTACACACTTGTTGCGTTGACACACTGATGCGGTAGTGTTATTGTGGGCACCTTTTATTAACAATTTGAAAAGTAACGTCCGGGATGTAAATCTTGGGGTTGGGTTACTTTTACAGGTACCCATGTTTTACTTCAATAGGGTACCCGGTTCCCAAAGTACTCGGATATGCACAACGCTCTCAGTTTGGCATCGCTTGTTTCATGTTCATGTACTTATGATCAAGTCTCCATGTGAACGGCGAGAGTAGATTTTTCCTCTCCATCACATTACAACTTACTCTACAAACTTGTTTAGCCATTCTGAATCGATTAAATAGAATTTCGTGAGTTTTGGGACTAGATCTACTAGGCTTGTCTCGTCTCTTTAATATTAAGTGCGTCAAACAGTACCCATTCCCAAACTCAATCTTTTGTGTAAATGTTTTGAGTTCCATTATTCAGGGTGAGTAAAAAAAAATGCAACCCAAATGGAAGGACCAATTCTTGAAAGACATTTTGCCTGTAGCACTTTCAAAAATCTAGGATATGAAATCCCAATCAATGAGCTTTGTCTTAGTACAAGAATCATTGAAATCACTCATGTATTTTCCAAGTTATGGCATTTCAAACACTGTTTTAAAGTTCTGTCCACGGATCACAAAAAGGTAAGCGTTCTTTCTTGCTGAAAGATTTTGAAAGTGCTACAAGGAAAACCACATTCAAAAATTGATCCTGCCATTTGCGTTATTTTACTCACCCTGTGTATTCTGATTCTTTTTCACAGAATGCAGAAATGAAGTTCAACTTTGGAGCCACACCATTCAAGTATAAACTAGAGGTAACACCAGTACTATTATCTGTAAAGCTCAAAAGAAAACAGAAATGTTCTCATGTTCCCATTGCGGCATACAATATCTTCATGCACGGGCATTTCGGTAAAATCCAATTCTCTGCCTACGTCCAACCACGTGATGTACAAGGTCGTTAAGGTGGTGGTACCTTAGTTTGGTCTGTAATTCTGTTCTACTCATTAGATGTCACATTATTAGTGATGTATCGCATACACTTTTCCAACAACAGCTCATTTAAGTGTCTGACATGTAAGTCTGAATTTATGGAATTGCCCAGAAAAAAAACCAGTTTGAATTAAGAAAAACACTTAAACAAGCAATTTCCATTTGCATTCTTGTCAGTGTTATTTGACCTGTTTCAAATCCTGATAAATTTATTGTGACTAATGTAAGCCATCATACCTTTTCATTTTACACATAAAACAACCTTTTCATTTTAAACATAAAACAACAACGGTCAGTTTGATCATGCTTGTACATTATTTTAATGAAATGTGGCAGAGTAAGGCATGAAAGACATTGTGAAGAGAGTTATGTTGTCTTTGTAGGGAGGGTACCAGGCCCTATGCAAGGCTACAGATGACTGCGTGATGAAATCGCCATGTTCAGGTAAGGCTTGTAAACCCACTGGCTTTGTCTGCAGCTTCGGAATGATCTTAGGTTCATTTAATCTTCCTGAAATGATTTCTTCTCAAGGGCCAATCTGTTAGATGTTCTCGTTACCTTCATCATGCTTTATACTTCTATACAATGTGTGACACAAATCTGAATTATTTCTGCATTAAAGGGAAAATACAACATTTGCAAACATCAACAAATAAAACTACGAAATCATTTTGAAATACCTTGCTAGACTGTTAGTGAATGACAGTGAAAAGCATCCTGTAAAATCATGGCACCTGGTATACTGTCATTTTCAAGAAAAGTGGTATTTTTGTATCAATTTCCAACGCTGGTCGGCCGACCAGCGTTGGAAAAAAATGGCTTTTTTCAAAAACTGGCCCCAATTGACCATTGCGCTTGTTTGCAATTGATTACCTACCTATGAACAGATACAATCCAGCTAGACTGGTTCCCTGACCTTACAATTCCCCAATGTATGTAAACTGCTCTATTTCTTCTTATATGGAGTCAGGGAACCAGACTACAGGAAAATGATTGTCTTTCTTGTTTTTATAGCATTTTCGAACCTAAAACCTCAAAAAAGTCAGTGTAACTATATTTGCTATATATTTCCAACCCCCCAATTCCATCCATTTCTGAAAATTACAGCAAAAGCAAATAATGTATATTCCCTTTAAAAAAAAAAATTAAAAATAATATTATTTTTTTTCATATTTAATCGTTTCGAACAAAAGGAATAATTGTCGACATTAAATATCTGAGGCGTTCTGGCAAAAGGAGACAGAACTAGATGTGAAAATGAGGGTTTGCGAGTATTAAGAAAGAGAATCGAATTCTCCTTACAATACTGTTTGTTGCACTTCAATCGTACTTTCTGTTGACAAGTTATGGCTGTTTAGAGTTTGCATTTATCGACGTGCCAAAAAAGTAAAATACTTAGGAAAAGGCCTTAGTTTTGACTGTTTTGTAGTATGGCGCAAAGTACGTTCGAATAATTTTATTGTGAATGTGCACAAAGCCATAGCGAATACAATGAGCATCAGACGTCGTCGGCAATGTGTTCAAATGTCACTCCACGTGGTCTCCCCCAACTCTCCCTTCCTTACCGTTGAGGGGGTACTTGTGCACGGAGCCCACTATGGAGAATTCTGGATGCTTCCTAGCAAAAGTGCCTAAGTGGTTATAAATAATGAAAGGTTTGCGGAAACACCATGTGCGAATATTTTCTCAACTAAGAGAATGGTTCTGAAAAGAACCAGACGTATAAACTCAGTTTATAAAGTTAACTGAGTTTATAAACTCAGTTAACTCTATGTTTAGAGTTTATACGTCTGGTTCTTTTCAGAACCATTCTCTTAGTTGAGAAATTATTCGCACATGGTGTTTCTGCAAACCTTTCATTATTTAGTATCTCCACCATGCAAAGCCTCAAATCTTACTTAAGTGGTTATAATGAGGGTAAACTATATGATTCAACAGCGAGTTATGAGTTCATACATGTTTTCACTAATATCTTGCAGGAGCCCAGCAGGCCACATCTGGTAAGCCTCAGCCCAATGCACCCAAGGCTATCATTCTAGAGGTGGGTCATCAAAAAGTATCGAATCTTAAAAACAAAGAACCATTAGGAAAATGATTAACATAAATGGAACGTTTCCATGTGTGGAGTGCTGTGGCCTCATGGTTAAGGGCATTGGATTCATGGTCTGCATGCGGGTTAAGCTGTAGGTTGTGGGTTGGAGTCCAGCCTGGGGTTGTAGTGTGTGTGCCCTTGGGCAAGGCACTTTGTCACTCATTGCTTCTCCCCACCCAGGAGTAAATGGGTCCCTGTGAGAGCAGAGATGGTTATTGTGGTTGATTTTAGCTGCTTTGTGCTGAAATGGCAGCATTGAGCTGTATACTCCCCAGGGAGCTGAGATATGGTGTTATTAATGCTTCATTAGCCCAATGAGCAGGGTTAATAATGATGTAGCGCTTTGAGCACCAGTCCTGGTGGATACGTGCACTTTATAAATGCCCACTATTGTACTGTAAGGGACTAGATTGTTCCTTTTGTAATTCTTTTCTTTTTCTGTAATTTGAAATGATTACCCAGAATACAATGTAACAATGTTATCCTTGTTTTTGCAAATCCTGTCTGGATTTTTTTTTTAAATTAAAGAACCTAAACTTAGGAAGACTTCAGTGTTTGATGGTGGTGTGAGTTGTGCTAGCAGTGGATGTGGCATCTGCTTTGCCATCATGGGAATTTGTTAGCCTATAGACCAATTCGGACACACTACCAATTCTATCACGAAGGCCCCCTTCAATGGCGAAAGCATTGTACTAACTATTGTTCAGATAATCCGTCACGGGGCAGTTGCTTTGTACAATAGCTTGCACAATGGTTTCTCCATTGAAGGGGGCCTCCTGTGTGTACAGTAATCACTTGCCTGGATTCTTCTACAGAACACCCAACCACAAGTCTCTGTGTAGGCCCAGTTTTGCTTGGTTATAATACCTGTTCTTTGTGTATTACTATCACCATGCTTTTGTCTGTTATTTTTTAACAGCCATCAAGAGAATTAGCTGAACAGGTAAGGAGACTATTTTTCGTCGGCTGATTCTAAAGATTGCTTTCACAAAATTGGCAAAAATCACAGTTTGTCTGTAGAGTGTCTTAACTTACGCATTCGTATTAATTAATTTTAATATTGAGCTTTGACAAGATTTAATTACATTTTGCCTAATTGAATTTTCTCGCTAGTTATTTTCAGTCCTCTACTTATCATTAATCCATAGACTCTGAATCAAATCCAGCTTTTCAAGAAACATCTCAAAGAGCACTGCCCCAGGTAATTTGTTTTTCCATTTTCTCCAACCTAAGAAGCAAATTATTTCGTTCCTATTTTCTCTTAAAATATTCTTGGAATGTCTCCAATTGGGATTTGTTTTAGTGTAAAGTTTCAACAGGACTATAACTTGTATCTGGAATGCAGGCTGGAATTTCATCGCTGAACTTTGAAAGCTTGGAACAAAGATCATTCCAATTGATGGGAATTATCACCTTGGGGTTCCCATATGGCAATGCCAGATGGTCCAAAATGGCAATGCCAGGTGTTCCAAAATCGGCAATACCAGGTGTTCCAAAATGGCAACGCCAGGTGTTCCAAAACAACAATGCCAGGTGTTCCAAAACGGCAATGCCAGGTGTTCCAATATGGCAACGCCAGGTGTTCCAAAATCGCAACGCCAGGTGTTCCAAAACAACAATGCCAGGTGTTCCAAAACGGCAATGCCAGGTGTTCCAAAACGGCAATGCCAGGTGTTCTAAAATAACAGAGCCAGGTGTGCAAAATGGCAAAGCCAGGTGTTCCAATATGGCAGTGCTAGGTGTTCTAAAATAACAGAGCCAGGTGTTCCAAAATGGCAATGCCAGGTGTTCCAAAATGGCAATGCCAGGTGTTCCAAAATAACAATGCCAGGTGTTCCAAAATGGAAAAGCCTGGTGTTCCAAAATGGCAATGCCAGGTGTTCCAAAATGGCAATGCCAGGTGTTCCAAAATGGCAATGCCAGGTGTTCCAAAATAACAATGCCAGGTGTTCCAAAATAACAATGCCAGGTGTTCCAAAATGGCAAAGCCAGGTGTTCCAAAATGGCAATGCCAGGTGTTCCAAAATAACAATGCCAGGTGTTCCAAAATGGCAAAGCCAGGTGTTCCAAAATGGCAATGCCAGGTGTTCCAAAATCGCAACGCCAGGTGTTCCAAAACAACAATGCCAGGTGTTCCAATATGGCAATGCCAGGAGTTCCAAAATGGCAATGCCAGGTGTTCCAAAATAACAATGCCAGGTGTTCCAAAATGGCAAAGCCAGGTGTTCCAAAATGGAAAAGCCAGGTGTTCCAATATGGCAATGCCAGGTGTTCCAAAATGGAAAAGCCAGGTGTTCCAAAATGGCAATGCCAGGAGTTCCAAAATGGCAAAGCCAAGTGTTCCAAAATGGAAGTTCCAGGTGTTAAAAAATGGCAATGCTAGCTGTTTCCAATGAAAAAAAATATCTGTTTCTACTTGACCCAGACTGCTATTTTATCTGAAATGTGTGCAGGGAGTTGTTGATTATGGGAGGCATGCCAGCTAAGGAACAGATGGAGGCCTTGCAAGAGGGGGTGAGTATCAGCTATTTCTCCGCTTTATTTAAGAAGTTTTATGAGCCATTCTGCACCTGAATGGAAGCCGTAATAACTTAACCAAGCATAAACCGTTACTTGAAGCCCCATCATCTTCCAACTTACCTTGACACAAAGTCCCTTGAGCAAGCTGAATTGACCCTCCCTGGCTGTCGATCAAACTATGTGCATCAACCAAATAAAACACAACTTTTGATAGGTGACCATGGTAGCTAGGCAAACTCAGTCGCAAGCACTGGGATAAGTGTACACAAACCATTGGTGGGCAGGGCTTATGACCAAATCCAGAATGGTCCATCAACCTTATGCCCTCTCACAGTGGAAAAAACACAAACTTAACGTGATGACCTGTTGGCATATTTCACTCATGTTTGTACACATTCCTGTCAATTGACCTATCGCCGTTTGTGAGTTAGCCACGCCCCTTACACAACCCTAAGCAATTTTGTTGGTTAAGTTTTGTTTGTCTCAGATTTTGTGTGTTCTGTGTCCATTTGTTTATCATATAATTGGACAATATTTCACAAGCTGCGTTGACACCATTCTACCCCGATAGGTTAAATTTAAGACTGTGTTTGGGTTGCATCATTAAAGTTTAGAAAAGAATGTAGAACGAGTAAGAGTATTCATGTCCTCTTCAAAGGCTTACACTAAAACTCAAATCAATCATCAAGATGTACATTATTCATTACTTTCTTCACCTCTTTTATCCTTGCGCCCAGGTTGATATAGTAGTAGCGACCCCTGGTAGAATTGATGACCTCATCAGCACTGGCAAACTCTCTCTGAATCAGGTAAAATGTCTGACTACTTTTAAACTCTGAGCCATATTGTAAAGACTGAAGCAGCACCAGACCCTGCCTAACACGTTAGCGTGGTGGCCCCAATTTTGTGTTGAAATATTTCCAACCTTACTTTTAAGGTTGGAAGTATTAAAGTGGTTTCAAATTTGGAATAAGTATCATGCACCTACATATTCCAAAAATGTGAAAGTTTAATTTTTCTGTTCCTATGATACTTTTCATCCAACTATAAAGTTAATCATTTTGATTGCGCTAGATCCACTGATGTGACATCATTAGAGCAAAAAGAAACGTAGAGATTCAAATACTGGCACCTCAACTTCGGGCATAAAATAGCTTTCAACTCCCAAAGGCACTTAAAACAAACCTGTACCAAAATGTTGCTTCCGTAGACCACTTTCAGCACACGTCAGAATTCAACTCTAAAGTCACTTGAAATAGATGTGCATTACTCTCAAAAGGCATTGTATATGTGACTCAGAAACTGCTCCTTTCTTCAGTTTTAACTGAAAAATGTGATATCAATAATAGTTTCCCTTTCATTTGGACTTCCAGGTTCAGTTTTTCATTCTTGATGAAGCGGTGAGTAGTTATAGATTTCTTTGTAATGGAGTGATTCCAGTTGTCATAAGTGACTAATAATAGCATTGGTTTAGTACGGCTATTCTTACCATTGCACATGTTGCACTCATAAACATTCATTTTGTATACTGATAATGGCACTGGTGTAGTGCTGTTTAGCCCAGGTGTTCTTTCCTGTTAACCCTAAAAGGGCCGGGGGAATCCTCAACTTTTTCCGCGATAGCTTTGAGAATTTTTTTTTTGCGACCCGAGCAGTTATGACTTTTTAGCCTCGAGCCTTGCGCATCTTTTGATACCAGAAACATTTTAAAAAAATTCCGGAGCTACGCCGTGTACACAGAGTAGAATTACCATTCGTACATATGAATAATTAATTGGCCATAATTCCAAAATCCGTTGACGTATAGTCAAAATTTCTTGGTTATGTTCATGATGAGTTGCTCTATGCATGTACCGAGTTTCACAAATTTTTCGTCACTCTATGGCCGAGATCTCCCCGGGCTGAGAGATGGTGAAAATAACACGGCCCTTTTAGGGTTAAGTACGGTGTTCGGCTCGTGTGCCGTGGTACATGGGTTCAAATCCTGACGGGGAACATGGTGCTTGTACTCTTGAGCAAGGCACTTTACCATTATTGCTTCGTCCTGCGGATGGCACGTAGAGCCTTACATCCTGTGTGTTGTGATATGCACGTTAAAAAAACCCAGTAACACTTGTCGCTAAAAGAAGGTGTTTGCCCCGGTGTTTGTGGCAGTGGCTGCAATATGCGCCGCAGCACCATGTAAACCCTAACAAAGGTGCTACCTAATGGGGCTCATATTTCTCAAAAACTTCATTCGCCTGTCTTTAAAAATGGACATAATTACCAGCGCCTTGAGTACCTAATTGTTGGTAGATATGTGCGCTATATAGTATAAGACTCCAGTATGGGTGTACTCATGTGTGCAAATGTTTACTTTGAGGTCCTCACTTCCCATATATGTGTGTGACAAAGTTGCAGAAATCTTTGTTATTCCAAATCTTCTTGAATTTTGGAATGATTATCAATGATCCGTAACTTAACAGTACTTATCCTGCAATGTCTTTGTTAAAGAAATACACACTCAACGCAACAAAAATGTGCATTTCACTTCAGAAGAATCCAAACAAAAGTTTGAAAAATTGCTATTAATTGTGTGCAGGATGGTTTGCTGTCAGCAGGCTATGGACAACAGATCGCACGCATGCACAACCAGATTCCCAAGGTTACCATGGATGGTAAACGACTACAGGTAACCTATTGTATACCAAACCATGTTTTTCCCCACTTTTTTGTGATTACTGTAGTAGCTTGCCACCATTCTCTAAAGGTTGCATAGGTATTTCTCACAATGCACTACTTAAAGCAATTAATTCCTTACTCGAAGACATCATGCTGGATTTGTTTTCTTGGTTTCACAGATGATAGTTTGCTCAGCGACACTGCATTCATTTGAAGTGAAGAAGCTTGCTGTAAGTTATAGTTCGGAATTTAATGAAATTCTAAGTATCAAAATTAGAAGTAAGTTAAGTACATACATACAAGGCACAATTGTTCATTTTGGATTGATATATCTAGGTATGCACGAAATCGGTGAACAAAATTGGAAGACAGTTTTGAGTCAAAACCAGGCTTGTGCTCACGCACTTTAGGCTCCTTAACCGCTTAAGGACGGGGTGTAATGGGGACATTCCTCCACACATAGAGCAAGTGGCCCGCATGACTGCACAGCCTTTGTGTGGTAGCGGGACTGCACAAAAGCAGCAGCTGTGGAACTACCCACTAGCCGTGTGCCACAGCATACCACAGCTGGCAACTGCATTCCAATGAGGATTAGCGGCCACGGCTATGACCGCTTCCCGTACGCATGGGGTTAAACCAATAGAGTTATTAAAATGCACGTTCATCTCATCTTTAAGAACGTGTTCGGTAGCATGCGACAGTGTTTCCACTTTAAAAATGGCTTCTAATTGCCGAATGAGTCTACAGTCCTGGCCAAATCTCGCTGGGCCCCCAACCCCCCGGCCCCCGTTCAATGTTGTCTCTCATTGCGCAGTGTGTGCTCCATCAGCTGGAGAGAACAACATTGACCGGAGGAGCGGGGGAGTGGGTGACCGTGGCAGGCTCAAGAAGTGTCCCAACCATTTGGGCCGGGATTGTAGATAGGCCATTTTGAGCACGCGGTCACTATGCACTCACAAAAAAACCCCTGAGTGATGAAAGAATTGGGCCAGCTATTGTAATGTCTGGAGTGGGGTTTACCTACAACTCTTCATCCTGCACGGACCCAAATGCCAAATGCAGAATTTGATTTCTATTACTTTGTGTACTTTGCGAGCAACCTTTATAACAACATCTTTCTATTTACTTTTGAAATTCTTTGTTGTCAATGTTGATATTTTCAGGAGAAGTTGATGCATTTCCCGATCTGGGTTGACCTCAAAGGTCAGGACAGCGTACCGGAGACCGTTCACCACGTGGTAAGTTATTGCTCAGCTCAATTCTGAGGATCCTATCCACGGTATGGTCAAAACCTGGAATTTCACAGTTGAGCGGAAATTTTTGTCGACTAGCCCATGCTCTTTGATTTGTTTTGCAAGCCAGCCAGATATGCCGGTAATCACTTTTGTCCAAATACTAACATCCATGCAGTCAATAAAGGAAATTTTTAAATGAACATTGATGTTTTGGAGGATGCAGCTAGTCGATGTGGGAATTTTAAAAATGGACAAAATATCAAATGTTTAACTCATCTACCATGCTTGTTACCAGTAAGTCACTCAACAAGGATTCAATAAAAAAGTGAAGTATTCTGACCAAAACTATTTGGATTGATGTATTTTTTTTCACGAGATCAACTTTTCTGTTTTTGTCATCATCAGGTTGTCAAGGTGGACGCCATCAGTGACACCTCCTGGCAACGGAAAGGAAACAAAGTACAGGTATGTCTCGGAGAAAGGAGCATCATCATCATCGTCGGTTTTAAGGCCGTTGTATGTCCAGGCCGCTTTCTCCCTTATGGCTTTCCTCCACTTGGCCCTGTCCGTCGCGTCCCTCGCATTGACTCCAAACAGTCGCATGTCGCCTCTTAACAAATAAGAAACATTCAAGCGAATTAATTATTTCTGGTAATGAAACCAAGGATTCCTCAAACAGGCCCTAGGCACTGTAGCTCGCAAGCCTGACGAAACCTGTAGAGGGAAGACATTGAGAAGCAATTACAGTTTTAGAGGTGGGAGGAAAACCCCAGAAGAATATTTTGGGGAATGGAATCAGGCAGGGACTGAAAACCCAATCCACATATTGGCCCAGGTGGGATTCGAACCCAGGTCATAGCAGTGGAAGGCAAGGAAAGTACCGCTATGCCAACCTGGCTCCTCATTGAATTGCTACGTACTCTTGAGCCTGTGGTACAGTATGTGCTGCGGCAATGCCAGTTAACCCCATGGGCCCGGGAAGCGGTCATGGCCGCGGCCCGCTAATCCTCATTGGAATGCAGTTGCCAGCTGTGGTATGCCGTGGCACATGGCTAGTTGGTAGTTCCACAGCTGCTGATTTTGTGCAGTCCCGCTACCACACAAAGGCTGTGCAGTCATGCGGGCCACTTGCTCTATGTGTGGAGGAATGTCCCCATTATAACCCGTGCTTAAGGGGTTAACAGCCTTGGGTAGAAATGTGTTACGAGGTTTTCAAGTTTGGAAAGCTATGGTCAAGTGGTATAGACATCTACCCCGGTAGACAGGTGGTTGTCTGTCTAAACCAAAAAGCTATATTAAATTACTAGAGCGCTAACTCTTTATTCTTGTGCGCGGAGATGCTTTGAAGCTGTCCTGGGAGCAGACATTTTAAATTCATTTGCATGTTTGTAGAACATAATGAAATTCTATGGATTGCATTTTGAAAGTGTACTCTAAATGCAACGCGCAAGTAGAACGCGTCATTATGACGGTTCAAAAAAGGTCACGGTAAAAAATCATCTGCAGCCGATATACACACAGGCGTTGCGCTGTTTGTGTAGAGCAAAATAAAATGCTCATTTGCTGATCGTACGTTGCGGTTTTGGGCGTATCAGCTTTGATAACGCACCTGTATAGAATACAAACGAAGATATGCAAATAGCCGTACCAAGCAGTACAAAATTTTGAGTTTTCCATAGGTTTGTGCACAAACATTGATGCGCCCAGCAGGCATCACTTTGTACATGAGTCAGCGCTCTAGTAATTTCATATAGCTCTATGGTCTAAACCTACACGTATAAGCAAGCTTGAAAATGTTTCATGTTTATCGCAAGAACTCAGATTACACTGAACAGGCAATGGAAGATCGATTTTGTTTATAAACTATAAATCCACTTTATAGTCCAACTTTCACTGTTTTTTTTTTCATTAATGAATAGACCGATGGAGTTCACAGCAAGGACAAAGTACAGTATGGCAGTCAGAGCAGAGGTACGCACTTCTTATTATGTTGCATTTAAAAAGAAATTCAACAAACTCTGTCCTTGTCCAAATAATTCACATAACAAAAATTAAGGGATGGGAAGGTTTTCTTTGCTTGCCCAAGCCCCTTGAAACAAAGAAACTTAAACCCCTCTCCCCCCCACCAAAAAAATTAAACAAGAAACGGCATTGGTTACTTAAATTATTTGCACTGATGATGGCTTATGTTGTGTGTGTGCTCAGAGACTCTTTCGGAGGCAGTCAAAATCTTGAAGATTGACTACCTGCTGAGGGCCATCAACGAACACAAGATGGATCGCGGGATCATCTTCTGCCGCACCAAGATTGACTGTGACAATGCTGAGAAGTACATGACGCATCTAGGCGGAGGTGTGTGTAGGTCTATTCTGTTTACCATGTGGGGGAAGGAATGTATACCCTCTATCTCCATGTAGGCACACCCCTTCCCCAACTCTCCCCCCCCCCCTCCACCCCCAAGTATTTTCCTGAGATTTTATTAAAATACAAAGTCTGAATTTTCCCAAATTTTGCCAACATTTCGTTTAAACGTTTTTTTTTTTTTCCCCAACATTTCCAGTTTTGTCAGATAGTTAAAGAGACAACAAGTTTTTGCAATTTAGATGGATAAAATGTAATTTGGATGGGTAAAATTGACCCCAAAGTATAGTAAAGCGATTTTTATCTGTTTGTATTTTGTCATTGACTAGATGATTGATTTGCTATGAAATCCCTTGTTGCCTAACACGTTGCTCTTAATGTTTCAGGTCCCTATGCTACTGCCAATCATCAGTATTCCTGTGTCTGTCTCCATAGTGATCGCAAGCCCCCAGAACGCCGTGACAACCTTCAGAAATTCAAGGTTACCCTTGTTGAATATTTATTTGTTCATGGACAAAAAAAACGGTCTTTTTTTCTTAATTTTCTGTAGCCTAGCTGCAGGAAATGCACTTTTAGCACAACTTTTTGGATGAGTGTTCGCTACATCTTGAATTTAAAAAAGCACATGCTATTTATTATTCGAACAGTTTGAAAGAAAAGGATCTTGTATCTCTTTCAGTCGTGCTTTCGCCTTCAGATGCTAATTCTGTTTCAAACCTGTCTCTTTTGAAACTGAAAGGGATAATTATAGGCTTTAATTTACACAACATCATTGATGTGGCCTTCAGTTCAGTTTTTACTGTAACAAACATCTCCTTCGACTCCCAAATTTTATGAACAATTCTTCGGACCATCGGCATCTGAAATCGCTGTACTGAACGAGAGCTTTATGCTGAACAATCGTTTTGTGGACTAGTGGCGTTTGGTATGGAGTCTGTGCACAGGTACTCCCTCATCAAAGACAAACAGAGCTTGGGAGACCAAACGCATTGCGGAAGACACTATACTGGTTTTTGCACACAGTGGCACACCCAGGATTTGGCCTGGGGGGGGGCTTACAATTGTTTTTTTATTTTTTTTTATTTTTTTTGAAAGTTTGAATTAAAAAAAAAAAAAACCCACAATTGTTGGCCGCAGAAAAAAAAAATGGGGGGGGGGAAAAACAGACTATTTTGACATTGGTGGTGCCATTTACACTCCTATTAACTTTCTCGAAAATAGGCCACATACATATCACCAGTGGGACAAAAAAAATTGACCTACCAAAAATATTGACAAAAAAAAATTGCCCACAATTGTTGGCCGCAGAATTTTTTTGGGGGGGGGGGGAACACACTATTTTGACGTTGGTGATGCCATTTACACCCCTATTAAACTTCTCGAAAATAGGCCACATACATATCACCAGTGGGACAACAAAAAATTGACCTACCAAAAATATTGACAACCTCTTCGGGGGCTCAAGCCCCCCGAGCCCCCCCTTGGGTGTGCCACTGTTTGCACATTCAGGATAAAAGTAGTCATGCATACTTCATGCCATACACTGACTACCAGAACGTGCATGCGGTGTGTCCCTCCCCACCGGGGCTTGCGAAAGTGATCACACAGTGGCATCTCCTTTTTGTGCTCAGATACCATAGTGAACTTCTTCGGTACCTCCTCAGCATAAGTTGGTTTGTTGAATAAGGCTGTCACAATGTCCATTTTTCTCTCAGGATGGTAAGGTACGTTTCTTGATCTGCACTGATGTAGCTGCGAGAGGCATAGACGTCAGGGGAGTCCCGTACGGTGAGTCCACGCAGAGTGAAAGGTCAATGAAATAATGCCAGAAATAAACCACCCTAAGCTGCAGTAAATTCAAAATTTAGCTAAGGAGCTCTCACTGGAATGAAAAAAAATGTGGACGTCATGATCAGTTTGCAAGAATAAAGGACAAAGCACCACAGATATTTTGTCCAAATTTTTTTCCATGACTATAAAGGTGCAGTAGGTGTGAGCAGATGGGCACACAAAAATGCTACATGGCCAGATGCATAATTTGCACTTAAGTGACCGAGGGACTCCAAAATGCAAGGGCTGTACCATTGTTTGGGGCATAAGAAAGGCTCTGGAATTTTACCATTAGCACTTGTGTGATATACTATTACATTGTACACATACCCTGAAAAATCCTTAATAGCATACAGTGTTGGTGTGAATTAGGTCAGAATAGGCAGTATAGCTGGGCTGTTTGGGCAGTGCAGGGACTGCTTCAAAACATCATTAAGTAAAGGCCCTCTGGGCTCAGGCCATGTTTTCGAAGTTCTGAAAAACTATTTTGAAAAATATACCTGTGCAGCTATTTTTTATTGTGTGGAAGTATTAATTAAAGAAGAAAGGACGTAAGCATATTTTTATTCCACTTTTGGGTCATATCTTAACTCTTTGGCTCGTTATTCCCAGACCCAATACATTGTCTCACATTTACAAAGCACTCTGTATCTGAGTGTTATTAATAACAATTGAATTTATTGTTTGCTTTGTGAGGACAGTTATGAACGTTACTTTACCGGATGAGAAGGAGAATTATGTCCATCGGATCGGCCGTGTAGGAAGAGCTGAAAGGTACTATTCATGCAAGATAAACAAGATTTCATAGTACAAAAATAATCATGAAGTGTACATAAAAAACACGCTTTTGAAATTCATATTTTATTTTTATGTTTTCTCTGCAGGATGGGTCTTGCTATATCTTTTGTGTCAACGGTGCCTGAAAAGGTAAAGCAACAAATATTACAAAAATTAAAATTTCTGTTTACAGTTTCCTGCAGCTAGGCAACAAACTTGAATAAGCTACGCACTGTTTCTCGAAATCGGCTGCAGGATACCTTGCTTGGATACCTCTTTCTGAAGATCAGCATAAATTTGTGAGACAGTGTAATTGACAGTGTTATTCAATTCTTTTGGTGATTTTTAGAATTAATTAACTTCTTTTTATTCCCTACAGGTGTGGTACCACTCGTGTCCTGGTCGTGGGCGTGGCTGCTTCAACACCGATCTCAAGGAACATGGAGGATGCTGTATATGGTACCAAGAAATGCAAGTAAGTCCTGTAGGGCTGTGCATGCATTTACGGGTATTTTTGTAAGCGGGTACCCGTTGTCATCAGCGGGTATCCAAAAAGTAGTAATTACCATAAACCATGTCAATCATGAGTTGTTTTTCATTGCGAGTGCCTGGCATGTAGGTACATGTGGCACGGCTTCATCATGCTTGTCACACTCTACATGCAATCTGAAGCATGTTCGATACAGATAATGATCAAGTCCATCACACGTCATCCAGTTCTCGTGCCCAGTGAAAATCTTTTGAAAGGCATAATTCCTCTGTCATTGTTCATACCATGTTACTTGTGACTTGACTTGTGATTTGAACTGGGATGGACTTGCTATTCAGCTCTTGAGTGACTTGTGGTTTGTCTTGTAATTGACTTGTGATTTGGCTCGTGACTTAACTTGTGATTGACTTGTGATTGATCTTGTGATTTGCCTTGCGAGGGACTTGTGATTTGTCTTGTGATTGACTTGTGATTTGGCTCGTGACTTAACTTGTGATTGACTTGTGATTGATCTTGTGATTTGGCTTGTGAGTGACCTGCAATTGACTTGTTATTTGGCTGGTGATTGACTTGTGATTTTGACTTGTGATTTACCTTGCGAGGGACTTGTGATTTGTCTTGTGATTGACTTGTGATTTGGCTTGTGACTTAACTTGTGATTGATCTTGTGATTTGGCTTGTGAGTGACCTGCAATTGACTTGTTATTTGGCTTGTGATTGACTTGTGATTTTGATTTGTGATTTTGGCTTGTGAATTGACTTGTGATTGAACTTGTGAATTGACTTGCGAAGGATTTGTGATTTGGCTTGTGATTCGAATTGTGATTGACTTGTGCTTTGGATTGTGAATGACCTGCAATTGACTTGTAATTTGGCTTGTGATTGAAATTGTGAGTTGACTTGTGATTGGCTCATTAATCACAAATCAACCACTTGTTATTTGACTTGTCATTTGACTGGTGATTTAACTTGTGAATTGACTTGCGAGGGATTTGTGATTTGACTTGTGATTTGAATAGTTATTTGACTTGTGATTTGGCTTGTGATTCAGATCATGGTTTCTCTGTGAATGATTTGTGATTGACCTGACTTCAACTCTGACTAGAAGGTGTCAAAATCCCCTTCCTTAAGTTTCTATCACCAAACTGTAAACACCGATCCTGATTTTCATCCTAGTACTTGGCAGACATTGAAGAGCATCTTGGTGTCGTGATCGACCAAGCTGAACCCGACATTAAAGTGGCTGCCAATGAGTTTGACGGCAAAGTAGTCTACGGACAGAAGAAAATCAATACAGGTATAATTCTTGGACGGGGTTAATACAAAACTCCTGGTTTCATCTTTGGCTTCATCTTCATCCTAAGATTTTGATCAAACCCAACCAAAAACACATCAACCATTGGCCTTGTGTGACAGCATGTGGCGTCTCTACAGTATGTCCCCAAAAAGAGTCCGTCTGACTGTTTTTGCACTAACCACAAAACCATGAGGTCAATTTTGAAAATGTTTGGTTGTGCAGATACTCCTAAGCATTGGTCTCAACCCCTATGAGTTTCATTTAATTTCAGTCATGCATCACAACACAATTATCAGTTAATCACAACAACATTTTTTTGAACACTGTGACCAAGTTCCTTGCCTTATTTAATTTCAGTGCTGTGTTAAGTAAGCTGTGTGAAATCCTTGATGTTGTGAAAAGGGCTGCATTTGGGATTAGAATCATTTGCCTGGCTATCAGTCATCAAAATGCTCAAGGGAAAATTATTACAATACCAACTTGAACCACGTCAGCCTTTTTTTCACAACATGCAGGATTTCACACAGCTTACATAGCACAGCACTGAAATAAATTAAGGCAAGGAACCTGGTCACAGTGTCCAAAAATGTTGTTGTGATCAATTGACAATTGTGCAGTGATGCGTGACTGAAATTAAGTGAAACTCATAGGGGTGGAGGCCAAGGCTTAGGAGTATCTGCACAACCAAACATTTTCAAAATTGACCTCATGGTTTGGTAGTTATCTTAAAAACAGTCAGACAGACACTTTTTGGGGACATACTGTATAGCCGGAAATTGACCAGCATTAATCTGGAATCTGTCAGGTCTATAACATTATGAAACTGAAGCCGAAGCCTGATTTTTTTAAATTGGTATTTATAATATACATGTATTTTCTGCTTGCTTTGAAAATGTTCTTAGAATATTGTTTCTTTATATTTAAACCAAAAAAAATAGTTTGTGTGTGCAGGGCGGGGATTTTACAATGTTGTGTCTCCGTCCTACAAGCATTCTTAGATCTAAAGTATTTTTTTTGGCTGGACTGGAGCAGCCAACCTATTGTCCTCTGAATAAATGAGTCACTGACTGACTAAATGACTGATTAAGTGTAAACAATGTCCTAAATTTAGACTCAGGTCCAGTACATTCGACTAGGCAAGCCTCGCCTTGTTTTCATTGATAATGAGTAAATTATTTGTTTGTTTTGTTAATTGACAGGGAGTAACTACAAAGGCCATGTTGCTATCTTGGCTCCATCTGTCAAGGAACTGGCTCAGCTTGAGCAGCAGGCACAGACGTCGTTTCTGGGGTTCTCCGGGGTGCAAAACACATTGTTTGCTGCATGAGGGGGGCGGGGCTAAAGGTCCAGGAAGAAGGAGGCGGCATGCTGGAAGGACCACTGTTGTCAGTCCTACTTCATAGTTTTTTGTTAAGGCTTCAACAATCTTTTACTAAAGACATCCTTGGTCACGTAACACGCTTTCATTCTTGCATTCAGCCTAGCCCAGAAATGTGAGGCGTTTTGACAAAATGAGACACACAACTGGGCAGACGTCAAAATGAGATTTTGTGGGTCTTAAGAAAGAGAATAAAATTCTCCTGAGAATGCTGTTTGTTGCACTTTAATCGGATATTCCGTTGACGAGTTATGGATATTTAAAGTTCGCATTTATCGACGTGTCAAAAAAGTAAAATACTGAGAAAAAGGTCTTTAAAGTTTCAACTGTTTTGTAGTGAAAGATGCCAATTGTTTTTCCTTAAAACACTTTTATTCCACAAGTTTTACAGTATTTCTTTAAAATAAAATGTGAAGTAGACATACCGGTATCAAAGACCTTAAATATCCAAACATCTCAAAATTAAGTAAGATTTGAGGCTTTGCATGGTGGAGATACTAAATAATGAAGGGTTTGCGGAAACACCATGTGCGAATAGTTTCTCAACTAAGAGAATGGTTCTGAAGAGAACCAGAGGTATAAACTCGACGTTCCGGTCAGTATGCTCTGACCGTCTTCAGGAGAGTGCCTAATCTCAAAATTGAAAACAAAATCGCCACCATTTTTTTTGCATTCTTCTCCACTGCGGCCTGTGTCTAGTTTCGTCTCATTTTGCCAGAGCGTCTTGAGAGTGTTATGGAGCCACTAAGCTGAAGAAGTGTTCAGCAAATCTTATGTTATTAGCAAAAATACACGCAGAATGCTGAGAACCAGTTAAAAGCAATATGCTTCAAGCTACATTTTGGCTGGTAACCCGTTATTGTCAGGCAAGTTCTTGTGCTTAGCGGTTCATGAAATGGGCCTCAGATCTTCTTATAAGTTTAGCTAACTGTTTATATCTCATTTGTCTGCAGCTGTGGAGAAGCGTCTGTGATGTTATAAAAGCATGTAATGGCTTTTAAGATGTCATCTTGTGTATGCAACCAGTGTACTCAAAAGCATGACCTAAACATGTACTTATTTAACCATTGTATGATGTGTGTTATTAAGCAATATCAAAAACAAACAACCTTTAATGTATGTATCATAATTTAAGAAATTGAGAAAATGATTTAGAGGAAGAGCAAAAATTACCAACTCGCCAGGAAGTTGCTATTTTGTATTTTATGGGAATTCTGCAGCCTGCATGTAGGTTTGCAAGCGTTGAGAACATTTAAAAGAGCAGGTGGAGTACCAGTACATGCCTTGGATAAGTTATTTTTTGCCTAACTACAACAGGTTGAAGGTGACAACTTGCAACTGTGCAAGTAGCCAAGCCCCCAACCTCGTTTCCATGGGTACGATCTTGCTGCGCCATGTTGTTTCCCATCATGCCTTGTGCAATCATAACCCCATGTAATCATAACACCTAGAATTGTGTAACTTAAATATCCCGCTTTTTGGCACTTTTAAATTAGGCCTGCAGTCGGTGTTTGAAACTTTTTTGTGTGGAATCAATCCTTTCAAAACATGCGATTTCACACTGCGTTATTTAGCAAGGATTTATATTACATGTACATACCTCTGTTGTCCCTTTACAACACACAAAAACGAGGCATCCAGAATCCATATCGTACAGGGAATGTGCAGTTTTGAAGAAAAAAATGTTTGTACGTGATGTGATGTGCAGCATACATGTATAACGGGTGTGCGCATATAGGGCATGCAGTCTTCGAAATACGTGCGCAGCACGTGCCGAATAGCCGAGCAGCATCATTTACGTGTTCCTCACGCCCATGGATTCGAGGTTGCCAAGCCCCTAACCCATCAATGTTAAGTTGTTCATTATGAATCAGTATTGCAGCACATGTGCACTCATTTTCATGGAGGTATAACTCACAAATATTAAATGAAGGGCATTGCCACAAAGTAATGGATTTGCTTTGCTTGCCTCAAGAAAAAAATGGATTCGCTTTGCCTTAAGAAAAAAATAAATAGAACAAGTTGAAAAGTATTTTTGTTTCTATTGTCTTCTTTCTTTTTTTAAATATGCAATATAGCATTAGCTGATTTATAACATACTTCACTCTAAAAAAAACTGGGCGAATTTGGAATGTGGGGCTCCAAATTGGTCGACTTTCTTTAGGTAATAAAAACCAGGGAATTTTGTAGTTTATATACATGTATACAGCAAGTCATGAGCACGTTATTTTTTTCCTGCAGAAATGATGTAGCTAGATAGCCGAAACCAATTTTTAAAGTTTTTGATCTGTTATTATATTAATTTTTTTGGGAGAGACTTTGCAGGACTTGCAATAGAAAATAAAAACTTTCGACACCACCATAATTATATCATCAAAACATGCAATCCATATTTGTTGAACGATACAGACAGGAACTTAATCAGCAACATCTCTACTATTGAGGAATAATATTGAAGTTGAGAATAGACACGACAAAAAAACATCAGTTGAAATCTTTTATTGAATCATGTCACTCTAGTCACTCGTTCCAAAAAAACCCCAAACATTCAATATCCTAGTTACAAATTTACTCAATCGGGTTCGACATTTTAGAAAAAGGATAAAATACATTCACATGGTTGTCTTGCACAGCAAATTACCCAAATCCCTAACGACAATCTTTGATTAGTTACACAGAATTAAATAATACATAAACTAGGTTCCAATCTGTTCAAATTATTTAATGGTGAAAAAAATAATAAGCCTGCAGGCTAATTTATACTTCACGTGGATGCAACTTTTGTGAAGGGGACACATCAAGCCAAAAACAAAATGACCACTGTTGCTATTTAACGGATACTTGTAGTTTGTGGGCGAGTTGAAAAGCCGATACAGGAACTATGGCCAAGCCTTGGAACAATAAACCAGTTACGTCACGCTTAAAAACATGATTAGTTTAGCAATAATCCTGAATATGGATAAATACAGATTCACAGTATCTGTTAGTAATACCACATTATGCCATTTTTTTTTTCCTATTTTGTATTTAACGAACATCAGCGAATAGTTAAGTTGGTAGTTGAGCTATATGCCAAGTAAGTCCAGAGTGCTACAAACGTGTTTGATAAACCGAATGAAATACTAGTTTTATACAAAATACATTCAAGGGGTTGCATTGTTAATACAGCAAGGTACAGCAGTATCATTGTATAACAACTTAATCTGGTGAAGTGCGCCATTATCTGACAGACTTAACAATGGAATCAAAGCGTTAGCCTTACATGTACACTTTAGCAATTAGCATTTGAAAAGTGTAGCAAATGAGACCAATGTTCGGTGAGCAACATTAAAACATGAACGAATACCATTCAACGTTCTACTTCAAACTTGTGGGACTGTTGTTTTGCAAAAGCATGAACTCTTCCTGCAATACACATGTGCATGCATTTAAGCTCTTTGCTGGTTGTTGCTAAAAAAAAAAAAAAAAAGCAATAGTAGCAACTTGCTACTATTGGGTTTTTTTGTTTTTTTTGTTTTTTACATGTATCAACACAGATTTATACCTGTACAGATTAGAACACTTGATAACATATATCTCCATTTATTCCTAATATAAGTTAGGGGGAATATTTACCAACTGTTAAAAAACCTTAAAACACTTCATTCTATTACATTCTACATGTGCTTTATTTTCTTTTCTTTTTTTTTCATTTGGGAAAACTCTGAGCCAAAAGGAATCTTGAGATCAAGAGGTAATTACAGATTTTTAATGTAGCTTGTGTTTTGTGCTCATATTGCAAAAGACGGAGGAGTGTTACCCGTGCCACAATTTAAGAAGCTTTTTAAACTCTGGCAAGTGTAACTTCCCAAGATTCCCCCCAAAGATGGTGATTTTATTGATGGCTTTTTCAACATCCCTTTGTGTGAAGGGTGACGTTAGATCACAAGAGTGCCTTAACCTCATCGTAGAGCACCAGCACCAGAGCGCCGCCAGTACCACGCAGGACGTTGGAGAACGCCCCCTTGAAGAAGGCCCGCCCACCCTCATTCTTAGCAATCTTCCGCCAGCAGTCGATGGTGTTCTTGTACATGATATCCTTACGCCCAGACTGCATCATCATACGTCGGCGGACCGTGTCGAAGGGGTAGGAGATGATACCGGAACAAGTGGTCACCGTCTGGGCAACCATCCAAGAGATGATGATATTTCTCTGATATTTGGTCGGCAGCATGCCCTTGGCCGTGTCGTAGAAGCCAAAGTAAGCAGCTCGGTAGATGATGATGCCCTGAACAGAGACGGCGAAGCCACGGTACAGACCCAATATGCCATCAGACTTGAAGATGGAGGACAGACAGTTGCCCAGACCTTTGAATTCACGCTCGGCTAAACCTTTGCCCACGTCGGCAGCCAGACGTGTACGGGCGAAGTCCAACGGGTAGACAAAGCACAGGGAGGTGGCACCAGCGGCACCACCAGATGCCAGGTTGCCGGCAAAATATCTAAAGAATTGCTTCTTCTTGTCGACTCCATCCAGGAAAACTCTCTTGTACTTATCCTTGAAGGCAAAGTTGAGCGCCTGCGTCGGGAAGTAACGGATGACGTTGGCCAGATTACCACGCCATAATGAGAAGAAGCCTTGCTCTTTGGTGACACGAGAGAAGCAGTTGATGATACCAGTGTACTGGTCTTTGACAGCTATTTGTCTGGATGCTGCTTGGACCTGCGACAAAAAACGGTAAAAGAAAAAAAAATGGGATTAAACAAATGACATGAGGTTTTTTACTTTGTGTAGAACATTTACTGCATGGGTCTCATTGCAGGCAATAACTTTGCCATTTCAAAAGTGACCATTTTAAGTATGAAAAAAATTCATTTTGGGGGGGGGGGGTCTAGTCCCAGTAATAAGGACCCTGGGGTTCACTGCTCATCAGAGTAAAAACTTTTTGAAAAAAAAAGAAGGGTTTGTCTTTCAGTGCAGTTCAAATTTATAGCACCTTCCTTATCCTTTTCGACCCCTTTTCGACAACCTCTGCGCATTTGCTACACCCCAACTATACTGTCGGTCCCAATTTAATTTGGGATGATCTCAACTAAAGCGTTCCAGCTGGGCAGGCCCAACAGTGGGAGTAAGAAATTACTACTCCATGTTTCCATGTGGTACATTACTGAGGGCTTGCATTTACGCACAATGCATGATGCCATGTGGACACAGTGCAGGGAAAGTTGTGTGTAGTTCCGTTTTTGTGTTTTTGCAACATAGTGGAATGGCACATGGATACATTGTTTATGAATTCTTCTGTGAAAACTACGCTGCTTCCTCGACAGCTATAGTTGGACCAGCCCAACAAGACAGGGGTGGAACACATTTACTATTCTGCATCGGGGATATTTGCTTTTCGTAACTGGATTTTTGTTAAGGGGGAAAAAGATGGTAAAGGGAAGACAAGAGATTAAAGAGTGTGATTTTCGTATGCGGTTTACTGTTGGTGACGTAGGATTCAGCGCGCCTATACAGTAAACTCCGGCTAAACCGACATCGTATAAACCGTCATATCTCTTAAATCGGCCGTCTGACGAAAGTCCATTGACATTTTCATTTCTAAGTCGGCATAATTTGTAAGCCGCCATTTTCCCTATATCGACGTGTTACTTTCAGTCGCATTTCCTCAAAACCACACAAATTCCTCTGTATAAGTCGGCATCGTGCTCTGCAGTTTGCAAGAAGTGTTGAGTGAAAAGTCCCACACACTGCTAACTGACATCTGTTTATCAATGGCACGGCCCGTGATTGATGCATCGGCCAGCACGTGTACACTAATCGCACGTGTACACTGTTTCATGCACAGTCTGTACATTGTGTGCATCGTTCGCTTACACGAAGTACATGTCCATTCCCTAAAAGAAAATGGCATCCAAAACCTTTTGACATGTATTATCTTCCCATCTCTTGTCTTTGAAATATTTGTGAACGTGAAGCTTAAATTGCTGGTGCTGTCAAACTTTGCCCCACACGAAACCCAACACGAAACAAATAAAGTTTTCTGTGTAATTTCAGAAGTTGTTGATCAATTAAGCATGCTAACAAATAAGCCAAGGCATTAAATGAAAATGACAAGCGAAGGAAAATTTGTAAGGTGAAGATTTTTTTATTTACAGCTTTCTACTTTTGTAACACAATGTACTCTGCATTTTATTTGTGACAAAATACATGGGTAAAAAATCCATACTGGGTCACCACTTTACCTGCCGCCAAACATCAATTTTCACCTCACCTTGTGATTTCACCCACAAGGAATCCAGGAAGCTGTGTAAATGCGAAAAAAAAATTAGGCAAAATGTGTTTTTAGAGCACATTTTGGATGCACACGTCGTTGCAGAACTAAGTTGAAGCAGCCGGTCAAAACTGATTGAAGTGTCTGGAATACAGCGGTACATTATACGCATGACATCGACAACCGTGACAACTCATGCCCAGGGGTGTGAGTGACCTCTGACAAAAATAGCTGAAAACAGCTGAAAAAGGTGTAAAAAAAGCTGAACTTTGGAAATCTCCTATACTTTTGTACACAGCAAGTGAGGGAAAAAAGCTGAAATCCCAAACAAAAAAAGCTGAAATCAGCTATAAAGCTGAGATTTCACACCCCTGGCATGAGCCGGCCAATAATATTAATAGTGCAACACGTCATTAAGAAAAATTTATTTTCTCATGAATATTTAGTTTATTTCATTTTCAATGGTACTTCAAGTACGTCCAAAGATTGATTATTGCAACAGCGATCGTGCGCGGCCTAGTGGTTAAGAGTCTCGTGTTTCAAGTAAGAGTCCGAGGTTCGAATCTCGATGAAGTAAGTATGTGAATGATTAATAAATACGCCTAGGAATAAAGGAAAGGCAAAGGAGAGGGTGAGAGCAGAGGAGGGAAAGTGGAGGGAATAACAATAAAGGATGCAACTTTTGGCGCTTGAAAATTAATTGAAAAAAAGTGGTGATCCAGTACGGATTTTTTTCCCAGACAAGGATTAGGGCTTAACAATCGATAAAGAAGCCACGCCGCCGCCGGCAATCACTGAACAAAAGTGATTACGCAACATTCATGACCTGCCATCATTTGACGCCTCTCCACTCTCGTCATGCTCGTCTCCAGTCATATTGCCAGTGGCTGCCAGGGAAACACCCCAAAAAACTTAAGTTCAAACGTCTAGGAAATTAATTATGAACATGGCAATTTTACGGATTAGGGAAGGATAGACTGGGTAGGGAAATTTCAATGAATTCAGTGGTTTGAAGTCCCGGACGTGAACACTACACTGCCTACGTACGTACCGTGCACACGTACATGTACACGCGGATGACCCACGCAGCCATGTGATCGATTTTTAGCCGGCATGCATGATGCATGTTGAACCAAATTTGGACGCCCAAAAACCCAACAATTACCCCACCACTGAGCGAAATCTCACCTGCAAAAGCAACTTGACTCTCTCGATAGGCGCTACAGCGGTCTTGGAGATCGCGGCGGAGATTCCTCCGGCCGCAAGATCCTTAGCAAAGGAGACGACAACTTCTCGATCGATCTTCATGATGGCTAGCGTGCGCGTAGAGACCGGTACCGAGAAATTCGCCGGTAAAAATGGCAGCAGTTTCTCGTGACGTCACCGGCGAGCCTTATTACACAAACTCGGCGGATAACATCCGCAACAAATAGTTCCGAATACTCAATGAATCAAATTTCGTACCGTAGGTTTTCCCACTTATATCATATTCTTATAAAGATTTAAATTGCACATTTGTTTATCATTTCACAATTTGAACAAAATTAATCTGTACTGGGATAAAATTCAATAACAATCTTGGCTCATGAATAACTTTTCTTTCGGTGAAAGGGCAATTTGATGTCACGTGACTGTGACGTTTTCTGATCGGAGAGGAATTTCCCTCCGCAAAGATCGTCCTATTTTCAAGTAGGGGTGGCAACTTGATATCAAATTGAATTAAGATTATGCAGATGATTTTTCTTGTCCAATTTACCTGTGAAATAAAACAATTAATCTTATAATTAATTTTTTTAATTAAAAATAAATTTCATGAAATTCAACTTGCCTCTACATTTTCAAATTTTAACACATTCACACCTCTTTTGGAAATGAAGAAGTCGATTAATCAATTATCCTGCAGGTTCAGGATCTTTTGGAGGTGAACCTGCGGGCACGTGCAGGGATGACGGATATTCGTGATATTCTCATTCATGCCACGGAAATTACTCATTTTGAGTATTGTGAAGGGGTTAATTGGGTTTTAACAAGTGCGCCCGCTCCTAATTTCAAAAAGAGGATTTCCATTCCTCCATGGTCTCCAGATCCACCCTAAACCCATCTCCCGCCAAAACTATAGCCAGTGACTCTAGGCTGATCCCGTTTCCATGGTTACTGTAACAGAGGATAAACTGAATTACTCATCTGCGATATTTATCAACAATTTAACCCAAAAAACGAATAAATCCCCCATTCGTCAAAATCTTAAAAAGCGGTGAACTCTTCAGATCCTTGTCAAAACATTCTGCAAATTTACGGGGCAAAGCGGACTTAATATGGCACACGGCGGGGGTTTAAGGTAACGTTTTACATGTATATTTGATGGTGATAGTTTTATTATGGTTTTATGAAGATCTAGGGGGGAGGTGTCCCTTCACAAGAATCAATTAAAACCTTTACAACTGTGCCATAAGTAGTAATATATTCATAGCTTATTCGGTATGTCCGTCTACAGATGAGGAATCTGATCTGATCGGTTTTGAATGTAATGGAAGCGTCTTGGTTAAAGATAGCTCGTTCCGTGATCTTCCATGAATTTCCACATTCTCTCCATCCAAAGAACTTGTTTTATACTTTTCACGTGGCAAAAACACTTCTTTTTGCGACCACGACCCAAAACAATTGTATAATGCTTATTGTTTTTGGTCGAGGTTTGCACACAAAATCGTCAACTATGGCTTATTTTTTTCGTTCGATGCCTCAGTCAAAACTAAATAGCTATTTCATAGTGCATGAGAAGGCCAAGGAGCAATATAAAAAAGGGGGCTATATTTATCGATGTGAAACTCGGTCCCGTGCTCTCCCGTGCACTGTATTCTCGAATTTAGTCCCGAAAAATAAAATTCAGCAGGATCTTTTGTGCGGTTGAGGCTCAAAGGCGACCCCCCCCCCCAAAAAAAAGCCCGGAGAAATGTTTTTTGTGTGTTGAATTTAAACGTACAAACAGAAAATGTTAGTCGAATTTGTAAATTAAGAGCGCGGGGAAACAACTTTTTCAAAGTTATAATCGCCATATCTCGTTACCGACAATCAGCATCGAATGATGTTCATCTAAATAATAGGTCATCAATTATTATTGCCGATTTATTTTTATTTTCGTGAACTTCTTGGGTTGATCGATTAGAAGTGAGAACCGTAAGCAGTTACTGGCGTTGCAATCGAGGTTGCAGGTAAACTTTTATATAAACACCGCAACAACAAAAAAAGACACTCATTGGAGGGGTCATAAGGTTGAATCTTATGGTGACGTCATTTATATACATGTAGACCTTTGAGGAATATTGTTAGCTACATTTTGATACCTGTACCCCGTTTGCTACCACTGTAAATAGTCCAAGATTGACAACGGTTTATGAAAAAAAAAATGATGCAGTTTGAAAAGTTGCAAATTTAAAGATTACGCGAAGAGAATGCTGGAACAAAGTGCGGGTAATTCAATTTCGCGTGCTCCCATGCATGCAATAAGCAATGTGCAATCGATATTCCCTGCACTTCGTTTCGGGCGGTGTAACAACGTCACGCAGCAACTTCACTCGCGTACGTACTCGTTAAATGTGCAACTTTTCCAACTGCATCATTTTTCATAAACCGTAGTCACTGTTGGTTTTAAAATTAAGCAGTCAACTATCAATTTAAGTTTCAATATTATGAAATAAATACAGAAAGATAATTTGGCAACGCAAACCCACTAAAGTTTGTTTTAATTACTGATTAGGCCAAAAAAAAAAGTCTCCGGTTTCTGGTATGCGCTCGCGTCGCCGTAGCCATGCGCGTCGGCAAAATGAAAGAGTTTTTTTTTCAATAAAAGATGATGTCTCAAAACCGTCAAACTCACTGGTTTGACTGGAATCCTGCTGCTGCACAATTTTACGTGTTTTTAGATGGGCTTATGATCGAGAATAAGCTTTATGTGGCCTCTCTGGACTCCCATATATTTGCACTAAGTTTAGTCGGGCACCATTTGCAGTCATCAGCCGACATTTGAAGCAAAAAAAAAACAGGGGGAAAAAGAAAGCCGCGTCGCCGCACCACTTTTTGGGCAAGCTCCATACCAGAAACCGGAGACTTTTTTTTTGGCCTTAGTTAACCTTGGTGTAAATTTAGGATCAAAAGACAGCTCTTATACACTGGTCACCAATAGTGGTAAAAAAAACCTCTATCGTTGGAATTCTTAGGGCACAGGGTTTTTATAAAATCTTGGAACAACATAACATTTTATGACAGCAATAAATGACAAGGAGACCACTTTTTAATGAATGAACTAATTGAAGAATGGCAATGAGGTTCCTTGGGATTGAATTTGTGAAACTTTTTTTTTTTTGGGGGGGGGAGGTTCAGTTCATAAGTCCAGTGAAAACATTACACCTGGATTCGAATATACCCTTAGTTTATCTGCTAAAATCACCTGGCCATGGCTAGCAGTAAGATAGAGTAACACGATTTAGCCACTTTAGAAATAGCCAAGTAAAACTCGGATGTAGCCTAAGCAATTTGTGTCAACACTTTTATCCTAGTGATCTAGACACCCATACAATTCCCCATGTATTACCTTACACGGAAAAAGCTGTGTGGCGAGAGGCCATTGGATAAAACTTGTGTCTGGTCTGATAAGGTTCTGCATTAGAAATCTAAAAAAAAAAAAAACTGAAAAATCAACAATCTTATCTACAATTCGTAGGGGAAAAAAAGAATGACCGAGACTTACGTGGGTATATTGTGAGATATGGTTTTCAAAACGAAATATATTAGAACAGGGAAAGTGGGATGTTGGTAAAACAAGTGCAATCATGTAGTGTACCTCTTCTAATAATTCACCATTTACACATCCAAGGTTATCCAAGTCACTTGACATGTCGAGGTCACTTAGGAGATGGCTGTAAAACTATTTCATACAAAGATTAACCCTGCAACAATGATGAAATTAACATTGTAAAGCCCAATGCTTCTGAGAGCCAATGCAAAACAAAAATCAGGTATTTGTTGAAAGCACAAAGCTAATCATTGTTGATAATATTTTACATCCACCCAATAATCACTTTAACCACTTTCATTTCAAAAGTCACCCTTTTCAGTTCAGTTATGACAAAACACTATTTAAAAAAGTGTCTGATTTAAGAAGGTAGGCCACAGGCCCAAATTCAGGCATGCAACTGGGAAGTAATCCCCCCCCCCAAAAAAAAAAAATTAAAGAAGGAAATTCCAAACTTTACACATTTTTTTTTTCAATTTCTAATGGCATAAGTCGTCGCGTCAGTGCAACAAGGTCGTAACTCCAATCTGCAACAAAGTCGTATCGCGCGCGAATACGCTCCGTGCAACAAGGTCGAATCTTGACGTTCACTGACTTTGTGTGTACATCCGGGTTATTTTAAGTGAGATACAACCTTGTTGCACGGACACGATGAAGTGTAAATTGAAAAACGTGGGAATCAGCTGATGCGAGGAAAAATTGCATGCCTGCAAATTCAGACTACTAATATTAAATATAAAAGTCTCATTTATGTTCACTTTCATAATCTCTGTCACTACTTCCGTGACCGTGCCTGTCCCTATGTATCTGTCACCATTCCTATTTCTTTTTCCTCTTTCTGTCACAGTGTGTCTTGCCATCTTTGCCATGCTGTATTTCGTCCGCATGCGTTGAGGATTGTTGCGATTTTGCAGAACCAACCCTATAATGTGGTCCCCCGAGTAGCAATAGAGTAGTTGCCATCTGCAATAGCACCCTCTGGAGGCAAGTTCCTCTCAAGGTAGGTATCACTGTAGGTGTCACCCCATTCCCACCCTGTTTGGCTGGGTTATTGTCACTATCTGTCTAATCAGCTTTCGCCGCCTCTTCGGGTTGGTTTCGCCCGCCATCTGCGTCGCCATCCGCGTCGCTACTTTCCACACCAGGAGGTCTTAACTCGCTGGCACTGGGCCACGGTTTGTCACCGTTTGTACCAGTCCGTGTGCTACCCTCTCTGCTGTCACTTTTGTCATCGCCCCTGCCTTGGGTAGCGGCACTGTCAGAAGGGATGTCGATGTCACACATGCGCAGGATGTGTTGGCGTTCTCCCTTGGGGATGTAGGACCGGACTGAGGCCTTGCCGCGCCAGCCGACGAGAACCAAAGACATATCGTTGGATTCAGGATCTCTGAAAAAAGTTGAAACCAAATTATCGAGATTAATGCAAATGTTATACTAGAGCATAACAATGTACATTCAGCTTAAACACAGTTTTATAAAAATGCTACGGAGTCACGGTTAATTGCCCTCAATAAACCTTCTCAGCGCTACTTGTATGTACTATGCGTCATGCTCCACTGCACTCCCACTCCGTATCCGCGTAGCCGCCAACAGGGTAGTGGGTTTGGACTTAGAATTTTTTTCAGCAACTCCCATTCCTTCCCCCACTCAGTATCCGCCAGTATCCGCGTAGCTGGCAATGGACTTGAATTGTTTCTTTTCCAGTGATTCCAACCCCGAGTGGCGGGGTATTCTGCAATTACTCCCCATTCTGGAACCTGTGCGATTCCCTGTTTATTTTTTTTTGGGGGGGGGGGGTAAGAAACGGGTACTCACCTCTGTTTTGGATCATAGACAAACATCAAACTGCCTTGACCTGTGAAAATATTGACAACAAAACAAAATGACTGATTTAGTGAAAAATATTAATTGATAAATGAAATGAGAATCTTCCCTTGTTACCATGTGATTGACTTGTGATTGACTTCATTGTGATGGCCATGTGATGAACTTGTGACAGACTTGTGATGGACTTGTGATGAACTTGTGATAGACTTGTGATTGACTTGTGACTGACCTGTGATTTACTTGAGACTGACTTGTGATTTGATATGTGATTGACTTGTGATGGACTTGTGATTGACTTGTGATTTGACTTGAGATTGACTTGCGACAGACTTGTGATAAAGTTGTGACTGATTTGCGATTGACTTGTGATTGACTTGTGACTGACCTGTGATTTGACTGGTGACTGACTTGTGATAAACTTGTGATTGATTTGTGATTGACTTGTGATATGCTTGTACAGCAGGGAGCCACAACCACTAGCCGACTAATGGTTGTCATCCGAACTTGCTGTATGATTAAAGCATAAGAATGGCAGATTTGTATTCTCTTACAAGCCTTGTTAGCTGCATCTCTCGCTTCTTGATCTAGCTTAGAGCAGAAAGGATTCTCCTGGGAGAGTAGTGTTCGGACGTCATCCTTGGTGAGGTTGTTGATCTTACGAGCATCAGATAGATAGGGGAATATGCTGTGGATGCCCTGTGGAATCAAGCAAAAAATTACTCACAAGTTTCCAGAAGTCCTCGCAAGTCCATCACAAGTCCTCCAGTTCCAAGTGAAGTACAGCAGTATTTAAAGGTATAGTCCATTATTTGTAATGTGTGCATTTTGTTCATTTGAAGCAACAAACGTGCTCAATATCTAAAGAAGGGTGCTGAATAACTAACCTGATGAAGTTTCAGCTCAGCTTCTGCTGTATATTTCGAGAAAAACAACATTCTAGGATCTCGATTTTAAATCAAAAGTTGCTGAATCATGTTTTGAATTGGGCCTGATTTCAGCGTCCGAGACACGTTCTCACTAAGCCGATTGCAGCTACGCGATGTCCCGCACTGATCCGACGAATTATAGCAGCCGCGAGCGCGTGCATCGTGTGAACGCTTGCACACGCTTTGCTGAATAAAAAATGAACTACTAATGAAAAATTCCAGCGGTGCTTCTTAAGACGCACCGTTGGAAAGGCCTTCTTTCGTTGATTACTTCAAAATGACAGCTTGCCAGAAAGAATAATTTCACAGGGAGTTTTACTATCTTTCAACCAAGTATGTTTTTCAACAATAATCACGCCAGTTACTTTTTGGATAGCTGCAAACGATGGACTCTGGCTTTAAATGAAGTATGACAGAGGCATTCCCTTGTCATTGTTCTTTCCTTGTTACTCGTGACTAGACACAGAAGTGACCTATGACAGACTTGAGACCGACTATTGTTGCTAAAATATTTTAAAGGTAATTCACATTTCAAAAATTAAATTAAAAATATTCAGTCCATTTTGCAAAAATCACTGGCCCTTCTGAATAGCTAGGATGAATGTATTTTCAGGATGACAAACAGAACCTAGAAACCCGACGTACAGTCAACTGTTATCTGAGACTTGTAGGTTTGCATGGTGGACATGAACAAAGCATGGAAGGTTTGCAGTGGCACCATGTGAATATTATCTCTTTTGAGTTGTGTGGTTCTGAGAAGAACCAGTTGTTTTAACTCGACGTTTCAAACAGTGTGCTCTGTTTTCGTCATCAGGAGTCTCCTGATATATTCACATTGGTCTTACCGCACACATTCCAAACTGTTAGCTGCTGATTAGATTATCACCATTTATGTATTTATTTTAATCATTCCTATATCTTACTTCCTGGGCTAATCTGAAGTCACATGGAACATCCTTGGCATCACTACGGCTCCATACTTTCACTCCGCAGTTGATAACCTACACATAAAAAAACCCAAACAACCAAGTTTGCAATGGACAGATAACATAAGTTGGAGGTTTGGGGATAGGGGTTTGGGTTAGAGGTCAGGGTAGGGTTGGAGACTAGGGGTAGGGGCTTTTATCTGCAGGACTTAAACCATATCTGAATGCTTCTTTTTCTACGCTCTGTTTTTTTCTCTGTAATCATGGACAAATATGACAGATTTGGTCAAAGATTTATATATGTTGGCCAACTTTAAAAGTGTTTAAGATTGGTGGTAAGTTATGAGTTACAAGATTTGGGTTTTATTCCGCTTCTTTAGGGACGACTGACAATGGTATTGAAGCTGCAAAACTGAGCTAGTTCATTTTTTAACCAATTAGACACAGTCTTCCTCCCCAAACAACACTCATGCATCAAAAGTTTACAGCTTTATTCTCAACCCTCTGACAAAAACATCCATTCCCCCCCCCCCCCGACAATCAATAGCTTGAGCAGAAAAAAAAAAAACGCTACCTTTATGCTGCCCTCATTGTTCTCAAGCATTGACTTGATGCCGTTGTTGACGAGGTAGAGATTGCGTTTCTTTCCGCCGTGACAGCGCGTCAGCAGCTGGGTGAGTGGGAATTTGTCGTCCACTTCATAGAATTCCCTACAAGGACAAATGAAGAAGTTTATGTCACACACACAGATTTCTTGACGCTGGAGTTTAAATCTTTAGCAGCAATCAGAAACACCACAAAAAAGAAAGTCCATACTCACTGGAGGGGTCATAATATTGAATCTGATTGTCTCATGATGAAGTCATTTACAATAGACCTTTGGAGAAGTTAGCTACACTTTGATATCTCATTTGCTACCACAGACTATAAATCATCCAAGATTGACAACCGTTCATGAAAAATGATGCAGTTTGAAAAGTTGCAAAAATAAAGAGTATGCAAGTGGAAATTGTACGCAATTGATAAGTTGGTGGATTGAATGGTTAAACATCTCAAAACATTTGTTACTTAAATGATGATTGGAAAATGTGTTGACTAAAAAATGAATATTTCAATTGACAGGCACCTAAAGCAGGCTTACAGGGCTGCACAAAACTGTCAAAGTCAAGGCTCAGGATTTGCCGATATTTTTCCTTTACAGCAGGAGCCAAATACAGGAAGCTGCTAAGCACAGAACATTTCTTACTTAGCAACAACAGGATACCAGCCAAAATGCCATGCCAAGTGTGCTACTTGAGACTGGTTCACCAGCTGATATTTGGCTGAGCAAGATACTTTGTGAAGCTATATTTTGTGCTTAATAGCTCCATGAAATCAGACCCTGACCACTTACTTAATCTGAGGCCAAATCTGCTCGTCATCCTCCTCGAAGAAAACAAAAGGATCCTCTTTGTAACCTTGGTACATCTTCCTCTTCTTTGGGGGCGACGGTCCCCTAAAGATGACAACCAAAAACATGAAAATGACCAAAACTGCTGCAAACTGCTTTCTGACCTGAAACATACAAGTCAAAACATTTCAGACGGCCTGACGTTGCGATCTTAAAGGGAAAATACATTTGCAAACATCAAAAAATAAAACTACCAAATCATTTTGAAATACCTTGCTGGACTGTTAGTGAATGCCAGTGTAAAGCATCCTGTAAAATCATGGCACCTGGTATACTGTCATTTTCAAGAAAAGTTGTATTCTCTATCAATTGCCAACGCTGATCGGCCGATCAGCGCTGGAAACAACTGGCTTTTTTTTTCAAATACTGGCCCCAATTGACCATCGAACTTGTTTGCAATCGATTACAAACCTATGAACGGGTACGAGCCAGCTAGACTGGTTCCCTGACCTTACAATTCCCCAATGTATGTAAACTGCTCTGTTTCTTCTTATATGGAGTCGGGGAACCAGACTACAGGAAAATGATCGTTTTTCTTGGTTTCTATAGCATTTTCGAACCCAAAACCTCAAAAAAGTCAGTGTAACTATATTTGCTATATATTTCCAACCCCCCAATTCCATCCATTTCTAAAAATTACAGCAAAAGCAAATGATGTATATTCCCTTTAACAAAATCTTCTTCAAAGGCAAAAAAAGATCTTATTGATTTCCTTTTCGGTGTAGGGGGTTGTGGCAATAGATGTTATAGGGATACTAACTTAGAAATTTGAATCCAGCTGCTGGTCTTGCGGCCATGGGCACGGCTTTTTACCCACTTGCCTCTTTCCACTCAGAGGTATAAAAGGTGTGCCTGGGAATAACCTATGATGGACTGGCATCCCATCCATGGAAAACAAAAATCTCCACGATGCCATGGAATACCCATTACTCACTCCTCATTATCCGCATTTGCATCATTCTCTTCTGGTTTATTCTCCGACGATTTCTCATCTTCTGGTGTCTCTGAAGGCTCCTCAGAAAATTCTGCATTCGTGGAGTCTGCATCTAAAGGTTCCTCTTTTCCTGGTTCCTCATCCATGAGTTCCTCCCTGGTCTCAGAAGGCTCCCCCGCGACTGCAATGGAGGCATCCGCACTAGCCTCTGCTCCAATGTTGGCTGTATGCAAATGAGTACAACCCATTCAATTGTGAGGGGGAAGGGATGATGTGAAGGGTTTTTTTAAAGTAGTTTTTTGATTGCTACAAAGTCCCATGATCCAATGGACCGACTGATTTGGTTCTAATACTCTGAATGGTGTCCACTCAGAAATTTTTAATAAGCTCTAGACATTGATGTGTTTTAATATTACTATTAGTCCATTCACATACCTTGGATGTGTTCCTCTCCGGCACGACTTTGCTTCATCCAAGGAAGATGGGCCACTTTCCTCAAGACAGCTACAAAGAAACCTCCAGTGTTTTGGTATTGGGGCAAGATTCGCACGCTGTTAGACAGTTACAAATGTTACAGATTAATTGTATCACAATTCAAAAAGACACTATACTGGAACACTACAGGCAGGTCAGCGCAAAAGTGAACACAACTATGAAATTTCTCATGTCATGGGAAGAATTTGCACAGCTGATTCGCAATAGCTGAACAATTTCAACTCTGCTGAATTTCACCCACCAAATGTTTCACAATGTCAAATTTGCTTTCCAACTGCATTTGCAACCACCCAGTTCCTTCACAATCCACCGGGACATTTTGAAAGATTTTGTTGCCTGATGAAAATTGCCATGCATAGAAAGTGGGCAATAGGTTTCTGAAGAGCTGTGGATTTGGGAGGGATTCAGGCAGCTAGGTGCTTGGCAAAAGTGCCAGGAGAATTAGAGTCAGTGGCATATAGTCGTGTGGCGCACTTCGAAGCTTACCCAACTTTCCTTGTGTAGTGTTGCCAAACCTCTTTGTTGACAAACCTCAAATTCATGCAGTGAAATACTGGTACTTTTACCTTATTAATGCTTGCTATTTAACCTCTGAGCACAATGTGGGTTTCATAAAATTTAAGCCGAAATTAAAAAACGGTGGGCACAAATTGGCGGAGTGTTCCCTAACGTGGCGCACTTAAATAAATCTTGGAAAATTCCAAATTAACATTTAAGAATTTCTGTAAACTTGATAAATTCTGATAAATCATTATTATCTCTACTTACATACCCAGCCAGATGTTTGTCAGAAAACTATTTTCTTATTTTTCGGGGCATTTTCAAAGGGTTCACTTTGCACTTAAAAATAAAATCGGAAAATCACGCAAAAATAAATTTTCTTTTAACTTTGTAGTGGGTAAATGAACTCGCGATTTATGAACGGGAGTGATTAGAACTTGATGAAATTTCACTTTCCGTGAAATTTCAGTTAAAACTTTTGCTCTAGCTAGGCGCTACAGGCGAAAAATCAAAGTGCGCCACGTTGGGGGTCGCGCCACGTTAGGGTACATCAACAATAGTGATATCCCACCTAGACCTCACACAGCAGAGCAGAGGAAAAAACAAAACAAATAGAAGCGACGATAACCAACAGTAGTCTACATAATATTATTAAATTTAACAGTTGAACCAATCCAGAAGAGACCTAAAATGCAGATATGTCCCAGTACACACACTATACATATCAAACTGAGTTCCTACCATCTGGTTAGATGTAAACTCTCTGCTTCTTCCTCTGAAGGGGGCCAGACGGTTGCTTTGTACTTTTGTTTCTTGTCCTCTGGGATGTCTTCTGGGCTTGCAAACACTTCCCCAGTTTCGCTGATCACCTGCAGCACAAAATCATGCATATTAAGATAATATATTATGTAACCATAACAAAAATTTGATAGACTGAAAAAAAATCATATTGCCCTGGTGGGATTTAAACCTGAGCCACAGAGGTACAGGAAAGGTGTATTAACCACCCCAACTCCATCAAAATCCATCCCCCATTTCGGTGGATTTTCGGGGACTTGGTCCAGAAGGCCTGGCGTGGCTAAATATTGATGGAGTATGATGGACTTGGGCCTAATGGCCTGAAGCAGTGCTAGGGGTATCTGATTGATTTTGCCTAGCTTCCTGTACTGCTGTTGTGATAAAAGCCATGTGTAGCAAGTCCATGTATCGTGTACAGTGTTGTATTGGAAGCACAGTGATTGATGGATTATGATAGACTTGGTCCAGTTCCTAGTAAAAGACGCTAGGGAGTTAGGGTTAAGTATTGCCCTGAAACTAACTGCCTTGCATAGATCCGAGACATAATGCCGTCAAACATTGTTTACATGTGTGCTTTCCTAAGGGAGCTTGATGGCTCTCGCTCCCACCTGGCTCCCATAAGAATGTGCACATGCAAACAAATATGACGTTGTTATGTCCTAGGGTTATTAAGAATGGAGTTCCAAAATATGGCAGTACGTCATAAGTGAGCAAACAAAAGAAGCTTACAAAAAAATTGTACATTTGGAAGTGGATTGACTCCGTGCACAAGTAACCTCTCAACAGTTGCCAAAAGAGAGTCGGGAGGGACTTCTGGCATCACAATGGGAGAGACATGTGTACGCATTGGCGCCATCAGTCTACCGCTCATGTAAAGACGTAAATTTATGTATATTAAATAACAAATTTATCCACGAGCGTGAACCACTGCGCTTGAATCGCACATATGATGTGTCCCTCTCGTAAGCAGTCAAAAAGCGTCATCTGCTGTTCAATAAAGAAGGGTTTAAAAATGCGACTTTGCCAGAGCTAAATTGCAGCGAAGTAGGGATTGTGCAGAGATTCTGTAGATCCTAGGAGTGGAACAACAAATCCTTCATTCAACTGTACAAGTTGAGGACGTTACCTTCCATGAGGTTAATCCAGGCGATCTTTGCAAGCCAGGCAGCTCATTAGATACATCAACTAGCTCAAGGGCACCTAAACCAAAAAAATTCAAAAATCACAGATACTTCTTTTATATTTTTTCTTCAAATAAACCAAAAAGGTAAATGACTAGGTGTATCATAATTGTTTAGTTGAACAAAGAAATTGACTGGAGCCGGTGTTGCAATATTTAATTAGGAAACTATGTTGGTGCATGAACACCAAATGAGTACTGTAGCAACTCAGCTTTGAACGCTCATAACATGGCTGAATAAACCAAGTTCCTGAGGCTGAAATCAACTTGCATGATATAACTTCTGCCAGGTTTGAACCTACGACCTCCGGATTGCTGTTCCGGCACTCTACCAACCGAGCCCTCCAGTTCTATGTTGGCAGATCCTCATTTTTGTGTCAATGTCGCTGTTACAGTGCCAGAACTGTAATCCGGAGGTTGCAGGTTCACACCCCGCTCCAGTCAATTCCTTCGTTCAACTTGCACAAATTTTGAAAGAACATGAATGAATTGAAATGAGCCATTTAGATAAACCTCTCTGTGAAAAGCAAAGATGGAATAATCATGTCATCTCAAACAATGGAAATCAGTGGCGCTTACTTATTAATCATGCACTCTGAATGTTCATGGTTCTCCAAAACTTGAACAAATTTGTGTACGCTTTATTGACTTGTGACTGCGTCTTGGTTTATTTTGCTTAAGCACCAAAAAAAAAAAATTGTTCAGCAATCCCCCCTTAGGCGCTCCACGAAATCTAAACAATTTCAGTTGGAACAATTTGCATAAAATGTTGCAAAGTAATGTGCACTGTTTTGACTGACCTTGGGCTTTTTGCAAGACGCTAGCGACCACGGCTTCGTTCTCAATCGGGTTGAACGAACAAGTGGAGTAAACCATACGACCTCCGACCTCCAGCAGCTCAGCACCGCGCAGCAAGACCCGGTACTGTACACTGAACAGAGACGAAACGATACTAGTTTGACAAAAACTTCCTTCATCATAATAATTATCCGTTTGGGAAAAAAGCAAAAAGAATTCCCATATATGGACATATACCACATGTTGGTACACAGTGTTACGATTTTTGGGCAATAGACCATTATCATGTTGCGGCCATCTTTATTTTTTCCCGTTCAAATCAACGCAACCAAAGCGAGGCTGGAAGGAAAAATAGTTTGGTTCCTTTTTGCACAAAAGAAATTATCCTTCAGTATTGTTATTGAATACAGGGAACATGACTGAAATGGTGGCAGCATGATAAAGGTCTTTTCCTTCCGTTTTTATCCATAATTAGCACCTGTACTAAATTGCATCACAATGTATTTATTGGGCAGTCTGGGGTAGTAAGGTGGTTTGTAGCAGTACAGGGACTAATAGATTAATTTGTTTTTGAACTCTACAAAACAATGAAAGAACACATGTTCAGATTCTGTCAGATTCTAGTTATTTAAATTAGCAACCAAAGGAAATCTCATTTACATGACAACTAAAATACTGTGTGAAAATAATCAAATTAAAACCAGATGTTCAGAATTTCAAAACTGCCAGAATTTCATTTTTTTTGTTTGCAAGCAAAAGCATCAGCACATTTTCAGGTAAATCGGTGAATCATTCTTAGTGTGAACCACTGTGCTGTATTCTGTCAAAACGGGACACTACTGTGACAGGCTTGAAATTGAGATACAACCAAAGACCAACAGTGGCTACTTCTTGGGTTTTTTTAGATTTCAGGTGTTTTTTTTTTTTTTCAAGTCTGTAATCTAGAATGTCTCTTAAAATGCTAAAACAGTTTTAGACAATTCTTTTGCTTACAAACATTATTCATTTTGCAGAGGTGCATCAGTTCCAGAAAAGCATTACCCTCACAACAATTCATATTTTCTAGTTTCCTAGAAGAGTCCGTTTTTGACAGAATATCACACAATTCTAACTGAATTAGAACTACAGACTCATTTAAACATCAACGTTTTTGGGACAATCAACTCACATGTGAAGATTCAAACCACTATTAGGCGTCCACTTCTTCCATATCAAGAAATTCTTCCTCAAAGTCCCGTCACCGCTGCAAAAAATACCACAAAATCAAGAAACTACATCACTTGATGGTCACTTTTGTAGTTTACGTAAAGAGAAAAGTTCTGAGTTGATGAAACATTGAAGGAAGCATGTTTTGAATTTACAATAGGTGTTTCCGTTTTGCTACTTCGCTTTGCCTCATCTGCTTCACAGGTAGGCAGCTTCGCCTTCACGGGTGGGTTGCCCACTTTGTGGACGATCGCCCACTTCATGGCGATCAACTAGTTAATGATTATCTTGTGAACACATACACCTCCACGCACCCATACATATGGGTAGACATGGGTTACCACTAATGTCCACCTTGAAATCTCAAATTACATAGCGTTGCACTTCTGGGGTACTGAGATTTCTCAAGATCGACTTACGAGGTACCATTGTCCCTATTGTTACCCTTTGTTCCTGGTAACATTTACATTTTTTCAGACGGTGATTTCTTGGAATTGGGGACACTTGTCAAAATAGATTTCAGATAATCCTTAATTACAGCATCTTCGTGATATATGGTGAAAACGGCGATGAAAATAAAGCCAAAATTAAGAATTGGCAATGGTTTAAAGAAAGATGGTCAAAACTAGTTTATCCACATGCAAGTCTATGAGATATGGTCAACACAATAGCACTGCATGTACAAAGCAGGCATGCAACTGGGAATTTAGAAAAAAAAACGAGGGAACTCCAAACCGTCAAGACTTAGTAAAAAAAAAATTCAATTTGTAATGGCATTCATGATAAGTCAAAAATGAGGAAATCAGCAGATCCGAGGAAAAGTTGCACGCCTGCCAAAGCAGTGCAATCATTATAATTAAGTCCACATGACTGCCATAGACGTGGACAAACTAGTTTTTGACCAGTCTTCTGTATTATGGCCATTATTTCTTAACATGAGCTTCATTTTCAATGCCGTTTTCACCATATACGACCATATACAGATCTTGTAGTTTAGGAATATCTTAAAACAATTTCAACATGTCTCTTCAATTTTAGGAAATCTGCCTCTGAAAAATGGTGAACTTTTCTTGGACCACCCTGTGTATGTCAGAATCATTTAGTCTGGGAACAGGGAACCAGACTACCTGTATAGCATCTCTTACCTGCAAGGCACATCGCACAGAATCCGGTCATATTTCATACTGGTCATCTTCATGCCTTCTTTCTGCGGCACTCTGATCGTCGGGAAGACAGTAGCGTCGTGATTGACGATCATACAGCAGGGGCTGTTGAGCCGCTTGGCTTGATGCACCATGATGTAGCAACGCTTGTTGTCGGCATCATTTGCCACCACGAAACCCTCTGGTGAGTACAAGAAAGCAATTTAACAAGTCACGGCAAGCCTAGTGAAGTTCACCCCAGAGCAAACAAAATTCTATTCCATTGATCCAGAATAGATGAAAAGTTTGTAGAATAAGCTACAGTAATGAAACTGAAAAATCCACTTTCACCGTTCGTATGGTGACTGGACTTACTGCATTATGAAAGTACATTAGTCCACATACAATAAATGTACTGACACAGAAATGTATTTGAGGAATAACAAAATAAAAAATCGAATTATCAGAATTTACCAGATAGTAATGAGTTCTTGACCCATTAACTGTAAAAAGGCACCACTATGGAATGCAAATGCAGATATATGCAAATAATCATAACCAAGTTGCGCTTCTTCCATAGATTTTGCACTTTTACATCAGAACATGGATTTGCCAAATGGAATCTACTCTGCACAATGAATAGTGCTCTGATAATTTCATAAGCCTCTATGGTTTCGACATTAACAAGATGTAAAACTTCTGGCTAACCAGGCCATCCATAGACTTGCTCAGCGTGAACCAGTTCAATGAGTTGTGCTGTCTTGGAGCCTGGGGCTGCACACATGTCCAGCACTCTGTGGTGTGGTTTCACATCTAGTAGCAGCGGTGGGATCATGCTTACAGCCTCTTGCCGACTGATGTTACCCTGTTGATGGAAAATCAGGAAAAACAAATAAAATAAAAAGTCCTTGAACAGGGAAGCATGTACGGCTGATTTCATGTTGCGATGAATATGGACTCTGGGCACAAGTATCCCCGTTGGAAGAAACCACCGGAACTGACTCTTGAATGAAAAGACGCTATGCATTTTTGCATATTCAGAATAAAACAAATTGTGCATACTTCACACCACACAGGCGCGATCAAGTGCACAAACATGGTACGTCCCTCTCACAGGTAAGGCCCAAAAAAATATTTCTGCTTCCGCTTGCATGGCATATGATAATAGGGTAGGTAGGTAGGGGAAAACATTTTTGTGGGCATTTTTTATTTGTGTATGATCACATGGAGGTGTCTGCGTGTAGTCAAGGGTAGAAGGTAGTAAGTCATGATTTTCGGGGTTTTCCCCTCATTTTCCCCCCTCCCCCCCAAAAAAAATGTGGTAGGGGCTGTCAGGGTGACCAGAAGCAGAACTATTATTTTTTGTTGGTCTAATCCTGTGAATAGTTACAAAGCGTCAGCTACATGTACTTTCAATACAAGGAAACCATAGCATTTGTAAACAAAATAACACTGCATGCTGAAGTTCTTAAAATAACCAGTCGTTTTCTCAGTAACGAGCTAAGTCAATTTAGTGGAGTACCACCGTATCCTTGGCCCTACACCTACCTTTACAAAAAGTTGAAGAACTTAAAAATTATGAGCCATTTCTTGCATATGATTTCGCAAATTAAAGCTTAAATGCATAGTCCCCACTCTCTAAATGTACAAGAGAAGGGCTAAGAAAAGTTCAGAACTTACGCTCTCTGTTTCAGTGACTAGGAAATCGTGAAGTTTCTTGTACACGGGCATCTTGCGAATACTCTTCCTAGTCACGCCAAACTGCCAAGCTAGTTCATCCGGATACCTGACGGGTGAATGGTTGGATTTCAACAAATGCTCCAATCTCAAAGATGACATTGGGCCCACAAGAAAACAGCAATGACCAAATCACCGTAATCATTGCCTGCACCACCCCAATCACCACCCCACTTTTTTGTGTGTGAACCTTTTAGTCAGGAGAGCCCCTCGACAGAGACTTTGTCTCTCTTGAGTGATCCTTCGGAGCTGTTAGGTTCTTTTTGTTTTCTGTTGTTGTCCTTTAATTTGCATGTCTTGGTTTTTACCGTTTACCCCGAGGAATAAAGTAAATGTAAATCAAAACATTGTCAAAATCACCACTTCCGTCAATTCCACACTCACCACTACGACCTTCAAATTCACCACTTTTTCAACCATCAACACCTGTAGCACAACTACTGTTTCTCATCACACAAACACTAGCCTGGGTAGTTTGGCTAGAAACCCTGCTGAACACAGCAACATGCAACACTTGTCAAAATGGCAAGCCTGTTAAGTGTTGCGAGATCCATCAGGCCAAAAGTCTCAAGGCCTAACTGCCTCAGAGTCTGTGGTCGCCGAATGCAGCAGGATACAACTGTGGCATTGTTCAATGGGACTAGCTCTCATCGTTTCAGAATTGGCCGTTTATGCACCGGCGCGCTGATGGCTCAATGCAGCAAGGTCCCACAAACTTTTCCACCCTGGCAGGGTTAGGGTTAAATTAAAAACAAATGAAACTTGAACAAAGACATTCACTGGACAGGGTGTGAACCTGCAACCTCCGGATTGCCGTTCCGGTGCTCTACTAACTGAGCTACCCAGCCCTATGTTGGCAGTTCCCCACTTTTGTCAATGTCTTTGTTCAAGGGGCGCTAGTCAGAAGCCATAAACATGTATGTGCCATGTAGCCAGGGGTCATGTCTCAAAGACGGATCGGGGGGGGGGGGGGGGGCAACGGGGGAATTGCGCCCCCCCTCCAAAAAAGCAAACCCATTTTGTATTTTGTTTTTAAGTGAAAATGTTTAAATAAAGGCAGGCACTGCGTACACCACCATCTTTTCCTCAAAACAATTTGCTTAAAGAGGTCAGAAATTGCGTCAGATCGCACCACAGAGCATCTAGAAACCAAACATTTTTCGGGGCCCTTAAACGGGCCCCTAACCCCTCGCCGTAATTTTTTTGGACCCACTTTTTGGGAGACCAAAATTTGTTGGGCCCCCCAAAAAAAATTGTGTTCTGGATTCGCCCTTGATCATGCTTACGTCAGGATGCTAGCAATAATTATTGCAAACCTAGGAAATTCATGACTTACCAAGACATTGGTTTGGGACGTTCCACTGCCTCACCATCTGCAGTCTTGTCAGCCAGCAACGCATTAATGTAGTGCCCCTTTAAGTAGCTCAACATGTGCTGGGCATGACTGAATAACACAACAATTTAAAGTCAAGTCTTTAAATTTGTCTACAAACTATGGACTTTCAGTATTGACCGTCATTAAAGATACGGCCAAGGTGTCACAATCGTCCACAGAAACTCAAGCCAGAACACAACTGTACTGTTAAGGGTCAATATCACATCAAGATCCCTCCTTTCTTTCTCGGGCGTTGTGCAGAAAATAAAATAATGTACACGACTTTTACCTTCTGTAACCTGTAATGCGAAACGTCAAAGGCAGATCATCTTGAAGAGCAGTCATGAACTTGTCCCAGTCCTCTGCTGGTACAATACCCTGATTCTGAAAAAATCAGATTACAGAAAAGAAAAGTGGTAACACATTCGACATACTACTATAAACTGTGTTTTGTCTGAATAGGGAATGGAAGAGAGTATAGTGGTGTTTCCTAACGTGGCGCAATTCGATGTTTACCCGACTTTCCTCGTGTAGTGTTGCCAAACCTCTTTGTTGACAAACCTCAAATTCATGCAGTGAAATACTGGTACTCTTACCTTATTAATTAATGTTTGCTATTTAACCTCTGTGAACAATTTCGGTGTCATTAAATTTAATCCGAAATTCAAAAACGGTGGCGTCCGGAAATTGGGCACACTTGAATAAATCTCCGAAAATTCCAAATTGACAATTAAAGAATTTCTGTACAGTTGATAAATTCTGATAAACCATTATTATCTCTACTTACATACCCAACCAGAAGTTTGTCAGAAAATTATTTTCTTATTTTTCGGGGAATTTCAAAGATTCACTTTGCACTTCAAAATAAAATCAGAAAATCACGCCAAAATAAACTCGGGATTTATGTAGATAAACTTGGATTTATGAACGGGAGTGTTTAGAACTTGATGAAGTTAAAAATTTTGCTCTATCTAGGCACTACAGGCAAAAAATCAAATTGTGACACGTTAGGGGCTGCACCACGTTAGGGTACATCAACAATATCCAATCTTGCAGTCTTGGGACTGTTTCAAGGTTGAGACACTCATAATTTTCATGCCCATGTACATACCTTGTAGTACTTCTCAAAGGCTTCATTTTTCTTCTCAATGGTCCCATAGGAGTACCTGTGATACACCTGTTAAAAAAAAAAATTATGAAAATGAAATGAATGTCTTGTTCGAATATCATACATGCAAGGCCCACTCCTCACAATAACCCTAACCGTCTGCCAACCCTTCAAAATCCTACTGTACATTTTGTTCGATTCTGTTGGAGTGAGGACTGCCCCAACGTCCTAGCCATCACTTTAGGATAAAGAACCGAGTACTACAGAATACTATGAGTGTTGTGCACACTTATATGCTAAAGTATTTTATACAACAGTTTACTAGTAGTAGTAGCATTAGGTAGTGCTACATGTAGACAAACTGATTATACTTTACAGAGTGAGTCAAAATGATCTGGAATTTCTAAACCCAAGTTCACCATTTTATTTTGTGGCAAATTCGTGAAATTGAGAAAAACAACTTGAGTGTTTCATATGAATGATTATTACCTTGTCTTCCACAGGAATGTTGAATTGTTCAAATTAGTGGCTATGGTGAGGAGTTACGCCATTTTCATTGAAGTGGCTCATTTTCCAGTCTGCACACAAAATTGTTTTGCCTTTTTAACCCTAACCCCCCAGCATAATTTACTAGGAACCATACCCTTTCAGGCAAATTCCAACACCCACATGGGAAATCGTACACACACACTGTTGGACTTAGTTTCTGAAGGTATGCCAACCCCAATGTAAAAGACCATCAGTTTAGGGGTACTGTACCTATCCCAATAGATTTAAACAAAACCTGCTGTTGCACTTTGATGGGTTGAGCTCGGTTAGGGTTAAATGTGTCAATAACTTCAAGTGAGTCAGTCACCATGTATGGTTCCCACCATGCCATGCCTTGCGGGATCCTCCGAATGGTTCTTGAAATTTATATCCCTTAAAAAAGAAATCAACCAAAGGCGCGGATCTCTAACAAACAAAAAAATATCTAGCCTATTAAATAAAAACTATCCACTACATTAGCTACATGTTGTAACTTAATTAGAAAAAAATGGAGATTGTGTAGTGTAAGGCAAAAATTCACTTTAGGTTATTGGATTTATCAAACTACTACTAGTTAGCAGTTAGCGACAAATTTTACAAATCAAGGGAAATTTTTGGTTAAATTGACGATGAAGATGACAAAACCAAACATGAAAATAAAGGCCAAGTTCGCGCAAGGACTATAGTTGACCAATGGTTAACTAACGTTTGCCCGAACTCTGTCCAGTTGACGGTGGTTGACTACGCTAGTCGACTATTTGGAACCAGCCTACTGGGGTTGGTTGCTTCGCTGGTAACTACATAATAGCCGCGTTCATTCATAACGCTAGCAGAGAGCCAGGATCCAGAAGTTTTGCGATGACATTTTGACCAGCGTTTGACCAGAGACGTTCGCACGTTGCTATCAGTGCGCAGGCGTAAGGTACGTCACAAATCAACCACTAGTCGACTAATGGTCCTTGCCCGAACTTGGCCAAAGATGGCAATCACTGTGGCGCACGGCGAACACGCAAATCCGTGTTGATTTCCAAGGCCCCAACCGTAAAACGCGCAAGAAAATTGTTTTTTTTCTACAGTCATGACAGTAAGAAACTGTTCAAATTTACAAAAAATGATTGATAACCAAATGTGGGAGGGCACTGTTCATTTTTCTGAATAGGAAATTGTGATTAAAATTGTGACTTTTTTTTTCGGGGCACATTCATACTATTCTATTTAAACTGAAGTATCAGAATTTTTGAAATTGTGATTGCCGTCTGCCATATATTTATTGACCTAAACATGAATTAAGACAAACATTTTGAAAAAAATGTAAGTTTTTGGCATTTTGATCAATATTTCTGCACTCCTTTTTGTATGTTAAATAATCACACTTTACTCTGTATTAAACGTACACATTTCAATGTCTCAAAAAATTCTTGGTTTTAAAAAGAGAAAATACACCATAACGGTGACCATACTGTGTGGAAATATGCCTTAGTATTTCATTTTTATGCGACAAAACTAATTTTTTGGGTTGTCATTTGTAATTAAGAAAATAGTAAGTATTTTTTAAATGAAAGTTTTGCAAAATAATGAAATTTTTGTGCAGCTGCGGGCTGCTGCGCGCAAGGGGAGGTAAGGGCAGTGGACGCAATTCTAAAAATAAAACCTTCATTCTCATTATCTGATATTATTCTTACATCAAAAATGTTTCTTTCAGTTTTTTTCTACAAAACCACCATCAAAAACAAATGTAGAAAATAGGCCTAGGGTCAGTAGGGAGTAATATAATGGAAAGATTTCCATATACGAAGTTTACTAATTTTCCTCGGTATTGACTAACAAGCCCCCAGATAGCAATTTCATGTCATCAAAGTCAATTTGAGCAGTGAGAAAATACAAGCATTTCTTAGAAACTTAGAATTTTTCAGTCCAATCTCATAGGGTTTGTACACAGGGTGTTGAGTGAACTTCGTATATGGAAATCTTTCCAATATAATTAATACTAGACTAGTATAGGCCTATTCGAAAAACATATAATTAGCCTCCCTAATTAAACTTTAAAGAGAAGTCTGCTTAGTTTAGGTTGAAAAAGTCATAGTGGAATTATAAAAAACACCCTTGACTCTCGATCTCATTTGAACAAAACTAAAGAGGTGCCCACAATACACAATCGCCGAACACTATGCCTGGCTAGGGGGCCTACATCATTTTCTTCTCCATGCTGCTGTCCTTGAGACGTGTCTCCTTGTTCGCCTCCCGATTTCTTTCGCCGTTCTTGCCCATGTTGTCCTTGGCCCTGGCCATGCTGGCCCTTTGGGTTCTTCCCTTTCCGGCGAAAACGTCTTGCCATTAAATCAGCTTAAACTTGATTCCTTAACAGCCCTTAACAGGCAAAAAAACCCCGTCAAATCAGCTGCTCGATCGAGCTTCAAAGTGTGTCACTTGTGTTGTGTACGGATTCACGTGCACACTAGGAGGCGGCCATATTAGCTTGACAATTATTATCGCAAGAGGGCGCTACTATATTTGAAGGATATTTTACGGCATTTTTTTATCCTTAAAACAAATTATTGTTTTGACTAATAATGCAATGACCTTTCTTGTACCACCGACTTTTTTTTTATTTAACAAAAAAATCCCAATCTTTAACCCTAAAGGGGCCGGGGAGGGGCGCAGAATCCGCTCCCTCAACATTTTCCGCGATAGCCTCTAAACACTTTTTTCGCAACCCGAGCTGTTATGACTTTTTAGCCTCGAGCTTTGCGCATCTTTTGATACCAAAAACATAAAAATCGGACCACGGGTTGCCGCGTAGCGAAAAATTTTTCGGCGCTACGCGCCGTGAAAACTGAATTTTCGCATATACGTCGTGTACACAGAGCAGAATTGCCATTCGTACATATGAATAATTAATTAGCCATAATTCCAAAACCCTTTGACCTATAGTCATGAAATTTCTTGGGTATGTTTAGGAAGAGTTGCTCTATGCATGTGCCGAGTTTCAAAATTTTTCGTCACTTGATGGCCGAGATCTTAGGGGGGGGGCGGAATCCGCCCCCCCCCGGCTGAGAGATGGTCAAAATAACCCGGCCCCTTTAGGGTTAACCCCAAAATAGCCGGCTTATAGAGCTATCTTGCAACGGTCCTGATCCGGGAAATGCAATTAAAATGCATCAAATTCGGTACGCTGTGAGATACCTTAATTGGTGGAAGGCTAATTAGTGCCATAATTAATGTTTAAGCTCTTTGCAATCAAGATCATTAACAATCAAGGTTTTCGCCCTTGAATGAATATGTTTACCTGAACACGGTAAAAGAAAAATATATATATAGATTGCTACCATAGTGTGGACAATTTGACATTTTGTGCAGTAGGGCTATACCTCGTGTTTTGTGAAATTCAAGTGGTGTAAAAACGTCCGAAAACATTGATTTTCAAAGAACACAAAAAGACTGGGGAATCTGCTTGGCCTTTTTGGCAAAATGTAGCTTTGTATTGTTTGAAAACGACACGATAGGCCTACCCCCCAAAATATAGGCCTATAGTTTCAAGAAAAGGAAGTACCTAAATAGGAAAAAAAAAATGGGACCACAGTTATGCTATACTACTGGTTTTTTAAATGCTATATTTTTAGCTCAGGACTTTTGACCATCTCACAGCCAGGGGTAGGGCGGATTCCGCCTCCCCCCCCCCCCCCGGTATCGGCCATCATAAAAGGTGACGAAAAATTACTCGGTGCATGCATGCATAGAACAACTTAATATAAACATACCCAAGACATTTCATGACTATATAGGTTAAAGGGTTTCTGGATGGATGGAGATTCAATTATTCATATGCACCAATGGTAATTCTACTTTGCGTTCACTACATAGTGGGGGAAATGAGAAAAAAATCGCTGCGCGGCAACCCATGGTCGGATTTTATGTTTTTGGTATTAACAGATGCGCAAGACTCGAGGCTAAAAAGTCAGAAAAGCTAAGAATTTCTTTTTTGCAAGGGTATCGCGGTAAAAGTTGAGGATAGAGGCATAGGCCTATAAGTCAATATAGGAATAATTTTTCTCTTTTTTGAAAATATATAATGCCCTTGTTTCTTAGACTCAGTTTTGGGCACACATAAAATTAGTATTACACAGGGGAAATTAAGGGTTATCGTAGTTTTTGAAATTCTGTTTTAAACACTTTGTCTTATTCTTTTCGTTTGTTAATTGAAATGTATATGTTGAATTTGTTGTTCTTGGTGATCTTTACATTTTTCTTTGGGTAAGTGTTCTCCGAGTTCAATACACCTTTTGGTCTGACATCTGACCTCATGCCAAGGGCGGATCCAGGGGGGGGGGGGGGCCAAAGGGGCTATGGCCCCCCCCCCAAAAAAAAAACGAAACCAATTTTTTTTTTTTATGTGACATCGCAATAAAGGCAGGCAATGAGTACACCACCATCTTTTCCTCAAAAAAAAACATTGGCTAAAGTGGTCAGAAATCGCCTTAGATCGCACCACAAAGCATCTAGAATCCAAAAAATGTTCGGAGCCCTTAAGCGGGCCCCGAACCCCACGCCGTAATTTTTTTGACCCACTTTTTTTGGGGACCAATTTTTTTTGGCCCCCCCTAAAATTGTGTTCTGGATCCGCCCTTGCCTCATGCCGGCTATTAATGTGCCGGATTGTGCCGGAAAATGCTTAACACACCAGACTAATCTATTTATTTGTGTATTTATTCCATTTCTTTACCCAGGGTATGCCCAAACAGTTAAAAACCGGTTTCCATTGGGGCCCTGCATACATTACAAATTAATAAATAATGTTATGTAAAGTTAAACTCATAAGGAAAAGTAGTTTGATGAAACATACGACGAAGATTAATATTTACAAAGACAAGTTCATATAGGCCTATCTCAGAATTATTAAAGAAATAAAGCTATACACATTGTACATTGTACACATTTTAAATTTCAACTGTATAATGCATGAATTACTGATCACAGGATGGGCGAAAACCCCACAAAAACCCTTTTTGGAAAAAAAAAACACGGGGAAATTCCCGATCCGGCTCCAAATTAATACCATGACATATTTACTAAATACAGGTATTAAATTGATTGAATTAAGACGAATTTCTCCGATTGCTGTTGTTCGGCAATTGATGAGACGAATTTAATCTGCATTGACGAGTATTCTTGACCAAGTACTTGAAAAGGTTAACCAAGCTCTAATATTGAATGATGATGACTACATTGATTTTGCTAAAAGCGTGTGAAATTCTTCTCGGACGAATTTGAGCCTTAGATTTGGTGAATTGATATGATTTTTAAAATAGCTGGGTAAACCTATAGCAATTGAAAAAAAATCTTTAAACCATACAGCTAAGTTTAATATGTAGCAATGATAAAAATTACGGAATAGCCAGACAAGAAATCAACAAGACACAATTGTTTATACCTCGCTTGCGTCGGATAAGAATAAAAACAACTCTAATTCAAACAAATCTAATGCTATATACTGTTGAACCATATTCCACAAAATTCCACGTGCACAAATTTGTTTCAAGTTATGAGAAATAAATTCAAGAGGGTATACTAACATGACGTTTAATATGGAATTATGCTTAATGATAATAATTTATGAAAAACATGAATTAAATGTTCCAAAACATATTAAAGTATGATATATATTGCAATATCCACAGATGTATCGAGAAATGCCTTGCTTCAAGTCCGAGGGCTACAGTGAAGAGTATTGCCCATCCCCACAATCGTGCAGGGGTTTGCACTGTTTTCTCAAAGTGTATTGGCAACTGAGCCAATCGTTCAACAGTCCACCTGGGTTGTTATGCACCCTTTGGGTAATTTCGTGCTTCAAAAGAAAGAAATGCATATGAAGCATCTCGATATACAGTTTGGCGGATAGTTTGATTAAAGAGAAACATAAATCGTGCTAATTTTAATTGCAAGGGATAACATTCCTGGTGCTCACAAAACAGGTTTGATTTTAAGACATATTTTTATTTACAATAGTAATTATGTGCTCTGAATTCTTCTCTGACCTGTCACTAAACTTGTTGACCATCAGCGCAGTTTTCCCAAGACGTAAATTTTCACTCTCTGGAATACAAGACAAAGTATTATCTCAGGGAGTACATTCGTAGCATCCCAACACTTCAAAGCGCATACTGCAGTAGTTGTGCCAGGCGGTTGGCAGGATGCGCAGTAATCTAGTGCGCAGGACCGTTCCAAATCGAGCTGTCACCTGATGATCGTAGCTTTGGCTGATGTTATTGCCAGTGAACTGTAAAAGAAACAAAAAGAATTTCATTTTAACACCAATACCGATTTGAACTTCACCAGACATCGAGTCCGAATCCGAGTCACCTCTCCCGAGTCCGAGTCCGAGTCCCGAGTCATGCAGGTCGAGTCCATGACAGTATAGATGCGTTTCATCTGCCCCGCACTTACTGAATTTGGCATAATAAGAGTGCCAACCAAGTTGGTTTGAGCACACATGCGCATGCGCGCACAGACCTGCTGGTAGAAATAGTATAAGTTATTCATGTCAATGGACTGTACGAATAATTCAGCAGCAACCTCAGCTAGCCAAATCGAAAGCCAACAGGCCTCGACTTCGTCACTGGACAGTGCCCTGCAATATAGTCTCCGCTCAATGTGGCAGCGGCTGTGCCTCGTGGCTTTTACGCTTGGTTTTGAATCTAAAGTCACATTGGTCCTTGCCCCCCCCCCCAAAAAAAAGCCATACCTCCTCGGGCTTGAAATCAGCGCCAGTCACATGATCCCAGGACTGACCGTCACGGCTGTGTGTCACTCTGTAACGCGTGACCCGCTGATAATTGCTATGAATGTCACCACCTCGGGCTTGGGTGACCAGTCCTGTGACGTAGACCTCGGAGTCGAACTTGACCTGAATCCATGGATGATCCGGGTCAGAGTTTCTGTCGTAGCACCACGCAGATGCAACACCTGTTCAACGGTAATATACAGTGACATGCCATCTGCTATGTTGGGCTGGGGCTTCTAATTCACTGAAAAACGAATGCCTTTTTTTGCAAATCAGTTTGTACATTAGATACGATCAAGGGACGGCCTTGTTTGGCGACGCCCCATTTCATTTCGCCACCCACCCTTCCCTGCCTGTGATGATAAGTGCTGCCATTATACTCGGACTACGGTTAGAATCGCACCAGGAACAGGCAGTGGCGTCGCCGGGGGGGGGGGCACGTGCCCCACCTGGAAAACCTAGTGCCCCCCATCAAATGCTGGTGCCCCCCTATCCTCTGCAAAATTCTGCGCATTGTTAAAATCATTACCTCAAAAATAGCAATTTCTGGAGATATCTTCAGATCGAATTTAGCATCAAATGTGGCACCATTTTGCATCTAGCCCATTCTCCGTATGCGAAAATTTTCCAAAGGGAAGGGGGGCCCCTTAGACACCTCCCCCAGGACGGCGATCCGTATCCACCTAAGTGCCCCCCATCAAATGCTGGTGCCCCCCCTGTGCCCCCCCAGACTGAAAAGTCTGGTGACGCCACTGGGAACAGGCATTTGCTATTGTGTATGCTTTTATTTGATCTTACCATGGAGGAAGGAATTAATTCCTTCCTCCATGATCTTACTAATTGGTGCATGCATTTAATTGTTGACACAGGAAATTCAATACATGTAGTACCTGTGGTATTGAGGCGCGCTCTAGCAGGTCCATGGTTCAGCCAATTCTTATAATAAGACGAAGCAGTAATCTGTTCGTCTTTGATGCGCCCATCCTGCATGCCGAGAGGTCCCTCATCAGAGCAAACTATATGAAGCGAAGGATCCAGGAAGTTATACATTGTTTGATCAAGTTATAAATAGCGGTGAACACAGGCAATTGACTTTAATATGAGTTTAACAAGCATAAGATGTTGATGGCTGAGGGTTTTTCTCATGCAGATTTTTTTTAAAGTGTACACAGGGTGCCTTTTTTCACCTTTCGATCTTTAATCCAAATTTGAGCAAAACCAGGCAAGTAGGATGTTTTCTTAGTAGAACATAGTTTACCAAAAATATTTTGTGCTCCGCACTTTCCAAGCGCCATAAATGCTACATGTATATGGAAAGTACGAGGATAAAAAAGGAGATTATTATTTCAAGGTTTGTTTTACTGACAGAAAAGGGAAAAAGCTCCTTTCGATGTTTCCCTTTTCCTGAAAAGATGGGTGAACCTTTGGAAGGACCAGGAGGGTCCTTAATGTGCACCTCTTTATAAGGACAACAGTGAGAGGGCATATCAGTATTTGCTACACTGTTAAAAATGTCCGTAAATTTACGGACTCCGTAAAGTGAAATATTCCGTATTTTCGCCGTAATTTTACGGACATCCGTAAATGCAAATATTAATTATGCTCATTAGCGTGATTACAATCAACCACATTTGCCAAAACACCTACACATAATATAGTACATCTAAGTACATATTGTTATTTCACCCAAATAAAAACTTTTCCGGAAATTTTGCTGTAGGAATACGGAACGCTATTTTTTTTGCTGGCAGCAAAATTTCCGGAAAAGTTTTTTCATTCCGTAAAATAAACAGACCTTTAATATGAGTTTGGACATGTGTACACGGTTGTGGGTGAAGTAACAATATGTACTTGGATGTACTATATTATGTGTAGTTGTTTGGGCCGATGTGGTTGATTGTAATCACGCTAATTAGCATAATAAATATTTGAATTTACGGAAAGTCCGTAAAATTACGGCGAAAATACGGAATATTTCACTTTACGGAGTCCGTAAATTTACGGACATTGTTTTTAATCCAAATATGTCCATCTATTTTTGAAATATCTAGGGTCTCTACATTTCGACATTGGTCTATAGTACTAAATCTGTACCGTAAACGCTGCAATTGAGTCGCATCCTGATCTCAGGCAGTTGAAGTGGTGCATCGAAGTACGACGCACGAAACGGTCGTTGGGGACGAATCACGTTGACTCCACCCAGTTCAACAGAGGTGCACTGGCAGGGATCTTTGAAGGGTAACGCCCCTCGCAGACGATTGGTCGCTGGATCCCACTCTTGGCCAATGAAACAAGGGCACGCAGCGGCAGTCCAAAACATGAAACCTTATCGGACGGATAAAAGAACCAAAATGATGAATAGACCACTATACGTCCACGGACAAAATGCACAAGCAGTGAATTGGTGGCGGTAATGAACTGGTATAGAATCTCTCAAATTCTGCTGGTGCGTTCGCTGTTTGAAGATAATAAGCTAAATTACAAATCAATGGTAAATAGGTGAAAACGGGTGAAGAGAGGAACAAAACAATGAGTCATTAAGTTAAAGTTGATGGAAACGTGCTTTTTGGGTGTGGCAGCTTTGAAAATAGTTTTTCAAATTGAATTGATAATTGTCTTTCATTAGGCCTATATTAGTTATGAGCTCTCCAACGAAACATCGCACGAAAAATAGGCCCACGACAAGTAATCAATTAATTAATTTCCCTGTTCATCATTTACTCTGTTTATAGATTTATTATATGTTTCCTCTTTCGAATTGTTATTTGACTTTGAACTTTGCGTTTAAATAAATGAGTTTTCTTAAACTCTACAGAGATAAGAAAATAATTAAGCTGAGAAATCATGAATTCTTGAAATAGCACATGAAAAAAAAGTTTGCAGTGTGTTTCCATGAGGAGAGTGTTTTGTGTATCAACACAGTCGGTGGCCCTTAGACGTCGATAACATGGATAATTCGAACGATGAGTTGTTTTTAGTGCAGTTTTCGCAGTGATGATCTCATAATCTGATGAAAACGTCGCATATTATTGAGGGAAACCTTGCCTTGAAGAAGACATTCTTACTAAAGTCCTTATGAAATACAATTCTCCGATGTTTCGGATAGATTATGAATTGATAGTTTGTCAATCAGCAGAAAATCTGTACCCCACACAGCGAAATTGTTGAACAAAATCGTTGGGAATTTTTAATTTTTGACTGGTTTTGACTGTTGGACCGAGAAGTTTTGATTTTTTTTACCAAAGAGGTATTTATGAATGGGCTCGGGTATTTATCAGCACCAGACTCCAACCGGTCTTATACAGACTGAGAGTGTTTAAACCCTCCCAAGCACACATTTATTCCCTTACTATGAGTATACATGGATGTCTAAATATGAATGCTAAATCCAAAAAGAACCACAATTGCACGGCCTCCTTGTTCGAGAAAAAAACAACAAATGTAAATACGAAAACAACCAAAATACAAATCAATAAACAATACGGCTGTAAAAATTAGCCCTACAAATTTTGAGAACGAGTGCCCACTTTAAAAAAAAAACTTTAAAAAAAAGCCATATTTGTTTTAAATTTTAGGTATGCCCATTTTCCTTTTTTTAAGACTTCGCAAGTCACAAAAAAATGGAAGAAACATGATTTTCAGAAAGCTATGTATAATTTCAACGACTTACCGATTATATGAAGCCCGACTAAGACCAATACATGCGACATTTTCCCGAATACACAGGGGAGCGTAGCCCTTACATCGCCGCCTGGTCCTCGCCGGTTAAATGAACTCAATTAGTGACGTCCCTCAGCGCCAAGGTCCGATGATTTCCTTCAAAGCGTTTGAATTGAGAAGGGACCGTACAGTATTCGGATTTTCTGACCGTGAAGTGAACGTGTGAAACAATTAACACATCACTGAGTTCCTCAGCTTAATTTAGTCCATCTAGTTTCGCTATCTCTACAGACTGTTGAATGTAATGCAGACTTGGAGTCATCACTCATGGATAACAAGTAAGGAGCATGGTAACAAAGCAGTCTTTAATGTCACACAAGATTAACATGGGTTTGTTTCCCTAAACTATACCTTCATGGCGAAAAATCGAATGAGAGTGCAGTAAGTCAGAGCAAGGAATTTTCGAAAGGTATTTTCGAAAAGTATTTCGACAATAATTCTCTATGTAGTCCTAGCCCTCTCTTCCAAATTGCACGAACTGGGTTCTATGTGCAACTACCGCTATTGGAATTGTACGGCAGTTTTTTGTGGCGATAAATTGAAAACGGTTAATTGCTAGACCCGGTCTCGGACGGCATGTATTACATATTATAGTTGCCATGGAAATCTTCAATTATCATGAAAATACAGCGCCGAGTGTCAAATGAGGCGTGACCAGCTTTCAATATGGAAAATATTCCTGCAGGGCTACGCCACTGGGTCTACTCAAGCGTATCATTGATGAACAAAAGCACACACCTCAGAGATATGCAGCTGCAGTGCAAACAATCTACAAACCATAACATTAACCCGCTTTCGCTGTACATTCACGGTGGCCCCTTCAATGGCGACAGAACTGTGCATGCTATTGTACAAAGCAACTGCTCTACGTTGGATTATCTGAACAATAGCTTGCTCAATGCTGTCTCTCCATTAAAGGGGGCCTCCTTGATACAGGCACAAGCGTGCACGGAATGGTCTTAATCGTGGAAAGTTTCCACTGCAGATGAAAACCCCTTCATCAGAGACAGGGTACTCATCACAATGATAAATGACATTGCAATTAAAATTTGAAACATGGAGTCACAAAATTAATGGCATTATACCCCTTCATCGTTTTGAGACTGCTCCTCAAATTATATCCTTCGCACGGCAGACGTCTTTCAGGCGAGCGCTTCTCCGCCCACACAGATGTGCATGATTAGACCCTTTGTATTACGCTGACAAACGCACGCCTCGTAGTTGAATGCCAAAATGAAATAGATGAATTTGATGGTTAAATGCGTTCTATGCAAATATCAGTCCCTCTAAACGGCCTGGAAATATTTTATTTGTTTTTGTTTTATTGCATAAAGGAACGTACCCCGTTACCCTGGGAAGGGTTACTAACATGAAAAGGTTTAATTAATACAATTAAACTTCAATGATCTTGACAAAGGAGTTAGCTAAGAGCCTTTTCATTTTACACGAATAAGATTAAGATCTTTCAAGTTTTAACTTAGCCTACAAAAAATGAACTTAGCTAAACAATGCATACAAGTTCTATCCTTAGATTTCATGAGAAAAAATAAATTTGTCTTTCTCTAGATAAAATACTGAAATCTGCATTACTTTTACAAACGGTATCATTCGTTCTTTTTGTCAAAGAATTATACATGGGACAGGAACATAAACAATGCATTTCCGTTTCTACTTCTCCAAGACAGTGTGGACAAATAAGTTCGTTCCATTCTAAACCAGTATACCTCTCAGTTTCTTCAAGCAGTTTATGTGCTGAGCATCTAAATCTAGCCGAATAATGTCTGAATTGAGGATTATTTAAAACACAAAAGTTGTATTTCAATTTTATTTTCCTACTCTCTATTTTAAACGTAGGTTCTCAGTACACTCCCTTTAGTATCGTTATTTACCCTATATCAAACCAGCTACAAATAAACTCATTACATAACTCTTCTACAAATTTATCACAAAACACACGCTGAGTATGGGGCCAAGACAAACTCAAAGGAGCATTCCATTTAACCAAGTCAAAGGTGTTTTTTAACTTAAGGAACAAGGATGACCTCCTAATACTTAAAGGTAGAGTCCATCATTTGCAGCCATCCGAAAAGTAACTGGCGTAATTACTGTTGAAAAACACACTTGGTTGAAAGATAGTAAGGGAACTAAACTCCCTGTGAAATTATTCTTTCTGGGAAGCTGTCATTTTGAAGAAATCAACGAAAGAAGGCATTTCCAACGGTGATTCTTAAGAAGCACCGTAGGAAAATTTAAATTAGTAGTTCGTGTTGTTATTCGGCGCAGCGCGTCGTTCCATTGGAACGACGCACACGCGCGCGCGGTTGTTATAATTCGTCGGATCAGTGCGCGACGCCGCGTATAGCTGCAATTCAAAACATTTCAAAACATGATTCAGTAACTTTTGATTTGAAATTGAGATCCTAGAATGCTGCTTTTCTCGGAATGTACAGCTGAAGCTTAGCTAAAACTTCATCAGGTTAGTTGCTCAGTATCCTTCGTTAGATTTTGAACACTTTTGTTGCTTCAAACGAACAAAATGCACTAATTACAAATGATGGACTATACCTTTAACTCCATGTCTTCTGTAAAGGCATTATACAAAATAGAATGAGTTGGTTTTTCAGACAACTTAAGCCAGTATTTTAAAGTATTTCAGCATTGTTTTATGTATGGAGGGAAGCATCCCAGTTTACCCAAAACAGCATCATTTGTAGTACGTCTAGTTACATTCAAAATAAATTCATACCAGTTCATTTGAAAAACGTTGGATTGATTATCACCTTTCTTCCACGTTATTTCAGAGCCATAGTTTAAAACGGGTGTTTATAAGGTATCAACAATTTTCAAAATTATTTAGGATATGATTCATTGCCAATTTCTTTTCTAATTGAATAGGCTGCCTTGTTAGCTTTATTTACAAGATGTTTAGTTGCTGACTTAGATGAACCTGAGGTTTGAAAAATAATCCCTAAATACAAATAAGAATCATCAATATCAATGGAGTCTCCATTTATACTCAAATTATTCACCATGTCTTTTGCTTTAGATAAATCGTTGTTGAAAATAATAAATTTTGATTTGTTATCATTTACAATCAGTCTCCACTTATTACAAAATGACTCAAATCTCTCAATCAGCAATTGAAATACTTCTTAATCTTAAATGTTTTGAAGAGCTTCCTTTTCAATAATACACACAGTTCAGGCTTTTTTCATATCTGAGGGCGCTGTTGACGTTATGCCACTCTTTCTGCACAAATTATGAACCAAGCATGTAGCCCATTGAATGTTGTGTGCTTAAAACACGGGTTTGCTCCTAATAAATCACCAAAGGGAAATATCCGAAATAAGGTAAGGCAATGTAAAGTTCACGACTTTAATTAAACAGATAAATATAAACAAATAATAACATGGATGACTAAAGGATGGCTCGAGTCTATGGTTATTGGGCAATTTCCGCCAAACGATCGATGACGACCGCCATCTTGAAAATAATCCTAAATCCAATAAAAACAAAATAAACCGTCGCTCTGTTATGTTCTCCTGAACACTTAAATGACAATCCAATATAATACATGTAGTATATTTAACTTAGAGAATATTTACATAGAACTAGGAAAAAGAATGATTATTCCTTCTCTCAAATCCCGAGGGACAATCATGTCACGTAAAATACAACAAAATTAATGAAAATGTCAAAAATATACGCTAAATGAAAGAGTTGGTTGATCAGTAGGATTAAGGGAATTACTTCTACAAATGCAAAAAATAAATGTGTAATATTACCTGCAAGAATGAAGAAAATGTTAGAGAGAGAATGAACACAACAGCTCTCCTCTCCGGATATGCACAGAATGACTTGAATGTGTTCCCACCACCAACGGCGTGCGTGGATTGGCCGTTGGTGAATTTAAATAAGAATGCGTTTGGGTGCTAATGAATAATAAAATACAGGCTGGTAAATAAACAAGTAAACCAAACTTTAAGGGGGGGGGACTTTTTCATACCCGTGACATGTGTCTCGCTCCATTTAATAAATTAACATGGGAATAAAGTAGGCATATGTTATTGACCAGTAATTGTGAAAGTTGTACGTAATATGCATATTATACAAGTTATTTCCATTTGAAATAAACATAGCGTTTTCCCTGCTATTTTAAAACGTTTATCATTCGAATTCACCGTTCCTAATATTCAAATTCGTCCATCAACTTCGATTTAGTGCACATCCAATGTTAAATTTCGTCTGTTGTCAGACAATTTCAAATTCAGTTTTAAAAGCAAATTCAAACAACGAGCGCACGTTTCGTCCCGGAGTATTCGATTTCGCCTCGTCCACACCAAACTCGCTATTCAGTTATCGTCCAATTGATTTATATAAGGCGAATTCGATATCCGAATGCTGCCATTTGGCAACAGCCTAGACGAATTTGAGTTGTAATGACGAATATTCTCGACCCGGTGACTAAAGAGGGTGACCAAACTTTGAAATTTAATGGTAAATGACTAAACTGATTTTGTTTAAGCGTATGAAATTTTTCTCGGACAAAATTGAATGTTACAGAGTGGGTGAATTTGAATGAAAAATCTTTTGAAATAGCCTGGAAAGCATATACTTCTTATCCTACTTTCAGTGATTTGAAAATATGTCGTGAGCCTCGATTAAAAGTTTTTGTCTTTCTATATCTTCATTTTTGTAATCCAGACAAAAATGCGCAATTTTATGTCAAACAAAAATGAGATAACATTCCAAGTGCTCTCAAAATTGCTGGGGATTTAAAATTGCTCTCCTGGGCTCTATCTTACTTGAATTTTATCAAAGATTTTCAACTTGTTTGTTTTTAATATGAAGTAATATTTTCATTACTTACATTATTTTTGTTCAGTCAACGGTGAATAAAGTTTTTAATCCTATAGGAAATGGTTACTATACAACAATGATTTTTTTTCGGGTCGAAATTTGACCCAATAGCACGCCGGGGAGAGCAACTGTATGTAAAATTTCATTTTATTTCGAAATGACTTCTCAGTGGATGCGGTGAAATTAATTATTGTAGCGCTGGTAACGTTTTAGTGCTGGTCCCAGAGGGCTGACCTACAGTCCTCTTTGTACTAGACTTGGCCCAAGTCTGGGTTTCGCTAGTCTGTCACAGTAAACGCACGCATAGTGCATATAACACGTACGTCCGGTATGTGGCAGGTAATTCTGTCCCCCCTGGTAAAATGTGTCCCCCCGGACAGATCTACCTGGTCGTGACCCGGTAAATCTGTCCGGGGGGACACTTTTACCTAGGTTAACCTGTCCCCCTCAAGGTAAATCTGTCCCCCTGCACGACGTTAAATGTGTCCCCCCTGGTAAATGTGTCCCCGTGCAACGTCACAAGTCTAGCACCCAGACTGTATATTAGTGAAGTTATTAACTGTTTTTGCGCGGCGCCTTGCTAAATTCGGGAATGGTGCTTACGTCAAAGCACAACTCCCGTTTTGATGACGACTTCGGGAGCGAACGATTTGCATGGTGGGCGTGCGCGCGATACCGCACCTACGGGCCGCGCCAGGGCCGCGGCCGGGGCCGGACGGGGACAACATTGCACCAGCAGCAGGCCTGCGGCGCGGTGACCCGTGTCGCGTATAATTTTGCCAATTCTCCTCATTGAAGTCCGCCATGACAGTCACACGCGTATCGGCGGCTGATGCGCGTGCGCGCTAGCGATAGGTTGAGTATTACTACGCGTGCCTTCTTGCAGAAACATAGATCGGTTGATTAACATCTAAACGTTAATTTCATTTTGATAATTATTGATGAAGGGTGGGAAAAATCTAAAAATGTATACCTGTGCGCTGAATTTATTATAATAACATCAATATAACAACTTATGCGTGCAAAACCAGGGGGACAGAATTAACTGGAGGGGACAGAATGACCTGGAGGGAGACACAATTAACGGGCAAGGGGGGACACTTTTACCTAGGTAATTCTGTCCCCCCGGACACTTTTACCGGGGGACAGAATTACCGTCCACACACACTACATGCTCACACAGGCAAACGACGTCCGTACACACTGCATGCGCCCACACATTGCATGCACGGTCAAGATTATGAGCTGTGTGTAACTTGCGCCCTCATGCGTTAGTTCAAGACCAACATGTTAAAAACCATTGATCACAGTCTAGTCGCATTGATAACATAGGTTTTCCCGGCCAATTTCCTAAAATATTCATTCACTTCTGAAAATCGGTCATTCGTTTCGTCTGAATTTGAGAATCTCTTTGATCACGCGTTTCATTTTCGCTACCAGAGCATTCGATTCCATTTCAGTTCAATCAATATCATAAGTGATTGAGCAGCACCTTTCGTTTATGTTCATTCAGATTTGTTTACAAGACATCTTGTTCGCTTTAAGAGGGCGATTTCAAACATTCACCATTCTATTTCACTTTTTGTTTAATGCCATCGGCACCACATACAATTTAGGCTTTCTTTTTCATTAACCGTCAATCAAATTAGCTGTACCTGAAATCAATTTCGAAAAGGTATGCTTGCGTAAATAAATGCACGTAAATTGGCCGTCTGCTTCTCAAAACCGAATGCACGGACACTGAAAACGATTGAATTTTTGTTGAATTGAAATGGGATTCAAATTCAGACGAAACTGAATGATCTAGTTTCTGAAGTGATTGAACATTTCAGGAAATTGACCGGGAAAACCTTTACAAAACTGTTCTCAGAAAGTGACGTGTGTATTTTCATAGCATCCCAACACTTCAAAGCGCATACTGCAGTGGTAGTTCCAGGCGGTTGGCTGAATGCGCAGGAACCTAGTGCGCAAGACCGTTCCAAATCGAGCTGTCACCTGATCGTCGTAGCCTTCGTTGACGTTACCAGGGAACTGTGAAAAAAAAAAAAAGAGTTTTCAATTGAACAACAACTCCAATTTTGCGTAAAATTGCCGAGATGAGTAGAGAAACGGAGTACAAAAGCGTTTAAAATGCGCCGTTTTGATGTAAGCGCGAATACATATATATCCTGAAAAGCGCCCCTTAGTGTAATGTGGTGTCCAGCCACCACCCCCCCCCCCCGCTTGTTTTTGAATTCCAAAGTTATGATGACCTTGGCAAAAAAAATTATACCTCCTCGGACTTGAAATCAGCGCCAGTCACGTGATCCCAGGACCGACCGTCACGGCTGTGTGTCACTCTGTAACGCGTGACTCGCTGGTGATGTCCGTTATGACTGTCACCACCTCGGGCTTGGGTGACCAGTCCTGTGACGTAGACCTCGGGGTCGAACTTGACCTGAATCCAGGGATGATCCGGGTCAGTTTGTTCGTCGTTGCACCACGCAGATGCATACCCTGTTCAACAATAATATACAATGAAATGTCATCTGCTGTGTATGTTGGTTTTGGCTGGTTAATTCACCTAAAAACGAATGCCTTTTCCCCATTAAGATTGTACATTTGGAAGCATTAGAAACGAAGGGACCATTAAAATTTGATGCGAGGGCCCAAATGCTAATAGGCAAAACAAGAATGACGATACATGCATTGTTAGGCTACTTCATTTGGCACGCAGTGGGCGTATTCGAAACCCCGTGTTGAATGAACACGAGAATATGACCGATCGATCGATTACTAAAAGACCGCTTATATATATCGATGAATAGGTTTCCCCGGCCAATTTCGCAAAAAAAAGCATTCGAACTGTGGCCAATTTGAAGCGAAGTAGCGTCCTGTCGTCATTCCCGTGGTTCGTATTAGATTTCAGGTGTTCAAATTCGTTTTAAGACCTGACATTTTCATGTTTAACATATCCTTAGTTGAAGTTATGTCATTCGGTTTAAGTGGTCATTCAATTTAGCAGTCGGTTTGGTTGAGGGTTATTTGCATAAGATTCTTGTTTTCGTTTTCATTTCCGCGCATTCTATTTAGCACTTTTTGCATTCAAAATAAAAGTAAACGAAGGTATACGATGCGAGTCTTTTAATTTCTTTCACCTTTTGATTATTTCCGCTTCATGTCGTGGTCCATTTTTGTGTTTCTGGACCCTCCTCTTGGCAGGTTTTCCCGTCTCAGACCTACGCGGCTACAATTGACCTGCAGCAGTAGATCTGTTTATGCCAAGATTGTCTGCAAGTTAAGATAGTCTTCGGCATTGCCATCGAAAGCTTCGATCAAATGACCACGGTCTACGTTTGAAATTCTCATGCAACGCCCATGAGCTGGAATATTGATATTTCTAGTGCCTCAATCTAACAGTTTGCATTGCGATCAGAGTGGCAGAGTCTTGTGGGAGGTTTTTATATCTATATTTCCAAATTGTAACAAAAACACTCCATCTTATTCTAACAAACGACGGAGCGACATGGACCTACTTCGAATTACTGTGCTTACTTTCCACATATGCTTGCTTAATGGTGAATTCGGTTGACCAAACTTACACAGCTTGAAGCTCCGGCGAATTTGGATGCTCGTTTGTGCAATTTTAATTTGAATGCCCTATTTTTAAAATTGCATGATTAACATGTGAAATCGCATGCTTCTAATGTGAAAGTGATTGGTGTTTTTAGGTAATTGAATGTTGATTTCAACGTGCATTCAAATTCGTGCGAAAATGGGTGATTGGTCGCCAGTTTGGCCGCCAAATCTGCTAACTTGGCCGGGAAAACCTATAACAGACCATACATGCTGGAATTCGTATCCTTCTGGAGTCATTTCTTTGTTCTCGTGTACTAAAATTTAAGAGTTTGAAAATGTAGTTTCAAAATGCTTTTATTGTAACCAGAATTAATTTCCAAGGCTGAAATTCGGACCTAATATCCCTTACATAAAATATTTCAATTTGCGACTGATCAACACACCTCGGAAATTCCTAGTTTTTGAGAAAATCCATATATCTATTTCGTGATCACCTATAGAAATTGCCATGTGGAGACGTTAACAATCTTTTTTTTCCTATTACGCATATGTCTCCACAGGGTACCGTGTACCAGATCGATCGATCGATGTAAAAGACCGATTGATGTGTTGATCGGAGTTTATGCCTCTTTGGCGTTCCATACTAGAACGGTGTTTCGAATGATCAGAACCTACACGCGAACCGTTCGCGAACCGTATTTTTACTAATATTGATGAGTACATAGTAGTGAGGAACGTGAAGAACAAACGTGGTTGACTAACCGCAACTTGTGTTATTTTTTGTGCGCACAAATTAAAAACAATTTCATTCAGTGCAAAAGCAGTAAATATATATATTTAAAAATTGTAAGTGAGCATAGAGTGGGCTTGTCTTTGCCAATTTTTGTAGCTGTTCCGGGATTTAAATTATTTTCATAAGATACTTTTATTTGATCTTACAAGTAGTAGTACATTAGTTTTGACACAGGGAATTCAATAGTACCCTGGGTATTGAGGCGCGATCTGGTAGGTCCATGGTTCGCCATATTTCGATAATAAGACGACGCCGTGATGTGGTCATCTGCGATGCGCCCGTCCTGCATGCCGAGAGGCCCCTCCTCAGAGCAAGCTATAAAGCGAAGGAAGCAGAAGATGACATGGTCTGGGCCCAATTTCATAGAGCTGCTTAAGCAGAAAATTTGCTTAAGCACGAAAAAACATTGCTTAGTAAAATTAGGTTACCGGCCAAAACTCCATGTGATGTACATTGGTTGTGACTGGTATTTAGCTGTTGTTTACTTAGGATAACAATCGCATGGAGTTTTGGCCGGTAACCTAATTTTACTAAAGCAACGTTTTTTCGTGCTTAATCAAATTTTCTGCTTAAGCAGCTCTATGAAATTGGGCCCTGATGATGAAAGTAGCGGTGATACAAATTTGCCGCATTAAACAGTATTGTTTGTTTAAAATGCAATTGATCTTTATAATGAGTTTGACAAGTTGAAGGGCTTGATGCCGGAGTGAGTTTTGCCCGTGCAGATTTTATTTTTAAGTGTACAACAGGTGCACTTTTGACCCTCCGATCTGTAATCCAATTTGAAGCAAAACCAGGCAAAGGAAAATGCTTTCTTTGTAAAAAGTGGTTTACCACAAAACAATAAATTATGAGAATATCTTGTGCTCCGCACTGTCCAAGCGCCATAAATGCTATAGAGAAAGGCCTTTACGAGGATAAAAAGAGGTTTATTCTTATTCCAAAAGGAAATACGGTCCTTTCCATGTTTCCCTTTTCCTGAAAAGATGGGTGAACCTTTGAAAGGAGGGGATGTGCATGTTGCTGAGGCAAACAGCGAGAGGGCAAATCAATGTTTGCTACGGTCTTTTTTGTCAACAATCCATCCATTTATTTTTGATATGATATATAAAGGGTCTGTGCATCTCGACATTCATTATGTTACTAATATTGTACCGTAAACACTGCAATTGAGTCGCATCCTAATCTCAGGCAGCTGAAGTGGTGCATCGAAGTACGACACACGAAACGGTCGTTGGGGACGAATCACGTTGACTCCGCCCAGTTCAACAGAAGTGCACTGGCAGGGATCTTTGAAGGGTGCCGCCCCTCGCAGACGATTGGTCGCTGGATCCCACTCTTGGCCAATGAAACAAGGGCACGCAGCGGCAGTCCAAGACATGAAACCTCATCGGACGGATAAAAGAACCACATAAGTAATAGACCACTATTCGCACATGCGCAACAAGCAAGCACTAGAGCAAGAAGCACGAGCAGTGAATGGGATTCGCTCGTATCCCCCGCCCTATAGGCCCTGCAAACAGGGCGCTGGGACGGGCTGATGAGCTTCTCAGAATCTTGTAAAGGAAGTGGTGGTGGCATTCTTAGCCAATGCGCGCAAATGCTATCCCAATGTGGACAAATTTTGAGCGTCGCTTAATATGCAATTTGACCCTCCGTGAATTCGAAACGGAGACTGAGCAAGTAACGGGAATTGAAAATCTACAAAACAGATTTACAGATTTTACAGATTTACCTACATTATTACACTTTTCAACGAAAAGAAAAACGCTGGTGAAAAAAAAGGCATTTGAATGGAAAAGGGCAGTCGTTACAAAATATTGGGGCGGGAGGAGTGTAAATACACTCTTACCCCTTTACCCCCCCCCCCCCGCCCGCTGGCTACGCCTATGCTAATGAACACAATCCACCATAACGTCGTTGATATCAAACTCCGCCAGGGTATTGTACTTGCATGTAATTAGGAAGATTGTCATATCATGACGGATCAATGCATATTTCCATGGCAATGAATGAAATTGGATTGGTGACTTTAATGATAAACAAAGTGCATTGAGTTGGAAGTCATTCACATCATGTACTTTTGTTTAAGGGAAGATAGCATGGTCTGGGTTCAGTGCCCGCATGGGTGTTTCCATAATATTCTTCTCCGGTTTTTATCCCACCTTTTTTAAAACTGTCATTTTCGTCATTGTCTCCTCTCTGTACATTTATACAAAGGTTCATCTTATAGGCTGAATTTCTATAGCCAGAAACTACTACATATTTCATACTTATCAAACATTAGAAAGCTGAAATAATTATTTTTTATTCCTTCTGTCATTTTAAGGAAAAAAGTGACATTCTGGTCGTAAAAAAAAAAAAAAAGGAAAGGCAATTCATGTTGTCGCGTTGTAAAATTTAGAGGACTATGGAAACCGAAAAAAACATAGATAATTGGCCAAACAGATAAATGACAGTTTACTTTTATGTAATGAACTCTTCCCATTATTGGAGCTGATGTGGCTGGAATAAAGATTTCTTTACATGAGCCTCAATGCCATTATTTGAAGTCAGTTGTACTTCCATATGATTATCGTCATTCGGTCAGGGTGACCATAAGGTCATGGCCAAATTCTGCCAAATGCAAATGAAAAATCTGTCAAATTCATCAAAAATCTGCCAAATTTCCCAGAATTACTCGAAATACACTACAAACACTTAAAATCACATGCAGACGTTGTACTATTTGCCTTAAGTAAGTTTCAAATTACATTATAAACAATCTCATATCTCTTAAAGATGTTAGGAAATGGCGTAAATTTCAGGCAAAATGCGGTTGTGTCACGACAAAGTCCGGTTCCCACTGTGAACCTCAGAACCTAGACCAGCTAACCGTCCCATTATGCAAGGGTTGTTTGAAAAGGCTGAAGATTGAAAAGGCTGAAGACAAATGTACCTGCTTCTTTTAAATTTGCTATGTTTTTCTGTCAAATATCCATTTCTGCAGAATTCTGCCAGAAATCTGCCAATAAATCCAAACTGGTTTTTGTTAAACAAAAATCTGTCAAAGTTGGCCGAAAATCGGCTAAAACGGTCGCCCTGCATTCGGTGTAATTGATACATTGTCATAACAACAATGGCGGCAGACTAGACAAGCCACCTTTGGTTTAATAATATAGTGGGTCGTTTGTATAAAAACTAGCATTTGCTTTTACTACCTACTATTACGCATTCACTTGCATTTGTATGAATACAAATGAAGCAAGTGATGATGCACGTTTAACTGACAGAACCCAGTTTTACTAACAGAAAGCAGGAGGTCGTGGGTTCGAGTCCCACCCGAGTGATTTTTCCAACTTTCACTCGGGAGGTAACACACTGAGTATACAGTGTTTATAAGTCGGTGAAGGGCAAACCCTAATTTGATTTACATCACCTCGACTCAAATTTCCATCTTATTAAGAACCCAGTTTTATAGCTGTCCATGGAATGCCATTGGAAGCTATTGAGCTGAGTGAGAATTACAGACTACAACAAGCATTCAAATACAAACGAAGATTTTAATTCTTGAAATCAAGACTGAAACATTATTTTTATTGTCAGATTTTTTGTTTTGAATATGAACAAATCACCTTTTCTTTCTGAAATATATTGATGGCGATTTTTGGTATGTTATTCTTTGAAAGTTCTCGTTCATTCATCGACGTGGGAAAACGTCCTTGTTTCATTGTACTCAATGGGTATTCATCATTTCGTAGAACGGTAAATGATCACCGTGGTGGACAGCCAAGTTTTGTGATCTTTAGGGAGAAATAGACATAACTTGGGAATAGAGTAAGCAAATTACGTGAAATGTTCACAGTTACAAGTCAATAAGATGTACTTTTTCTCTATGATTTTTTTTAATGAAATGGAGCAAGCCAAATATTTCAAAAATAGTTTGATGGTTTCAAATTTTGTCACTTTCTTTTTGAGTCACTCTGTACGGCTGTTTTAAGTTGGTGCCAATTTTCATGACTTGCCACACGTGTTAAAGATAGGCATTCCAAAATTTAAAAACGAGTGCCTTTATTAAAAATAAAAAGGCGAACATTTTTTTTTTAACTCGAGGCATGCTCATTTGTAAGGACTTGGCATATCACAAAAAAAGGGCAAAACATAATTTTCAGGCAGCTTATCGATCACAAGTATTTCGACGACTTACCGATTATATGAAGCCCGACTAAGACCAACACATGCCACATTTTTCCGACTACACAGGGGAGCGTAGACGCTATATCGCCGCCTGGTCCTCGCTGGTAAAATGAACTTAAGTGACGTCCCTCGGCATCAAGGCCCGATGATTTCCTTCAAAAAGTGTTTGAACTGAGAAGGTACCGTACTATATTCGTTTTTTTACTGTGGACTTGTGAAACAACACAGCTAGCACTGATGAGTTCATCTACTTCATCAGCTAAATTGAGTCAACTCCTCCGCAGACTGTTGAATGTATAGCGCAGACATACAGTCACATGATCCCTCGTATAAACCACCGATCATGATCCATGTTTTAAACCAAGCAGTCTCCGACTTATGTTAGACGCAATCTACATGGGTTTGTTTCATAGGCATACATTAATGGCGAGATATTGAATGAGAGTGCAGTAAGACAGAGCAAGGTATTTTCGTAAACTATTTCGACAATAATTTTCCCAATTTAGTCCCTCCCGTCACAACCTAGACTCTATGTGCAACATGCAGCCACTGTTAGATTTGTACAGTCAACTGAAAGCCGGAGTGGGTCGCAATATCGGATTGCATTTTCATTCAAGTTAAGTAAATTTGTGACGGTAAATCGAACACGCTAAATTGCCAGATGAATCGCGTATGCCTAGTGCGCAAGGCCTATAGTTGTCATGGAAATATATTAGTCGGGGAAATACAGTTCAGAGTTTGCAATGAGGCGTGGGCAGCTTTCAATTCGGCGTGACGCTAAACGGTCACGGAAGATTGTGTCTTAGATAATCCAAAGTCCATTTTCGTTGACATAATAAGCCATTTGCGAGTTAAATTTGAAGAAAATCTGGAACGCTGACTTAATACAATGCTTTGCACGTTTTAATCTAGCATTCTCCCGACCAAAGAGACTGTTACTATATCACGTGATTCGGGGCAAGCCTTATGCTAGCAACCCCCAGCTCCGGCATGGTCTGGTGTCTTTGTGCCATTCTCACCCATTGTGAACGATGTATTGGTGCTGAGCGTCTCTTACGTAACTATGCAAGAGCTTGCCCCGAATCTTGTGATTAGCAACAGTGTCTTTGGTCTGGAGAATTCAAAGTTAAAATGTGCCAAGCATTCTGAGCAAGTCATTGTACCAGACGTTTTTCAAATGTAAATCCAAAGGGTATAGGTTACTCGCAAATGGCTTATTGGTTCTCATATGGCTAACTCTTACTCGTGCCACTGCCGTTCGGAACGACGATAGCACGGCAGACTCTGTCGAGCAGTCAAATTTAATAATTGTTGGTGTTGTGCTTAATTCAGTGCTATCGCCGTGTCGAATTCAAAACGTAGCCAAGTTAATTCATATCAGGACGGGTATGGCACAGTATTTGGTGCCTTTTTCTTTTTTTGGAGGGAGGTTGCTAATGCGAATTTCAGAAACCTCAATATTACAACAGTCGACAGCATGATGGGCCTAGATATTTCGCTGTCGTCATTTTTCTTTTCTTTGGTGATATGTTGTTGTGCCAGTATTTGTCAGTATTAGCCAGTGAGCAAAGCTTTCTCACACATATTTTTAATAAGCAAGGTTTTTTGGGTTTCACAAGTTGAACAGACAACCCCTAAACTGATCAGTGTCTTCCTAAAAATGACATCACAGCACCAGCGCCTCTCAGTTGTCTGGAAAAGCATGGACAATTTTTAATGTTCAAAGAATTAGTGTAGGCCTACTTTTCAATAAAATGAACCGAAAATGGATGTCAATATTTGTCATACATTTAAGAGGAGTAGAAAGTTGCACAAAATATGTTCCTATGAGACAAAGTCGCTTCATGGGCCCCTTAAGTTAAATACCACTTCCCACTCCACCCCCCCCCCCCCTTACAGTTTCCTCATCGCATTGTTACTGTTGCAAGACCTCTTTGTTGGCAAGCTTCAAATTCATGCAGCTAAAGTTCTGGCACTATTTATTATACCTTAATCATTGTCGTTGGTGAATCCTTGTGGCAATTTTTAAGGGTCATGCAGTTTAGTCGGAAATTTAAAAACTGTAACGTCCGGAAATTGGGCACTTTTAATACGTTGGTTTACTTGTATTCCTAGACCTATCCTGAAAACATATCATCTTTTTATGAGCTATTTCGAGGTTGTTAATAATGCTCTTGGCCTTATTCTGATGAAGACCATTAAGGTATAAAAAAAAAGTCATGGCTAACATATTACCACTGCGATGGTCATTCGAAGTGAACGCATTAAAGCCATCATCGATCACGCTGCATGATGAGGATGGAGACGACAGATGATCGATCCACACGGGAGAGGGGATTTTGTTATTGTTTTTGTTTTGTGTGTGTGTGCTACAATAAATGCCTTTGTTGTCAAACGGGCAGATCACCGTTTGTGATGAATTAGTGACTGACACAAACCGTACGAACTAATTGGATTTTCGATTTAAGCATGAAGTCACTTGACCAAATGCAGTCATGTCTCAGAAGTCAACAGGTGTATTTTCCCAGCATCCTAACACTTCAAAGCGAACGCCGCAGTGGCAGACCAAGGCGGTAGGCAGAATGCGCAGAACCTAGTGCGCAATACCGTTCCACATTTCAAAGCGAACGCCGCAGTTCGCTCGTACCCACCGCCCTGCAAACAGGGCGCTGGGGGAAAGGGCTGATGAGCTTCACAAAATCTTGTGAAGGAAGTGACCTATGACCTGTATATAAAGCATCTGGCTGCAGCTGCAGACCAAAAGATTCTGGCTATTCCTGATGAATCTTAGGTCAGGTAGCCTCCGGTAATACATTGTATTACAATTTACGTCACGTGAGTGACTAAAACGGGAGGACTTCCTCCTTTTTCCGAAAGTGTCCGAAGTTTGCCGAGTTCATTTCGTCGACAATCGGATAGCACCCGAGTGTTTCCGAGTATAATATACGTTTAATTAACTGCTAATTGCTTATTAAAAACTTTTTAAAAAGAGTTGATAATTAATATTCATTGCTTTCATTAGAAAACTTGAAATTCAACGACAATTTTGTGCATCATGTATACTCGGATCGTATGGGCGAACTTTTTGCTGCGTCATGTACTATTTTGAATTTGACGACCGTTACCGAGATTTTCCAAATCTCAGTCTTCATTCGGCTCCGCCTGATAACAGTGCTATCTGGGTGCCTAATTTTCAAGATTCCAGATCAACATTAGTCAATATTATCTTACATAAATATCAAACTGTATTATCATAACTGTATGATATTACGAAGCAAGTGATTTATGTACAAATTTGATCAGAACATTAAAAGCTATAAGTGATAAAGCGAAATCGGAAACGAAGCCGAGCTTTGAAAAAGGGCCGTCAATGTCGTCATGTTTATTTTTAGCCACGGAGGCTGCCTGACCTCAACCTCGTCCCCAGTGCTTACTTTATTTCCAACACGGTTTCCAATAGTAAACCCTGGATAGGAAACTTTCTTCCTGTATCCTGATTGGATACCGCAATTGGCGAGTAATGGATTTTTATCGTGTACTTGGTGCTATATATTCACAACGTGCAGTACGTGTTTTCGCGATCATTCGTCCACGCCTTCTCGAAAATACTAATTTCCTTTCCAATTTGCTCATATTAATATGAAATATGATACTGCATGTTGTCTCGATAAGATCGTAACAGTTTGATTTCAAAAATCGTGTTTTCGTAACTCACGCCGTGCTCGCGCTGCTACGAATTGACTCTGTTTTTACCCCAGACACTGCATACAAAAACAAACGCTAATGTGTAACGCATATCCAGGCACCAGACTGTTCCTCATTTGCATACGTTTGCAAAAATCTTGCACATGCAAATGATCCAATACCAGGGTGAGAGAGCAGGTAGTGATGGGCGCGTACTGCTCGACACCCTGGGGACGAGGTTGGCCTGACCTACAATTTAGACGTGAGCGTCGGGAATAATTGTCAGGTCTAGGGAACCAGACTACAAATCGAGCTGTCAACTGATCATCGTACTAGGTCTCCTTGACGTTTCCTGCATGTGGACTGCATGAGTGCGGCAGAAATCAAGACTCCCATTGTTACACTCATTTCGAATTGGCATGGAATTGGCGAATTGGAACAGAAGCAGTTAATAATTTACATAGTTTATCAGCTTTCAAAAGTAATTTTCTGAAAGTAGGCCGAAAAGTAAATTATAAGACACACACAATTAAGTAACACAGTATACGCAGAAGCAATCATGTTTTATCACTGGCACTTTAAAGCCACCTTATAATCAAACAAACCGAGACTCCGAATATGCATATTATGTGAATAGTTTCAGCAACTCGTAGTTTTATTTCTTGCAATCTACCAATCTAGCTTTGACCTTGCAGCCCGAAAGCAATTACCCTCATGTGATTAGTGTGCCCACTATCAACAGTTATAATCTACAGAATCGACCGCATCAACATTAATATACCCGAGAAGTGCATTATACGTGCTGCATTGATGTTATGAGATTCTTTGTTGTAGTTCGTTCCATGCGTGAAGGACGCAGTAATTAAATTGTCACGGATATTAACTCATACGATACGTCTTGGCCAACTCAAAGCAATTGCATAATTTTCATGTCGCTATAAAAAAGGCTCTCCCAACAATACAACAGACTATAGGTTTAGAACCGAGCAGGAGGGAAAACAAACAAGGGCCAATCCAAAGGGCTGGCTGGGACAAGCCCCCTCCCCCTCCCCCTCCTCCAACCCCACCCCCATTGACCGATGCCAATTACATATATTAAAGGCATGTAGGATCATTTGCTTTTCGTGCATTTTGTTCGTTTTCCACTACTAACACCACTCAAATTCCAAAGAAAAATGTTCAAAACCTAACCCGTTGAAGTTTGTGATCAGTGTACATGTATACTTTGGGAGTAAACAGTGAAAAACCAAGCACAACCTTTTGATCACGAAATACAATGTCGTCCGTTAGGCCAAAAAAAAAGTCTCCGGTTTCTGGTATGCGCGCGCGTCGCCGTAGACATGCGCGTCGGCAAAATGAACAAGTTTTTTTTTCAATGGAAGATGATGTCTCAAAACCGCCAAACTCACTGGTTTAACTAGAATCCTGCTGCTGCACAATTTTAACGTGTTTTTAGATTGGGTTATGGTCGAGAATAAGCTTTATGCGGCCTCTCTGGACTCCCATACATTTGCACTAAGTTTAGTCGGGCACCATTTGCCGCACCACTTTTTGGGCAAGCTCCATACCAGAAACAGGAGATTTTTTTTTTGGCCTTATAGCACTCTGTATTTCCAAAAAACAGTCAATTGACTGTTCGCTCGAAATCAACTACACTTCTTGATTTCACCTCAATGACAGCAAGCCAGACGGAATAATTTCACGGGGTGTTTAGTACCAGTGCGATCTTTAATCCAAGTAAGCTTTTTGATAATTATTCGGCAGGTTACTTTTAATAATGCAAATAATCTGGCCTTTAAGTAACAACATTATTGAACAAAAGCTCACAATTCACATAGTTTCCCGTGCATGCGCCATTGCACGCATCATATGTGTTACAAAACGTGGGCTTCAATCTACCTTCAAACCCCTGCCAGCCCCTTTAGAAATACGTGTTTACAATATTGTATGACGTGGTTTCCAACACAAACAGGTTTCCACATTAACACATACGTGGTTTCCACAATAACACATACGTGGTTTCCACAATAACACGAACGTGGTTTCCACAATAACACATACGTGGTTTCCACAATAACACATGCATGATGTCCACAATGTCATAAATGCACACCAAACTATAAAGTCATTTTAACTACAGGGTGAGTCAAAAAAAGAGAAAAAGAAGCGGAACCCAAACCCACAAATTATATTTCATATATTACAAAAATATGTGGCACCAAACATAACAATGACTGGAAAGCCAATTTCATAAGCTCCTTTTAGATGATAAAAAAATCAAAATTGGTCAATCCGTTCAAAGTATATCACCATTTAAACACAATGACCCTGAAAACCTCTTTTGTCCAAAATGCGATTTCAAGAATCGTCGTACGTCACAATTGTCTTCAAACATCACCAGCGGTAAAACCTCAGTTTAAAAGTTTAAAATATTCAACAAAGCCCTTTGATGTCCCGTCTTTCTAAAAGAGTGGATTTTATAAATCATAATTAGTGTTTGCCTATTACCAGGGTTGTTATATGAAAAAAAGATATTGTGTACTACAGTTGTTGACAGTTGTTGAAACAAGTATTCTGTATCATTTTCTTTGTTGTTCCAAACATTCACAATACACACTAAGGCAAAAAAAAAAGTCTCCGGTTTCTGGTATGCGCGCGCGTCGCCGTAGCCATGCGCCTCGGCAAAATGAAAAAGGTTTTTTTTTAATGAAAGATGATGTCTCAAAACCGCCAAACTCACTGGTTTGACTGGAATCCTGCTGCTGCACAATTTTAACGTGTTTTTAGATGGGGTTATGATCGAGAATAAGCTTTATGTGGCCTCTCTGGACTCCCATATATTTGCACTAAGTCTAGTCGGGCACCATTTGCAGTCACCAGCCTACATTTTGAGGTAAACAAATTAGGTAAAAAAAAAAAAAAGCCGCGTCGCCGCACCACTTTTTGGGCAAGCTCCATACCAGAAACCGGAGACCTATTTTTTTTGGCCTAAACTGATTTTTTTTTTGACGAAACAGGTTTTAGGATATTCTTTGAACGGATTGAGCAATTTCAGTATTTTTTATTATGTTTGGTGCTACAGAATTATGTTTTTAAATGTGAAATATATTTTTGGGGGTTTAGGTTCCGCTTTTTTTGACTCAGCCTGTACAGGATTTTCAACATCATCATGAGTTTGGAATACTAAGAATCTCTAAATATTCTTATATCATTATTTGTTTTACTTGCAAAAGGAATAAGCAGTACAAGGAAATTTCGTAGATTGGTCATTGCAATTTGTAATGTCCTACACAAAAATACGTCTATAGCCCAGTGGTGTATATCCAGCTTTTGATGGGGGGGGGGGGGTGGCAACCGCACTAGCACATCCGGACACTTTGCCTCCGTAATATAAAAGGGGGGGGGGGCGTAATTTTTTTTCCTAGGAGGGTTAGGGGCAATGTCATGAATATTTCAGTTTTTCCTTTGAATCATTTGCAAGACTTAGGTTCTCGCTCTATTTTCCCCTTAATTTAAAATTATCTCAGTGATAAATTTGGAGAAGAAAAATAGCTGATGAAAATGAGCAGCGACGACGTAGATTCGAACCAGGGATCTTTGTATCCATAGCTCATCTCGCTATCCACTAGGCTACTGTGTGGTAGCTCGACGACAACCGTTCTTTAAAATGCTTTAATGTATTGTAACTAGTTGAGTAACTAACAACAATGCTGTTGATGTCATTGTCCGTTCTCATGGATATACATGAATTATTCATGACATTGCCCCTAACCCTCCTAGGAATAAAAATTACGCGGGAGGGGGTGGGGGGGGGGGGCTGGTACCGATTTTGGAAATGGGGTCGCTCTTCAAAACTGACCATTATTATGAATACTGGAAAATATATGCCGATTTTCACGGCGCATTGTAATAGTTTTGAAGCTTGGTTTTCTTTTGTTTGTTTTTTCATGTCCGAACTCTCTAACCTTTTTATGGAAATTGTTACTAAAAAAAATCTTTCAAAAAATCCGCCAGGGGAGGGAAGTGCCCCCTTCACCCCTCTGGATACGCCGCTGGTCTAGCCACGCCCCTTGTGCACAAACATCCTGGTGATGGTACAGTAACCATTATAAAATGTATTTGTCGTGTGTAATGATACGCTGTTCGATTGCCCCATAGGGACAATGGTGGTGTGCACTGAACGTTGAAATCGTTGGCTGGAGTAGTTAGAGACCGACAGAGTATCGGGACAAACAGTCAATAACACTTCTCGGCTGACATCGCGTGCGTAAACGTTACCATCAAAGAGCCTCCTTTTTTCTGATGTAATTAATGGACTTTTCGAAACAACAATGATTTCGATAACCACTGTTGTGTTTGTGGTGGTCATATTATCTGGCTCAGTCCTAGTAGCGGACGCTGCCGGTGCGAAGTTTTTGACATCGAACAAGTCTTTTCTCAACTTGGACCGCGAGGCCGAGTCGCCCCGAGAGGCAGCAGCGGGCCGTCAGCGGGCCAGGAGGCAGGCCACTTCAGCGGACCTCTCGGCAGACGAGATCGCTGCGTACCTGGACAAGCACAACGAGCTCCGGGGCCAGACCGTGCCACAAGCCGCCAACATGCAATACATGGTCAGTTGAATTGAGAAACTATTTAAAACCTTATAATAATTAGTTGGTTATTAACAATACCAAGGGATTTTATGTACAGGATGAAAACTTGAGACAGTGAAAAAATGCCAAGAAATAAAAAGATCGACACATCTACACTCTGTACTCGGAGTTCCTCTGGAGCATGTGTTTTTATTCCTCCATGGAGTAAAACAAGAAGATTGAAATACTCTGACAAATACACTGTAACCTGTCCAATAGACAATTGAGTCAAAACCCGCACTACAGGGTGGATCAGAATGATCTGGACCCGAATTCAAGAAACATTTCAAACTATGTAGCAATAATATCAAAACAAGTGCAAATGAGATATGTTATAAGCTGGCATTTTGGACATTTGTCTTGGTAAAAAGTTCTACCACTGTACCATTTTGCAGCGCTAACGAAGAGCACACGCTAAAAACACTCTGACCACGGTTCCTTGGTTCAACAAATTTATTGAAATCGCGTACTGATGTGAGACAGTGTAAAAACAAATAAAAACCTTGTCATGGACTCTAGGGGACTGACTCACTCGAAGTTATTGACGCATTTAAAAAAGGCAAAACCATTTCCGTGTGCAGACTAGACTTCTTACCACAGCCACTAATTTGAACAATTCAAAATTCCTGTGGAAGACAAGGTAATAATCATTCAAATAAAATACTCCGTTTATTTTCAAAAAAACTACTCTATTGCCACAAACTAATGGTGAACAAGTTGGGTCCAGATCATCCTGACTCACCCTGTAAACACTTGCATTTTAGTTTTGATTGCTAAATCCTTGTTTCAGTACTTGTATTTGTTCACTCGGTGTTGATGTCTCTCGTTATATCGCTTTTCCTGGTAATTTAGATGCCGTTTTGGCTTGTTGTTGATTTTTCCTACCACATTTTTGCCTTTTCTTCTGGTTCGAATCTGATGTACATAGCAGCGGGCACCGCATAACTATTCATGTAAAAGATGGAATTTTGCGTCGGGGTGATGTTAATCAAACTAGGTTTGCCTTCACCGACGTATAATTAATTAGTGTTTCTTCGTGCCTTTTAAACAAGTTAACTGTTGTTCCTATCAGACAGCACTGTTCGTCTAGGATAGTCACTGTTCGTGATAACACACATTTGTTGATGTATTTTCCTCGTATAGACTCAAAATGTTATTAGTTTTTCGATCAAAGATGAAATGAAAATTCAACATGATGGGTCAAAGAAATCATATTACGTTTGCAACATTTCTGAATCCCACGCAATAAATTAAAACAAAATCAAACAATCAGAAACAAACATTCTGTAAAAATGGGAAATGTTCCACTCCTTTAATCTTTTTAAAAATGACTTGTTCTTGGGGTTAATGTATGTAATGTGAACCATTGTTATAAAAGGTGTTCCTGAAATCATAGTAGACTTGAATTGCGCGTTTGTTTCTATAAAAGTGCATGAATTATCCATAAATCCGATTATGGTTCGATAATAATCCTCACTGGGAATGTTTTCAGTATTGTTCTAGTATACCTTTTATTTCTCTCCGTTTTAATCCAATTGAAAATCAAACGAATGGGCCTACACAGAGAACGCAAAAGTCCAGTTTGATCGCTCATTGTGAATTTTCATGGCATCGGTGCGATCTTTTATACTCATCAAATCTATTTGGATATGCATCCGAGTACACTGCAAAAACTGCAGTGTTCAATTTACACTGTTGGTATCTATATAGGACCATCTGGTGTTAAATTTTACTAGTGTTGTCCTATATAGATACCGAATGGTGTTATATTAACACTACTGTTTTTGCAGTGTAAAACGATAATAAAAACTATAGAAATTGTTATTAAAGCTGTTATTTACTGTTGCTGTGGGGATTTCTGTCTGAGACTTTCTTACGATCTCTTACAACAAGCGTACAAGCGTACGGATTTCTTTTGACCGGCGGGATTGGTATTCTTCTTCTTCTTCATTCATTCATTTTCATGATGACTTGATGAGTTGGGCCCAACTGTCCCTGTCGAGCATAGTGTTGGAAAGAGATGGACCACTCAGACCAGTTTCTAGCTCGATGGATGTTTTCAGGGTCATGTTGGGACGACCTTTTCGTCGAGGGGCTTCAGGATTCCAGAGGAGAACTTGACTAGCTGGCTCATTATGTCGATAAACGGTATTGTTTTATTTCCATACAGCACAATAAATAGTGTAACAGTTATTTATAAAATACACAGGGGATGATGAATTGCGCATACGCTTGTACGCGGCCTGGTTCCTTATTTAGCACTTTAATATACGTGTACAAGTACAATTACAAGATAGAAAAGAGAAAAAATAGCAAAAAGTAACTGACTAGAAGTACAGCTGAATTCCAGAATTAACACGGATGTTTTAAACTCAATGCGATAATTAAAACTCAAGAAAGAAAAATCTCGGTAATACAACTGTTTTTATATCTACAAATAATATAGAAATGTAATCCAAACATGTACATGTATACTGAATGATACGCAGACCAATAAACTATATGACACTGGAAACAAAAAATATTCTTTTTTAAAAACCATCTGAACGAATGAATATTTTATTTAAAAAAACATCTGAACGAATGAATACATGTAAGATTGTAATGTTATAAGCAATCTCAACTCATGTAAAAACGCAGTAAAGGGGCATTCTAGTTTGTAGAACCGTCTGAACACACACCTATGATGTTCACACCTTACATTATTTTGATCATTTCCTTATCGGAAGGAAAAATCATTTCCCTACCACAACAAATCATCCCCCCCCCCCTCTTCATGTAATCCTTACATTTGATCACCTGCAGGATTCAATGACGGTTCAATAAACGCTCCATCATCGCATAATTACGAGTTGATTCGTGAGCTTTAATAAATTATAATGACAAAAGTTGTTGACGGCGAGTGTACCGTCCGTTGCCCTGGGAACTCTACAGGTGCGTGGTCGCGCAGTGGCTTTTATAAGGATTCACCTCTATTACGAGTGGGGAATAAACTGACAGGAGTAAATGAGGATAGTGAACTGCATTCCGCCTTGGCAGAGACCTTTGTCTGCTCGGCTAAGCTCAAGGTCGCTTTTGACATGTTCAACTTCGCGTCATACTTATGGGCGGCTATCGATTCAAAAAGAAGACAACATCCAAAATATGAATAAAAATACAAAACTATATAAATATTACAAATTGTATGATTCTTTACAACTAAAGTTCCGAAATGTACAATTAAATACAAAACATAAATTGACACAATGGTACGTTATGAGGTAAGTGAAAAAGGAAAAGAGGGGCAAAAATGTCACAAGGGTGTTTTGTTGTTTATTAATTTGTGGTTGTAATTATACCATGCTGCGCAGAGCGGATCTGTTTGTGCACAAAAGCCATCCAAAATAAAATTAAGAGGATTGCAGACGCCCGAAAATGAAACAAAGTCAAATCCTGTCAAATAAAACATAATTAGTTGAAAAGACACCCAAACAAATCAGAAACATAACATTTTGTTGAACAGCACGAAGAGCCATATCGTTAAAAATTTAGATGAGGACCTCAAACTTACCTGGTGAAATACATGTAGCCAGAACCTCATCATTATTATACAATTTGGGGAAATTTTCCTGGCTAAAGAGTGAGCAACGATTTTGTTCAGGTGCAGAAAAAAAACATGCAAAAAATTCAGGCCAACTAGTTTTGATCATCGACCTTTTGCAAAAGCAATTTGAGCACATTTTGATTTTGCCTCATGTCCGACTTGTTGATTAACCTGGTCATTCAGTGGCATAGATTGTGGATGGAAGGATTGGAAAGTAGATTTGATACCAAGATCTGATGACACTTTTTGAAGCTACGAACCAATTGTAGTCCAATTCTAAAACTTAAGTTGAAGAGTGGCACACCCACAAGTACACACTCGTTTGTTTACGGTGTAAATTGAGACTTTTCTATTGTTCCTCTTCCCAGGGCCTGTTCCTTTGTTTATACTCCAACTTTTTTTGCAACAGCTCTCATTGGGTTTGTACACGTTTTCTAACCGAGGAGTCCTTGATTTGGTTCCTGTCCTCGATTCATTAATGATGTTGCACATGTGTGTCCTCGATTTACACCTTAAGACGCTATAGCTTATGAGAGAGTGGGTTCTTTCTCTTTGTGGGGTGTCAACAGATTGTTCAGGGTCAAATCAAATTACGAAAGATTATTCTTAAAAAAGGATTAAGCCTGGACCATCGGGATGGAGTACAAGAGGAAGATTAGGCTCAACCTGATTAGATACGTTTGTGGTAGGATGATCTCTCCTAATACACACATGGCTCTTGTGTCTGTGGTTTTATGAGCAGGTCGTCAAGCGCTTAAATACCAATAATGATCTTATAAGGTACAATCGGTGAGTAATCGTGCCTTCAAACGTTATTGTAAACAATACATTCAATCGAACGCCGTGATCGAACATCGATAATTCTCAGAAGACATTTCGTTATACGCAGAAAAGCACAGATGAAGCATTGGCGAGGAATGAATGTTTGAGTTCGAGCGACAATAGGAAAAAATACGACTTTAATAATGGCAAATTGTTCGAGATGATAGTAATTGCGCATGCGCGTTTGGTAAAAAAAGATTGACTATAGCAGTGAGAACTACTGACCTCCATTTCAAATAAATCTTCACTTTTATAGCAAAAAATGGTCTATCCAGAATATAAAGGATACTTCAGCATACAACTGATAAAAACCCTCAAAAAAATACTATCATACTCTAGTATCGATAGTTGTATGCACAATCGGGCTACAAAGTACCACAATTCTGCCGAAAACACCAACGTTGGTGGAGCCATTTGAATACTTACCATAATCGGAATTAATTCCATGTCATGGACATCACTAATTTTCCCCAGCAGTATCGTATCAGCCATCAGAAAGCGATAACATGTCCAAAAGTGACATTTAGCAGGAAAATATTATTGAAGCCTTTGCTGAGAAAACACAGATTTGTTTTTCAGCCAGTCTCATAGGGTTTGTGCACAGGGTGTCAAGTGATGTCCAGGTATGGAACTCTTTCCTGTTAATCTAATTGTACTGTTGTGAGCAGTGATATAAGTTTTCAATAGTCATCTTGCACTTTTTCCCCAACAATTAAACTGAATACTTCCCTTTTACACGACAATAAATGATACCTGGGACAATCCTTGGATTTTCGCGGATAGCTGGAGTAGCTGAACAAGATCTATTAATGTGGATGTTTCCCCTTTCATTCGGTTTCCTATACAGACTGACATTTTGGTCTACAGGAAACAAGTGTTATGAAAATACCAAGTGGACCGGGTTAGCGTGGTGGGGCAGAGAAGGATGCTTGAATCGTCGGTACCAGATAGGGAAGTGGAAAGTAAATTTGATGTTCAGATTAGGTGTCTGGTATTTAATTAGTAGACTATCAATGGAACGTGCTTCCCTGTTTTCTGGCAAGGCCGCATGTGAGGGTAAACCTTCTTTATGCCGTGGTAGAATGTTATCGATCCGTTTGGGGAAGAAGAGACAATCTCCATGGTGGGGTTTAAGCACCATAGGCACGCACAGACCCGTGGTCTTTGAAAACCGTTAGATGCAAATACGACTTCTTTATCCGGCACATGGCGTTTAAAAGCCTGCTTCAGTGGATCAATAGGTTTTTTTCCAGTTGGTAAGAGGATTGATTTAAGACTGCAAGCTGATGTGCAGGCCTGTACGTCCCAACATTGTTGGTTTTCCCCGGGATTAAATCTGTCCATGGCTGGTTTCTGAAGACTTGAAGTACTTTTCAAAGTAAACAATTATTTATGAAACTTACTAACCCTAACTCTTATGGGTGTGCGAACAATTGTATTACAATACGGTCGATTCCCAATAGTGCGCCTCCAAGAGTTTGCAACGCGTTGGCCAATCACACTGCGCGAAAACAGTCGACCTTTTCAAACGCGCATTGTGTGGACAGATTTCGAGCATTGTGATTGGCCAACGTTGCAAACTCTTGGAGGCGCACTATTGGGAATCGCCCGTATTGAAGAATTCAGGAATGTTCTTTTTATTTCTGAGCCTTGTTTACTGTTGCTTGAAAGGAGGTAAATCATCATGAACATAATAGCTGTTATAATACATTTACAATGTATTTGGAGCATTTTTTAAACCCACAACTAAATTGTACAAGATGAACATCACTTTTCGGAAAAGTTAACCCAAGCGGCACAATTTGCCCGAAGTTTTCATGTATGGTTTAAATTGTTCAGACTTGAATTCATTTGATACATTTTCCTCTATGACTGCGCATACTTGATATTGATCATTCCGTGTACCTATTGTTGCGTGGTCTATACTAGTGGGACATTATGCAAGAACAACAGGGTGAGTAAAAAAAAAACGAAACCCAAATGTCAGGACCATTTTTTAGTGAAGTTCTGAATGTAGCACTTTTAAAATCCAGGACTTGAAAGCTCAATTCATTAGCTTTCTGTTGTCTAGTAAAGAATCATTCAAATCACTCATGTACTTCTCAAGTTACGGACTTTTAAGCAAAAGCACCGTTTTAAAGTTCTGTCCACGGATCACAAAGGAGTAAGTGTTCTTTCAGCAAAACGAAAACAAATCACATAGGGATGTGTGTAAAACGGTGGTTGTGTTTAAATTCGATAAGTTGCAAAATACATAAGTGATTTGAATGATTCTTGTACTAAAGGAAAGCTAATGGATTGGGCTTTCATATCTAGATTTTGAAAGTGCTACATGCAGAACTTCACTAAAACAATAGTCCCGACATTTGAGTTTCGTGTTTTTTGACTCACCCTGGACAGTTCTCTCTGTACTTGTATCTCGCTGACTGACTGGCTCAATGACTTTCGATTGTGAATAAGACTTGGTTAAGTCTCATCTTCGGGCTCAAAGATTTGACTCAGATGACTACATACAGACCCCTCAGCTCCAATCGGTCCGGGAAGAGCCTTATGGCCCTTATGCACGACTTGGCCATTTTTGTCGAGTTCCCTGAATGCATTTCATAAAATGTTAACTGTTGATTGGAATGCGCCAGACTATTTATGCAGCCTTATTTTACTGTCATTTTTATCTGGCTTAAAACATTAGGAATGTTTAATTACAAATGTTAAGTTATTCATTGAAGCAGACTTGAATTAATTAGTAATTTACTTGCTTTCATTCCTCTTCGCAAGTTCCAAAAATGAAGGTTTTACTTCACTTTCAATTCAATATGGCCGACTCGTGCATAAGGGCCATATAGGCTTTCCTAGTCTTGTTTCTAGTCCAATTTCACGAGAGAGTTTAGTTTTCACATTGCAATACTTTTCTCGTATTGTTCACAGACTTGGGATGACGACCTGGCCACCATGGCCCAGCAGTGGTCGGATATGTGCATCTGGGATCACGGTCAGCCAGACAACATTAGCCCGTTCAGCAGCCTGGGCCAGGAACCTGTACATCACCCGTGGCGGCACGTCTACCAAACGAATCAACGTTGGCGGTCCCGTACAGGCCTGGTATAACGAAGACCAGTACTACACGTACGAATCGAACTCATGCCAAACCAACCAGGTTTGCGGGCACTATACACAGGTGGGCCTATTAAGTGACGTTAACTATGAAGTATGGTAAACACTGTTCGGACGCGGGTTGATGAGCCTTCCCAGTCCCCGAAAATCCCCTCCCCCACCCCACACCCATCCCCACCGCCCCCGCACCCACTTGAGGCCTGTGCTATCTCGTGCTCCCCACTCAAAACAGAGTTGCAATCAAGTCAATCACAAGTCAATCACGATTCAATCCCAAGTCAATCACGAGACAATCGCAAGTCAATCACAAGCTAATTACAAGTCAATCACAAGTCAATCAAAGCCAATCACAAGTCATTCACAAGCCAATCACATAGTCAATCATAAGTCCATCACAAGTCAATCTCAAGTCAATCACAAGTCAATCACAAGTCAATTACAAGTCAATTACAAGTCAATCACAAGTCAATCACAAGTCAATCAAAAGCCAATCACAAGTCATTCACAAGCCAATCACATAGTCAATCATAAAGTCCATCACAAGTCAATCACAAGTCAATCACAAGCCAATCACAAGGCAATTACAAGTCAATTTACAAGTCAATCACAAGTCAATTTAGAAGTTAATCACAAGTCAATCGCAAGTCAATCACACGTCCTCCAGTCTCAAGCATAGGTCGCATGCGATTCAAAATAAAGCTGTAAAACATTTCTTGCTACCATTACAACTCCAGTTGCTTTTATTTAAAAATCCATTCTCGACTATATATTTCCACTTTTAAATTTTAAATGACAGACATCTATTTACTTGGGTCATGGTGTTTTACCGTAATGGCAATAATCTCAATACATGTATGTAACATTATTTATAGGTTGTGTGGGCAAGCAGCTACGCAGTGGGTTGTGCGCAAGCGTACTGCCCTACGGCCACCGGAATCTCCTGGTCAAACACCATCATTGTCACCTGCAACTATGGACCTGCGTAAGTCAATAAACTCTAAAAACAGCTTTCACTTTGAAGAGGATAGTCCTCAACTTGCAACTGCACTGTCATTATCCATACTTATATGACAATTTATACAACACCTGTATAAATCCCCGTCATCTGATTAGTAGCTCTTTGATCACATGTCATTAAATTATTCGTCTGAACCCACAGCCCAGCCGCACCGCAAAAATAGAAGTTCTATTCCACAAAGAAGAGGGGCGGATCCGGGGAGAGAGAGAGAGACAAAAGAGGCCATGCCCCCGAAAAAAAAGAAACCAATTTTTGTTTTGTATGTGACATCGCAATAAAGGCAGGCAATGAGTACACCACCATCTTTTCCTCAAAAAAACATTGGTTAAAGTGGTCAGAAATTGCCTCAAATCGTACCACAGAGCATCTAGAATCCAAAAAAAAAATTCGGGGCCCTTAAGCGGGCGCCGACCCCACGCCGTAATTTTTTTGACCTACTTTTTGGGGGGACCAATTTTTTTTGGCCCCCCCCCCAAAAAAATTGTGTTCTGGATCCGCCCTTGCGATCGCACTATTGATGGCTGTAACCAATCAGATAACGAGGACTTATTTAAATAATGAATGTTTCATATTTCGTGCTATGGAAAGAATCATTCGTTGACAGGTGGATGGAACATCAATCTGTCACCTCATAAAATTCTTACCATTGCACTCATAAACATCCATTATTTCTATAATATACACTGCATGTCTATTCATTCCTCCATGATGCAAATATACCCAGAAGCATGTGCACTCTCCCCAAATAGACCATGTAAAGCAAGAGTGATGTTTTCAGTACTGTTACAGAAAAAAAAAGATGGTTGGATTTGATAACACTCGTGGGAGATCATTTACTTCCTTTAGGGTTTGCGTCATTTTGTGTGTGAGGAAAAATCTTTGGCGGTATGGGGGGGGGGGGGAATCTGTATGACTTACAAAATTTGGGTCTAAATCAGTGGCGTAAATCTGTGCCGGCGAGTGGGGGATGGGGGATGACCCAAATCCTAAAATATCCCGGCCGTGGAAATTCAAAAAGTGGGAGGCACCACATTACACTAGGAGGCGCTCTTCCAGGAAAAAGATGTTTATCAATATGAATACTCGCTTACCTTTTTAAAGAAGCTTTTGTACTTTGTTTCTCCACTTTTCAATGCTGCTGTGAATACATTTTAGTTGTTGGGACGTTCGGAAATTACCTCAAAATCGAATATGCAGATCAAAATCATATATTTTCATTACAAAAAAGTGGGGGAGGATTGAATCACACATCCCCTTGGTCAAAAAGGGTCTGGGGGTATATGCCCCCCCCCCCGGAGTTGCGCCCCTGGGCTAAAGTTATCTTCTTTTTTCTTTTTTTCACAGCAGGAGTACCCCACACAGCCCTTCATATCTGGCACGCCATGCACACAGTGTGACTCGGGTATAGGACAGTGCTACGGAAACCAATGCCGTAAAGATTCCTTCTTCCAGGATACGAGATTTATGTCAACAAAATACTGTAGGCGTACTCACTAAAAAGTACAGGATTAATCAAAATCTTGTAAAGTCCATCTGAAAAGCTGCGATATTTTGCAAGAATTCAGGACTGTACTGCTGCATGGGGAACATCATGATACCAAGGACCTATACAATGTTTGCTGCAGAATCCAATTTTAAGAACTATTTTTGTTTCTTGACCTAAGTAAGCTGGTATAAACAAACACTTTATTAATGTAGCAGAGGAAACTATTCTCGCAAGAAACATGTTAAAAATGTCAAAAATTGATGGCTCAAAAAAAAACTTGCAGAGAGAATTGCAATGTTTTCTTATCGTGCAATGGACAATGGTTAAATGACGGATAGGCCTAAGAAGGAGTTCGTTATTCAAATTCACTTTGTTAGAATTTCCTAAACTGTGTTTTCTCTTTTGTGTTAACGAGTCTCTGCTCAACACACAGCGAAGCATGTGGTAAGTTAATCGTTAATTTGAGAAACCGAGAATAGAGTTTCCCCAACCATAATCTTTGTCGCCAAAATATTCATGCCGCAAACAGTCAACGTGCATCTATACTATACATACAAGACAGAATTAAATTTGGTCTTGAATTACCAAGGTTTGGTTGAATTTAGTTGAACTTCAAGCCCAAACAATTGGTTATGAACAACAAGTTTGGGTAGTTCCAGGCGCAGTTCTACGGGGGGGCTAGGGGGCTTTAGCCCCCAAAATGTGTCTAGCCCCCCAAATAAATTCCGTAAAAAAAATTGCATTAGCAAAAAGAAGGATTGTGATGTACATGCGAACGGTCTCCCCTAAAGAAATAGTAAAACGACAAAGGGTGCATTAATTTATGAATTAATATAGTGAATGATTTTAGGATTTTATTTGCGCTCCCATTGAAAATATGGCATGACCCCCCGGTCTACATTTCAAGCTTCATTTCATAACCAGTCTACATTTCATAACCAGTCTACATTTCAGCACGCCTCTCTGAAAAAAGTCTGGATCCACCTTGCTAGTCCCCCAAAAAAATATTGGTTCTAGAACAACGCCTGGGTAGTTCAGTTTCACCCTTTCTTGGGTAAAATAATCCAGGCAATTTTTCAATGTATCTTCATCCGTATATCACTATAACCGCCTAGCTGGGCCTATAGCAAGTTAATAACAATGAAGTTTGTGTTGTTGTGGGTGATCAAATCGATTTCATTAATTTAACATTTCTCTAAGCCATATTTGTCAGTTTGTGCACAGGTTTGTGATAACTGTGGGACTTGGACAGCAGTGCGTGTACCTGCCTGCCCGAACTTGACTTCTACGGCGCCGATTGCAGTGGTACGTACGCCTATCCGCTTCGTGCTACACGCTGATTGGACCAATGCACTTTGGTAAGCAGCTTTGGCAATTTTGGATCCCCAAAAGTTCCCCTGATAGTAATTTATTGCTTGGATATTGGCCAGTCCTAGGAATAGGATGGTTTATAATCTTAAAACTGTTCAGAAAACACACATCTTATTTTTGCGAACTTTAACTCTGAAAATGAGGTTCGAGTACCTACGCGTGCGTCATGGGTGACACAAGATGGCGGACGATTGCTTCAAAGCCTATAGGCACTGTCCGCCAGTCCCAGTTAGTATAGAGGCCAGTGGATGGAGTAGACCTACCAAGAAACATCCTCTTGAGCAGAGACTGCACAGGAGCCTACACGTTGGCTTTCCTGCGTCATGATTTGAACTAGGCCGATATATCTTGATGGCAAATTGTCTCACACAAGAGGTCGCTGTTCAAAGTGATGGTTCAACCACTGCCGGCTGTGCATTCTCCACGTCACTAATGGAAGCAAATGGAAGGGGAAAAATCACCAGTTTCTTTTCAAAACTAATTTCTACATTTTGGAACCGGTCTTCAGAACAAGCAGAATTACCACATTCGGATATGTATCAATATTATAATGTCTGTGCTGAAGAATCTTCTCATTTTGGGATAAGTCGTGCCAAGGAATGCAATACACATGTACCAATTACCGGTAATGAGGGAACAAACTCGCTTGTTATTACTGCGCATTCGTCATGGGCTTCCCAAGATGGCGGACGACTGCTTCAAGGCGTTAACATCTCGCAAGTTAACCATTTTTTTGTAATGATTTATTTCCACGGTGGTTTGCGACACCCATCAATACTGTCGGCGCCAATCCCGGTTGGCCTACGTCTTGGTGTGATGAGCGACCATAGCTATGTGTTGACCAACTGCCCTGCGTTATGCAGTCTGTGCGTCTGTAAGTTAATGCACCAAAAACACTTGATGACCTCGAGAAGAAAAATCTCAATGATTTCATGCTGATCTTTGTTTATAATGATTTTGTCAGGACTTCGTATTACAAAGCAAACTAACAAATCAGGAAGTTGATCTTGAGAAGCGAGATTTTGCGAGAATACAATATTTTGTTTCAGGATTGATAACACATGTATAGATTGTTAGTCGACATTATTTTTCTGTAAATTTGTTTGTACAGCAATTCAAGATCCAGGCTATACGTGCGGTAAGTTGAATTACTATCGTCTTTTTCCATTAGCGCGGTCAGTACACGATCGATCGTGTTGGGGGAGTGTAATGTGAGAAATCACATAATTATATACAGATTTGTTGAAATGAGCCAATTTATAGATGTTATATAAAATGAGGAAAACGAGAGGCCAAAGGATTTAATTCGAAAGTTCTTTAATTTCCGGGTAGGTGGATCTACAAGCTTCAAAATTTCAAGGAATTCCAACCCAAATTTATGGTAAAATCATCCCTTGATATTAATTTTCGCCAAACACAAAAGCAATTTTTTGTCTGAAATTACTCGTGTTTTCTAAAATTTCTCCGAAAACATTTCTATACTTGTCGGTGTCGGTGTTCCGACACCGACATGGCGCAATCCCCACTACTGAATACATGCTCCTGGGTTTCTTTTTAACTTTCGACGGCACCTTTCTGCCACATGCTTTTTCAGTTTCTTTTCTCTTTAATTGAAATCTGAAAAGAGAATTTGCAGCGTCATGGAAGAAAATTACTGTCGTTGACGAAGGTCAATTAATCATGATGTCTTATTAATGAATTCAGGAGAAACGATCCCAAAACTCCTAGTCCTTTTCCAATATCCTTGAGCAAGAATGATGGATGTATATGCATTTGAAAAATACATGCCTTCAGGTTTTATTTACTGAGCTCCTTAAGTACAAAAATTTGTCCCTGATTTGTAATACGCCTATCGCTGGGATTTGCCCATAGTAACCTTCTCAACACCAAAATACAGATCCTGCCACCGGATGCACCTGCGACTGATGCAGCCACTGTTTCAGCCACTGTTGCGGCCACAGACGCACCTGCAACAGACGCACCGGCAACCACCGCAGCAACCAACCCGCCCACCGCTTTCCGGCAATCGGTAAACAATAGCTTCCAATTCAGTGTTAAATTTATTTGTCAGGTTTTCTGAAGTTGGATGACAATATTACTTTCCCAGTGGATATTAAAGTGGCAGTACAACAAGGGTGGCCAACCAAAGGGAAACGAGCCTACCACGATTTAACTGAGAAACGCCTTGCACAAAGTGAATTAAGATAGGGATGGTACCACATACACTGTGAAATTGTTCAGCCTGGGAAGTAATTTTATCATTTGGAAGAAAAATGAAAGGTGGTCTGAAAAACGATATGTTCGTTTAAACACCTGCTGCAAAATTACCCATCCACCGGGACCTCGACTTCACATGCACTTGCAGCTGAACGAGTCGTGTCTGAGCTTTGATTTATAGGGATGTACACGAGAGGTTGCATGAAAACGACAACTTTTGAATGGGGGAGAAGCGCTGCTTGGGAATTACTTCAGAGACCACTGAAGATTTTTACGTAGGCGATCTCTCATTTCTCAAGTATCCACCCAGGCTCAAATTTCAACAGGTTAGTTGTATTGGTATACAAGTCCCAACCCACTTAAGATTTTCAGCTGTTTTGTTACTTCAAACGAAATAAAATGCTGCACAAATAAGCAAAGAAAGCATGACTGGCGCTTTAAGAGGAATTATTTTTACCACAAGAATATATTTTGTTGCATTACTTTGTAACAAGGTACAGTTTATATTTACGGAAGTAAGGGGAGATGAAAGAGGAAGCGTAACGAGTGGGCTGCAATGTTCAACGTGACATTTAGTCTTTTAAAGTATGGATGTCTTTGCGCATTGAAGCGTCTAACTTGCTTACCTTTGATTGCTTGCTTGGCACGCTTTACTGTACACATATTGTATTTTTAAGCCATAAATATTTGTTTTTTATAATCTCTGCATCAGCCGACGGTTGGAGTCGCTTCACTACACCGTGCCAAGTTTCCTGCGCGACAATGGCGGGACTTTAGATTCCTCTGCGTGCGAGTGCATGTGCACATCCAGTACCAAGGCGACACATGCCAACGTATGAAAATCTTTCTCTGTTATTGTTTGATATTGCTTGCTTTTTGTAATGAATCTCATTGGGCTTTGTCGTCATTCGATACAAAAATTTAGATTGATCAGTAAAATTGAAGGTTTGTCAACGTCATGAACTTTAAGTTCCATTTTTTTGCATTATGAAAAAACT